>VWZP01001109.1:223664-571202 GCA_013396995.1 Dicaeum eximium
AAAAAAAAAAAAAAAAGGGATTTGGAAAACAAAATGACAAGTAAAAATAAACAACATTAATTTTAAAGCCCAAAGTGCCCCACAGAACCCCAGGGTCACTGAGGCTGGACAATCCCTCCCAGCCCATGGAGTCCCAGCTGTGCCCCATGCCCACCTTGTCCCCAGCCCAGAGCACTGAGTGCCACCTCCAGCCCTTCCTGGGACACCTGCAGGGATGGGCACTCCAAAGCTCCCTGGGCAGCCCCTGCCAAGGCCTGAGCACCCTTTCCATGGAGAAATTCCTGCTGCTGTCCAAGCTGAGCCTCCCCTGGCCCAGCTTGAGGCCGTTTCCCCTTGTCCTGTCCCTGTTCCCTGGGAGCAGAGCCCGACCCCCCCTGGCTGTCCCCTCCTGGCAGGGAGTTGAACCCACCAGATGCTGTGTGGGAGCCTGTGACACCTGCCTGGGGCAAATGATTCAGTGTCAAACTGCAGATCCTGCAGGATGTGACAATACAGCACGTCCCACGGGGTCACACTGGGGCTGTCCCTCCACTGTGGCAAGGAACAGCTCTGTGCAAAGATGGGGGGCTTGGATTGGATGTGAGGAAGGAATTGTTCCTTGGCAGGGTGGGCAGGCCCTGGCACAGGGTGCCCAGAGAAGCTGTGGCTGCCCCTGGATCCCTGGCAGTGCCCAAGGCCAGGCTGGATGGGGCTTGGAGCAGCCTGGGACAGTGGAAGGTGTCCCTGACGTGGCAGGGGGTGGGATGTATCAATCTTCAATGTCCCTTCCAACACAACCCATTCTTTAATTCTAAGAATCAGCAATATTAAAATGAGATATTGCTTTATTCCAATGTGTGTTAACCAACATTTCAAACCCAGACACCAGAACCAAAGGAACTAATCCTCCCTTTCCATCACGCCCTGAATCAACAGGTACCTGACCCTTCTGCCTTCTTTTCCTCTCTCCTTCCTTTCTGCTGTGCTGCATTGCCTCCAATAAGGATTTCTCTTTGTTTAAAATGTGTATGGTCAATATTCAACCTCCATTACTGAGCAGTGCCTGCCCCAGCCCCCTCCTACCCATTCACAGGGGGTTACAGAGACTAAATTGTGGCTATTGAAAAAACTCAATACAAACAGCATTTCAAGAAAAACCTGAGCCTGGCCTTCACCACAAGACAAGAAAGACAATTTTTCCTGTTAAAGGGCAGAAGCAATGGACAGTTTGATCCCGTGGAGCATCCTTTCAGTTCTGCTCCAGCGCACCGTGGAACAGCAAATCCGGCTCCTCCCGCTCAGCCGCTCCCCTGGCCGTGCCCTCAGTGCCCCCAGCACTCCCTGAATTTCCAATCACCTGCTAAAAACCAAACACACCAGGCAGAACAGAGCTGGGGCCTTTTCCACAGCTTCTTTTCCAGGCAGGGGGCTGAAATCCCCCCCAAAACCTGCAAGGCAGGCTGGGTTCACACTTTATGGATGACATTTTAAGGATGTCCTGTGGGTATCCCCACCCTCTGCAGCTTCTCACATCCAGCCTCCTGGGAATCCTTTCCCTGCCTGCCCAAGGAATTTTTTCATTCCTGGGATTCAAGGCCGTGTGTGGAAGTGGGAACTTCCCCCCATTGTCCACTGGAAATCCAGCTGCACTTATTTTCAGCAGGATAAATGAGAATAAACCAAAAATAACGAAATGAACAGCCTCATTTCACCCCCTGAAGTTTAATATCTGCTCTGCTTTGCTCCCACATGAAAATCTGTTGTTGGAGACGGTGATAATTCTGTTATTGGGATAATGGCACAATTAGAGAGGGACTTTTTAGATCAATATCAGCAGGAAAAAATCCTGTCCAACCCCACTGACTTTTCTGTGGGCAGCCACCATTCAAACCTTTATTTTTTATTCAATTTATTTCTTAATGAGAGCATTTTCATTCATGCATTAATACAGGAAAGGAAAAAAAAGCCCCAAACCTCCGAAAAGCAAGGAATAAAGTCAGCAATCAACAAGCTCCTTTATTTCAGGATTTATCCTGGTTTTCCTTAGAAACATTCTGAATTAAAGCATCTTTAAAAATGAGCATTTAATGTAGCAAATGGGATCTAAAAATGACCATTTAATGATCCATATGGGGTTTAAACTGAGCTTGAGACAGCTAAAGATGCCCAGAGCCCAAGAGGAAGACCCAATGGGAAGTAACATTGTTTAAGGACCTTCCTACAGGTGCTCCAAGTGGGATAAATCCTTTTCTTAAATCCAAATGGTAAGATTTTTTTAAAATATATATTTATTTGCTTGCCTTAGGCCTTTCTAATGAGCCACAGGTTGTGTTCAAGCAGCACAGCCACGGGGTGAGGAAACACTCCTTGGTTTCCTCCTCACATTATTTGCTTTAAAATTAAGACTGGGCAGGCTCTGCAGGACCCGAATCCAAATTAATCTTGACAATCTTCTGGAAAATCTCTATTAAAGCCCAGAGCTTAAAAGCTTAATGTGAGCATGGTGCCTGCTCCAGCAGCTCCCACCCCAGAGCTGATCCCACACTCATTCCCAGGCTGTTGAAAGGCTTGTTAAAGCTGGGATGGATGGGGTTTAAAGCCCTAAAACACAGCAGCAGGTTCTGTTTCCTCTCCTGAGCAGGTTTGTTGCTAATCATCAGCAGAGACACCTGGAAAAAGCTCAGCCACATCTTTCCAGCCTTGGGACATCCCCAGGGAGCTCCCAGCCCTCTCCAGGGAATCCCTCCCGTCAGCAGAGGCTGGCCAAGTACCCGAGTTCCATCGTTTTCCCAGGAATATTTCCATGCCATGACTGGAATGAGCCCAGTGGAATTCCAGCCCACAAGGAGAGGCTGGGATCTCCACCCAGCCAAGGACTGGGGGAGTGAGTTAGGCAGGACTCTGCTCCCAGATCAAAGCCCAGCTCAGATTAATGCCCTGGTCCTGGCTGAGCTGTGCTACAGCCACCTTCATCCCAGGGCATCAGTGATCCCATGGGATCTCCTTCCTCTGGAGATCAGACTGTGCTCAGCCCCTGCTCCCAGGGAACAAGGGCAGGAGGAACAGCCTCAGCTTGAGCCAGGGCAGGTTTATTGGGATAGTGGGAAAAATTCTCCCTGGAAAGGGTGCTCAGGGTCTGGCAGTGATACAACCCTTGGTTACTAAGAATTTAAAACTTTCTGTGTTAACAGACACTGACCCTCAATAAAACACTGCATTTAACCTAGAGACAGCTTCAAAAATTAAATGGCAGAACTGAGATTATAAGCGTACAGTTTAAATAGAAGTGTGATATAGTAAATAGAGTAGTAAAAAACTACTCTAGTAGTAAAAAACTACTAGTAAAACACTTAGTAGTTTTTTACACTGTAAAAAGTTTTTTGCTCTAAGTTAGTTAAAAGCTAACTTAGTAAAAAACTAGTAGTTTTTAGTAAAAAACCTAGTAAAAAAGTAAAAAGTAAAAAAGTTAACATAGTAAAAAACTTAGTTTAAAGTTTTAAAATATAGTGATATAAATAAAACAAGATAAAAGTTTTAAAGCAGTAGCTAGTTCTTCTTCTTCACCTCCTTCTTTGTAAGTTTAAACAGTATTATGCAATTAGATAAAAAAGTCCACGTTGCGGACCATTAAGTTAAAAGTAAAAATAATGTAAAGTAAAATAAAATAAAATAAAAAATAAATAAATAAAGTAAAAATAAAAATAATTTAAGTATCATTTCTTAATTAAAGTTTATCCTTCGAAAGCCTTACAGAGATACAGCTCCACTTTGTAATTTGTTAGTAAAGTACTGTAGAACTCACAGCTTATAAAACTACAGTATAGATAAGAACTAAGAAACATCTGAATCCAAACAAAAATTCCATCTCACGCATTTAATCCCGACCCTAACCCTAACAAAAAAGAAAATAAAACTCAACATTTAGTGGTGCCCCCTGTGAGGGTCGAACTCACGACCTTCAGATCATGAGACTGCCCAGGGGTGATGGAGTCCTCATTCCTGCAGGGATTTAAAGCCCTGTGGTTGTGGCACTTGGGGACGTGGGACAGTGGTGGCCTTGGCAGGGCTGGGGGAATGGCTGGACTTGATGAGTTTAGAGGCTTTTTCCAACCTAAAAGATCCTATGAATCACGTAGATGTTATATGTTATATTAATATTTCTATTAGACACGGTATATAATATACATTGAAAAGAATATCTACTTGTGTAAACAAATATTTTATTAATAATGGCATTAATAACATTGATTATTAATAATTATTGTTGTTGTTATTATGGTTTCCTTTTCCCTGAGCTCTGCCTGGAGCCTTCTCTTCTCCAGGTGAGCACCCCCAGCTCTCCAAATAACCAGGATTATTCATTATTGATCCTCTGCAAGGCTTAAATCTCTGAAAGAAACTTTGGGAAAATCAAATTGAATCAGTGAAAAATTTGTTTTTCTGTCTTGATGTTTGTTATTCATCCAACCTGCATTTTACAGCAGCCTAAAGCTCTGCTTTCCTAAAAACTCCCATTTTGCTTCCAGAAGCACAAGAACATGCCTTGAATGGATCTGAACCAGTCTAAACCCCAGATCTTTTCCCTTGAAAGGGTGGTTTTTTGTAAAAATGTCTCTTTTCTGACACAATTTGAATGACTCACATGAAAGCTTGTCTCTCACCCCTGGGCTCTGGGACTCTTTGCCAATGAATAACTCACAACAGGAATGAAAACTCCCCCACAGCAAAGCTCCCCCTCCTCTCAGGAGGATGGGCAAACAGCAAATAAAAATCATCATCATAATAATAATCATTAAAACCAAAAGAGATGAGAAGGAAACAAATCAAATACTTCACCCACAAAAAAAAAAAAAANCAAAAAAAAAAAAAAAAAAAAAAAAAGGCAAGAGAGGACGGCAGTTTCATGGGATTTTTGGATAAATAAACAAGTGCCATACCTTTTCAAAAATTCCATATACTCAGTATGCTTGATGAGGCCAGTCCTCATCATTATTGTTTGAAAACATTGCCGATCAATAGCCCAAAGTTTCACATTTACGAGAGCTGGAAAAAAAACAAGACAAGGGGAAAATGTGATTAGCAAAAAATGTCCAAATTCCTGTTGTGAACTGCGGAGGAAAACGATGTCATTGGTGAGAAAGCACGGGGAGGGGGAGCACTGCCAACCAGGAAACTCAGCTGCAGGACATGGAAACATGCACTGAAAGGACAGGGAAAATCCTGGTGTAGGGGTTGGATGTGGGGTTTTGGGAAGATGGCCTGAAAGCAGCTGTGAGAGGAGGGGAAATCAAGGAAGGCTGAAGGGGAGCAAGGATTTGGGGTCAGTTCATCACAGCCTGAGCGATTTCGGGATGTTTTTAGTGCTTTGTTCAGCAAAATCCATTGAGGTTTCATCCTGCTCCCAAGGAAATTTCCAGACCCAAGCCCTGTTACACCCTGATAATGGAACACCTCCCAGCTGGGGAGGTTTTGAGCCATTCTTTCCCAACTTTACTTTTTCCCTGCTGAATTCCAAGACTTCTGAGTTACCCACCAAGCATCACATCCTATTCTTCAGAGGCCAAAATTCCATTGTATAAACAGGGAAAACCAGTGCATAAAGCAGAGAGCAGAACCCCAAAAGTCCAGCTTTCATCTCAGCTGTGGCTTAGACATTTGCATTAGCCATAAATACTTGAGTATATACAGTTTACAATAGGGCTTTTCCTTAGAGAAACAGTTTGATTAAAACTATTCCCGAGACCTCTACACTAGTATTAATTTCTTTTTTTTTCAGAGAGTAAATGCAATCAATTCCATCCTCATACCCCCATTTGACTGCAGGAAACAGCACGAAGCAAAGAGACTTTCAGTAAAATATTTACAAATACTCTCACTGATAAGATCCATGAAATGAATGTGCTTTGATTTGCTGGTCCTTCAGTTCCCAAACCTCCTCCTTCATGAGTTTTTATCCCTAACTGCATCTGCAAGATGGAAAAACCTTCTAAGTGCAAACTCAAAGTTTTCTTCTTGAATTGCACGGCAGAACAGCCTTTAAAGCCTCTTCTGGTTTTCAACACAGCAACTTTTCTTGGAGAAGCATTTTTAGTTTTAATAATCAAAGTGACACCTGCAGGGATGGGCACTCCAAAGCTCCCTGGGCAGCCCCTGCCAAGGCCTGAGCACCCTTTCCATGGAGAAATTCCTGCTGCTGTCCAAGCTGAGCCTCCCCTGGCCCAGCTTGAGGCCGTTTCCCCTTGTCCTGTCCCTGTTCCCTGGGAGCAGAGCCCAACCCCCCCTGTCAGGAATTGTGGAGAGGTGCTACTCTCTCATTTTACAGCCACACACCCTTTTATATCCTATATATTTTAATAAATTCATATACCAGCCCCCCCACCCCCCCCCAACCAAGGTCCACGCAGCCCAGTAACTTCATGAAGTGCAGACAATGCATTTCTGTATTAATTAAACTACTAATCACACCTTATATTCTCATTTCTCCTGCCTTAATGACATACAGCTGCTTTATTAAAGGCTAATCAGGGTAGAGATTTAAATGTCAGTAGGACCCTTATCATCAGCATGAGCAGCATCTCCTGTTGTGCTGAAACCACCTGTCAGGGCTGAAGAAACAGGAGGAATTCTGTGGGATTTGATGTCCTTAAAGACTTCAAAGTTATCAGTTTAGGAGTGCCCTGAGATGAAAAATATATCTTTGGGATGTGTCCCAAAATTCAGCATCCATTGGGAATTAGAACAGAGGGAGATTTCCTGGCCCATCCCTCTCCACAGAGCCTGTGCTGGATGCTGGAGGTAAAATATCAAATACCCCATTCCTGACTGCAGGAGGCACAACAAGAAAGGAACAGGAGAAATAAAATGCTGGAAGCAGATGTGTCTGCAAGAGGAGCTTCCTTCCTCAATAACCTGAAACATCACCCTGCAATCAGAGCTGCTGTGCTGCAGCGATGCTACAATTAAAGTTTATTGCCTCTTTTTCACTTTTCCCCAGCAAAATGCCATAGCTGGGGCTCTGTTTGACTTGGGAACAACACAGAACAAAATCACTGCTCGTCCAAAAACCACCAGGAGCTTGGGCAGTGATGCCCAAACCTGTGATTTCTATATGGCTGCAGTTGTAGGAGCTCTCCAGGTGAGGGGATTGGGCACTGCAGAATATTTGAATTGTGTGTAGAAACAACAGATTGATGGGAATTATGATTTATGACAGATTTCTGCTGTGGTTCAAGGGCTGAAGAAAAAGCAAATGCTGCTGGAGAAACAGGGAAGAGCTGAGGCAAAAGTATCAGGATTTCCTGGGCCAGAACTGGATGGGGGTGGAGATGTTTTCATTAAAGTTTAAATTTGAAATGCTTGCCATGGTTAAGCCCTAATTTCTGATTGAAGCTGACTGAAATTATCTAAATCAATGATTTCAGTAAATGAATCAAACCCCTCTCTCCATCAACACGCCTGATTAAAGCAAATTTAAAAACTCAATAAGCAATTTCGAACTTCTTTTCCAAAAAGAACAATTTCCAAACTTTTCTTCCTATTTATTTCCCTGGGAACCCATGAAATGATACCCCAGTTGAAAGGGGTGAACAGAGGGGTGCAGAGTCCAGCCCAAAGCCTGGGATATGTCCCAGCTGGTTCATCCCTGTCCAAAGCCTTCTCTTCTCCAGGCTGAACAGCCCTCAATCTCTAAATAACAGGCATTATTGAACTCTCCAGGCCTTAATTCTCTTTATTTCCAACACTTCCATCACATCCCCAGCCTGCCAAAGGACCAAGTTTGGGCTGGTTTGCTTCATTTCTTCTTGTAGACCCAGTGGCTGAAGATCATCAGCTCCTTTCTCCCTTCTCCACGTGCAAAGGCAGTGAAATAAGGGTGGAAATGCAAAGTTTTAAGTTAAATATTTACAGAAGAGCAACCTAAATACTGCTGATGTTATTTAATACGATATATTTGATGTTACATAGGTGGGGAAGTCCTGAATATTAAAAAATCCTTGAAATTAGAGCAGCCAGCAGGGGCATTATTTCCCAAATTAAATTCAATATTCACATGGCCTTGCATTCTTTAAGCATCTCCCCAAGTTTTTTGTGCTCACTGAAGCCTTCCCAAGTTTTTTCAAGGATCACCAGGTGAATCATCCTCAGTCCAAGTGCTGCTGGCAGCATTACCAGACCTGAAAATTATTATTCCCTAGCACCCCAAGCTGGAATTCATCATCTCACTTTGGCTTTTGGGCTATTTTCTCCCAAAAATTGTCTGTTTATCTGCCCTCAGGCAAAGAAACAGCCGCAACTTTGTGTCCTCAGGGCTTTTTTGGGCAGACAAAACATTTCCACTCTTATTTAACTGTCCTCCCACTTGGGTTGGGTTTTGCAGGGAATATTGTGGAAATTACCACGGGGGAAAACACAGCCATTTCCAGCTATTTCTGGTCCCTCCTGTTTAAGGTACAAAATGATGCTAAAAGCACATTTAATTAAACAGGAGGAGCACATGGAATTGCTTTATCCCACCAAACACTCTGGGAATCATAAGGGAGGCTGCAGCAGACTCCAGAATACAGCATGGAGTTATGGAGAGGATGCATCCAATGGCTGGAGAAGGAAAAAATTCCTTTGTTCCCAGATGTTTCTGTCTCAAGTTTCTAACACCAGCACTGGGACAAGGCTGGCTCCACCCTGATATCCCATTTTCCAGTAGGTCCTTTCCCATTATTCCCCAGGGAGGTTTTGTCACTAGGGAAGGAGTCATTTTAATTTGGCTGAGGATAAATGCAGAGACAGAAAAAACCTCCCACTGCCACAGGGTGGGGTTAGATGGGATTTTGGGAAGGAATTGCACCCTGGGAGGGTGGGGAATGCATTTCCCAGAGAAGCTGTGGCTGCCCCTGGATCCCTGGAAGTGTCCAAGGCTCCATGCCTGGAATGTTTGGGCTGCTGCTCAATCCCTGGTCTCAGAGGTGACAAATGATAAATGGGGGTTTTGTGAGGAAGAAAGGAAGCAGGAAGGACATGGGACCTGCAGGGAGCTCTGCTTTCACTCCAGTCAGCTCCAGGAACCCCAGGATTCCAAGGAAGTGTGTAGGGTTTGCTTCGGAACCACACGTGCCTGGAGCAGATCAGATAAGACCAAGGAAAGGAGAGGAGGGAAATTGTTATTACCAAAGTCTGCTCTTGAACAAATACACCTAGAGTATTAAATATAAATATAGAGTATTAAAGAGGCAGCTGAAACTATTGAATTTCACAGTATTAAACAGATCTGACAACATCTACCAGCCAGGGCTAAGCACAGCTGCTGGAGCAGGTACTGTGTAGGATTTCTCCTGGAGTAATACAGCCTCCTGTCCCAACTTGTCACAGAAAACTCCTGATGAATTATTCAGGAATAGCCTTACCCTGGGTGATTTGATCACTTGAAGGCCCTCGATGTTTCCCTGGCATTTGTTTTTCTCTAACATCATTCCCAGTCTTTGCTGTCTCCCCCAAATCCCTCCATCCTCTCCTGCAGCCTCCAAACTCCTCAGCCTTAATGAGAAGCGGTGGCAGGGATTAATTAAGGAAGTGTTCAATTACATCAGGTGTTTTCCTTGGAATTTCAAACCACTTGTACTACAACCCCTGCTAATTACCCATCCTGATTTGCTCTTTGCAAACTGTTATTTTACATAACCTTTCCCTGGCACCTCTAATTCCTCCCAGCTCTGCTCTTCTCCCATTCCTCCAACACAGAGGTTTGCCCAGGTTTTTAATTAACCCTTGTACCAGCACGAGCTCCCAAGCTACTTCAGAAATCTTCTTCAGTCCTGCACCCTGAAAGCTGAAATAATTCTGGAAGAACAAGCTGGAGGCCACAAGAAATACTCCCAAATCCTCTTTGGAGTGTGATGGAGAGTGACGTGTGTGAGGGGAGATTAATGGAAAGCCAAAAAGGCTCCGAGGCAGGTCAGAAGTCTCAAATTAAAGAACTCATTTAGTTCACTGAATGAGAGATAGGGTGAGGGAAAATGTCTCCAGTTATTTGGGGAAGGAAGAGGGGAAAACAACACAAATGTCTCCTGGAAGCTGGGGATGCAGCCTGGGACAAATCAGCTCACTGGCATGCCAGGAGCATGGAACCAGTAGCAGGAAAGGGGAATGAGGAAGGTAATAAATTCCCATTTAAAAGAGATCACAAATCAGTTCTAGCTCGTTGCCTACAGGAGCTCCAATCCCAAGGAAAATTAATATTCCCAATTAAAGAGGGGATCTGAACACAGCCCTGCATTGGAAGGGAAAGTGTTGATAAATGGAGAAGTTGATGTGGGGGACCATTAAAAAGGGAACAGGAAGAACAGCACTAAAAAGGCAACTGAAAAATAGCTCAGAGAGAATCCCCAGCATGGAAACCAGAGTCCTGGAATGCAGGTGGGGCTCTGGGAAGGCAGGACTGGCTCTGCTGCTTGCAGAGAAGGAAAGGCAGGAAGAATTGCAGGGGAATTTGTGGTAGTGGGAGAAAATTAAAAAAGCCTAAAAGCAAGCAGAAATTCCAGGTGGCAGCACCTGTGGGGCCTGAATCTGAGCAGGAACAATGGCAAAAAGTTTCATGGGAGATTCTGGGAAGATGATACAGATATCTGCAAGCTGTTTGGTTTCTCATGAATCCAGGATCATGGAGTGGTTCGGGTTGGAAGGGACCTTAAAGATCATCCAGTCCCACACAAGTACACCTTCCACTGTCCCAGGCTGCTCCAAGCCCCAAAGTCCAACCTGGCCTTGGGCACTTCCAGGGATCCAGGGGCAGCCACAGCTTCTCTGGGCACCCTGTGCCAGGGCCTGCCCACCCTCACAGGGAAGGGCAGGGTTAGGTTTATCTCCATTTAAATCAAAATTCACTCAAGTTTTTAAGATCTACTCACATAAACCAGATTTAGGTGAGAAATGAGAGGGAAATCCTTCCCTGGCAGGGTGGGCAGGCCCTGGCACAGGGTGCCCAGAGAAGCTGTGGCTGCCCCTGGATCCCTGGAAGTGCCCAAGGCCAGGTTGGACTTTGGGGCTTGGAGCAGCCTGGGACAGTGGAAGGTGTCCCTGCCATGGCAGGGGTGGCACTGGATGGGCTTTGAGCTCCCAAGGCCAAGCAGTCTGGAATGAGCTCCAGCCAGCACAAGTTGTCCGAGAACAGCAGCAGGAGTGAAGATTTTGTCCTCTGGCCCCACACTCAGCTGCACTTTTCCTGCAAAATGCTGCCCATCAACCTGCAAATTAACACCAAACAGAATCCCTCCATCGCTGCCATCTGCAAACAAAGCTCAACTCCCAGCTTTGAGCTGCAATCCCAGGATTTTGAGAAACACAGAGCAGTTAACCCAGGGCTTGGCAGCACACTGGGTACATGAAGCAGCTCCAAACCCCAATGACACAAAAGCTGCTCTCGGTGTGATTAAAAAGAGGTACTTAGCTAAATGAACTTTGCAGTAATTCCTTCTGTTTCAATGCTTGCTTTATTTCCCAAGAGCAGCATTTCCTACACAATGATTAAATAACCCATGCTCAGATTTTTCTCTCCTGAGCATTCCCTGTTTTCTACTCTGGATAGAAACCTGTCCCATCCTGTAAAATCCCTGAGTTGTAAAGGTCTGTCCTAAAGGTTTTGTTGTGCTTAAACAGCACGGAGGAGGTGCAGAGCAGGGGCTGCATTAATCCACTGCCCAGGGTTTCTGTGTGCCCTGGGGAAAAGCTGGGGCTTGGGGGACTTCCTCTATCAAACAAATCCCAAATCCAAGGAGATCTCATCCCCACAGGAGATCTGGGATAACAGGATCATTGCAGATTCCCAGACTGGTTTGGGTTGGAAGGATCTTAAAGCCCATCCAGTGCTATGGCAGGGACACCTTCCACTGTCCCAGCCTGCTCCAAGCCCTGTCCACCCTGGCCTTGGGCACTTCCAGCTTAGGGGTCTTTTCCAACCTTATGGATTCTACAATTCTAATTCAATTCTGCTCCTGTGTAGCCTGAATATCGTGTCAGATTTGACATCCAGTTGTGTTTTAGCCCACTGGCTTTTTATTCCCAACTCTGAATCTATCTTTTCCTGAAATGAGCTGACCTCTGGGATTTTCTTTGCTCCTGGATTCAGAGACCTGTGGACCACCACAGGCTGCACAAGGAGCAGCAGCAGCACCAGGTCCTGAGGAGCAGGGAAAGGGAAAAGGGCAATTTTCAAATATCACAGGAGGGAACTGTTCAGACACCCTGGGGTGGCACTCCTGTCACTTCAGAGCTTTTTTGGGGTGTCTACTCCAGAAATCAGCATGAGAGAACTTTGTAGGGTCCCAGGAGCAGACCTGGATCCACTTGGATCACACATGCTGGGAGCTCTGGGGGGTGTTTCTCCACCAAAACCAAACCAGGGTGGCAAAACCTTTGCTGTGGCAAAGCAACACTGGAGAATGGGGAACAAGAAGGGCACCCCCATCAACACCAGTCTCCTGCTCCAACCCAAACTGGGAGGCAGATGGAACCCTAAAATCACAGGATCAGGAATCACTACGGCTGGAGAAGACCTCAAGGACCATCGAGTCCAACCAAGACCACTAAACAGAGCCACTGGCAGTGCAAAAGGCACAAAGCTTGCTGGAATCCAGCTGAAATCCAGCTGTTTATGGGCAAAAAGAGCAAAGAAATTAAGATTAACATCAGAAATTTCTCTGCAGAGAGAAAGGGGGATATAAAGAAATTAGGGCAACATTTGTTGTGGGGGTTTCTGCCATGCACCACTCCCAAGGCTGGGAAAACAGCCCCAGGGTGCACAGAAAGAATTGGAAATTCCTCTTTTTGCCTGATTTGTTTCCTCTGGGAGATGAATTCCCCCCCAGATGCTGGGGTGGGCTCAGTCCCTGTGCCATGGCAGCACAGGGAGGTTCCCATCTTTATTTCCACAACCTATCCAAAGGCCCCACCGAGGCTGCCAGAGCTCCAGGAGCTCTTGGACAACGCTCCCAGACACAGGATGGGATTGTTGGGGTGTCTGGGCAGGGCCAGGAGCTGGGCTGGATGATCCCTGTGGTCCTTTCCCACTCAGGCATGCAGATCCCACCTGCCTGCCTGGAAGAGAGGTCTCCAATTCTTCCCTCAGAGATAGAAGCACATCAACTTTGGGAAAAACTCTGCCCCCAAAGCTTGCTCCTCAAAGCACCCCATCAGCAGTGCAGGTGGAAGGTGGATTTCCCTGGCTGGCAGAGTGGTTAATGGGATTCATGAGGAGCTGCTTTTCCAAACCATTAAATCCATAATACCAACAGAAATAACACCGTGTATTCCAGCAGGGAAACTCGTGGGGTTTCAATAAATGCTGTGAGGGACAGCTGGAATAAAAACACTCCCCATGCACTTACAGAAGTTGTTCAGGGGCCTAACGCTACTCTGGCTCTTGGTTAATACATATGTCAAATAAAAATGCCTTCCTGATATGCAGGAGCATCATTCCATCATTCCAGATGGTTCTGACTCAGGTGGAGAACGCTGTTAGCTGAAGGCTGGCTGTGGTAGTCTCGGCTGGAATGCTCAGAAATCACGTTGAAAATGGAATATTGAGGAGCCTTTTTCCTTCCTCTAATAACATTTATTAATTATTTTGAAATGTCTGCAGTCCCCAGCCAGCAGCCAGTTTCCATAGCCCACACAGCACTTGCTGCAGCACCCCAAAAAGAGCAGTGAACGTGGTTAAAATGCTCTGAAATCTGCCTTCCCTGGAAAATTTGCTCATGGATTTTGGAGAAAATTACGTGCCAATGCTGATGTTCAGGAGCTCTTATTTTTTAAAAGCCAACAGCCCAGATGTTGGGGAAAAAACAGACATGAAAGACTCAGCTAACGAGTGTGGAGGTATAAAATATGGATTAAAACTGGATTTGGTTGATTGGAGTTGGGAAGGAGAAGGTGGGAAGCAGCAGGCAAAGGAGAGTTGGCCCTCATAGGGAAACCAAGCTTAGATAAACCTCAGGAAAGTTCCATATAAATTTAGATAAAACAAGAGAAACTGAGGTAAACCTGGGACAGGCAGAGGTAGGAGAGACTGTGGCAGATGGGATCCCAGAATCTCAGGGTGGTTTGAATTGAAGGGGACCTTAAATCCCTCCCAGTGCCACCCCTGCCATGGGCAGGGACACCTTCCACTGTCCCAGGCTGCTCCAAGCCCCAAAGTCCAACCTGGCCTTGTCCCTGAACTTCAGCCCACAGCAGTGATGGTTCTGTGTCTGCCCTGATTTCAGGATGGGAAATGGAAGAGGGAGACGATGGACACTGAGGAGAATTTCCCTAATCCACAGGGAAGGCATTTCCAGCTCCTTTCCAGCTTCTATCCAGCCCTACAGCCACAGCAATCCCAGGGAATGCTTCAGGAGAGCCCTGGAGGGGCTGGAGCGTGTCCAGGGAAGGGAACGGAGCTGGGAAGGGGCTGGAGCCCCAGGAGCGGCTGAGGGAGCTGGGAAAGGGCTGAGCCTGGAGAAAAGGAGGCTCAGGGGGGACCTTGTGGCTCTGCACAAGTCCCTGCCAGGAGGGGACAGCCAGGGGGGGTCGGACTCTGCTCCCAGGGAACAGGGACAGGACAAGGGGAAACGGCCTCAAGCTGGGCCAGGGGAGGCTCAGCTTGGACAGCAGCAGGAATTTCTCCATGGAAAGGGTGCTCAGGCCTTGGCAGGGGCTGCCCAGGGAGCTTTGGAGTGCCCATCCCTGCAGGTGTCCCAGGAAGGGCTGGAGGTGGCACTCAGTGCTCTGGGCTGGGGACAAGGTGGCCATGGGGCACAGCTGGGACTCCATGGGCTGGGAGGGATTGTCCAGCCTCAGTGACCCTGGGATTAATTTCTCCCCTAACACCCGGAGCTTGGAGCTCTTTTTAAACAGAGCAGGAATATCACACCTCCTTCAGGTGTGTCACCAACCAGATCCAGCAGCCTGCAACCCTTGTGGAAACAGGAATTTCATCCTCCCTGCTCCCTGAAATCCTTCCCTGTGTGGTTTCTGCACTGACATTAAATTCTGCCTCTTGTTCCACATTTAACCTCTTGCAAGGGCCACGTTTCAAGCACTTATTTCTCCTGATTCAGGGGATTGTAAGGTACTTATGCCTCAAGATTCTGGTCCTGTGAGACACAGGATGTGCTGGACAGGCTCCAAAGCAGCACAGAAATGAATATATAGATATAAAAATATGTAAAGAGAGCAAGAGAGCAGATCCCAGCAGCTTTATGTGCCCACAGCTCCCTGGAATTCCGCATGTTCGTTGGCCTGTGGATCACATCCTAAAACCAAAATAATCCACAATGGGCTGAATGAGGCCTTTACTGAGGAATAATCTGTTCTCTGCAAATCTGCCAGCTCTGACATGAAGGATGAAATCAAACTGAGCTAAGACACAGCCAGAGCAGCAGCAACAATCCCCAAACCAGCTGGTTTTCCATGGTTACTCCTTCCCATTCCTTCTCTTAGGATAAGGTGGGTGCCCATTGGGCTTTGGTGATTTTGGCCAGGGAAAATTTCATCCCTACCGTTCATTTTTATCACTTTAAAACTTTGGTTTCTGTGTTCTTCAGAGAGGAGCTGGAAGGTTTATTAAACATGGATCCTCCATAAGAATTCCAGTGGGAATTCCAGCAGAACCGGCTGATTTAATCGAGTTTTAACAGCACAGAGTTGAAGGCAGCTCCAGTTCATTTACTGAGGTCTGGGAGTTTTGAGAAGTTGCTTTTAATTTGGAGCTTGAATTGTATTTTCTCCTCACTTTCTCTTCCATAAAAAAAAAAGGAGATCTTGTCTTACAGATTTCTACAACAAAGAACAAGGACAGCTCACCAGAGTGGAAAAATATATTCAGAATTAAATATTCCAGAGGAATGAGGGGTTTGAAAACTCCATTGCCTTAAAAAGACAGGAAAAACAGCCAGTAAGGAACTGGCATTTAAAGGGAGCTGCATTTAAATCAATCACACAAAGATGGACAGTGGAACCAGAACCAAGGGCAGGCACAAGTGCTGGAAAATCCATAAATTAAGATATATATAAGTTCCAAGGACTTATTTTTAAGCTGAAAATTCTCAGCAAAATTCACTGAAAAGGACTCTGTGGAACAGGACAAGACACGTGGGAAACTGCCAGGTCAGAATTACTGAGTGACCTCGGTTGGATCTTTTTTTACCCCAAACTGTCTCATCCTTCAAACAGCCTTGATCCCAAATAACAATTCCCCAAAGAACTGCTTCAGATCTGCTTTCTGCTGAAAATACTCCAATTTAGTCCCTGTGAAAATGCCAACTCCGAACTTCCACCCCATGGTCAGCCTTAAATATAAAGCAAATTAAGAGAGAAATGGGAAATTCGAAAGGAAATGAAAAAGAGCAGAGAAAAGGGAAAGTAAAAGTTAGTGGTGGCATTAAAAGCATCTTGTTGCATCCCTGAGAATTTTGGAGGAAATATAAACCAGATATCCCCCAAACTGACATGAAATGGAGCAATAAAAAAGCTGCAGAAAAGTGTGAGAGGGAGAAAAATAATATTTTAAAATGCTGATTGTACCTGGATGAGGGAAAAGCAGGGACAAACCCATGGAGAGGGACCCAAAGGAGATTTCTGAGGAGCATCAGGCAGAAGGTTGGGAGTAAAACCTTTTCCAAGAGAAAAGGTTTCTTTCTGCAGGGTCTGGGGTGCCAGGATTTAAAACAAGGCTGCAGAGGAGAGGAAGTGAGGGCAGAAAGGCTGGATCAGGCACAGATCCCCCTGGCCCAGCCCTGAGGAGCTCCCTGAGCATTCCAGCCAGGAGAAAAAGGAACCAAAGAGGAGCAGGAAGCACTTCCAGAGAGTACCTGGGATGAGGGATTGCCTCCATGGAATTGTGCTGGCTTTGATACACCTGAACTCAGGGCTTCCCACAGGAGTATTTCAGCACATGCCCCTCACTGTGCAATAAAGGTAAAAACAGAGGTGGAAAATGCTGGAAAAATGACTCCCAGAAGGTTCAAGAGAATTGCCCGCTGCTCGGTCTGATGTGTGGAATCACACAAATCAGTAAAAATCAGGTATGAATAAATCAAAGGGGTCACTGCTGCTCTTGCTGAGGGCAGGAGTAGGAAATCAGGCCCTTGGTACCCCAAACTCAGCCTGGGGAAGGGCTGGAATCGCTCCCATGAGCATTTCAGGCGGATTTTGGTGGGGTCTCTTCGTAAAGGCTCTGAGGGAAACTCAAGAGGGTTAAAGACACAAAGCACCCAAGAATCCCAGGATGTGCAGGGGGATTCTTGCTGTCCAACGTGCTCTGGAAAAGAAGGGGAAGGTGAGGGTGAGGGAAAGGGGATCAAATTGGATGAGGATGTAAACCCTGCTGGAGGTAAAGAGCTGCTGGACACGGCAGAACCCACAAACCAAACGGGATTTGGTGCTGAGGGGTGGGAAATGAGCACAGGAAAGGGCAGGAGAGGAGGATTAGGGACACCTGGCTCCAGGGGGAGGGATCTGGTCCAGGTCTTCTGGAGGCTCCAAGGGAGCTACAGCCTCCTTCTGATGGGCTTGGAAAAGGCAAAAGCAAATCCTTAAAAAAATCAGCTGGGATTTGCTTTTGCTGCCTATTCCCTGGCAAAGCTGCATTTGGAAACATTTCTGCCCTGGGTGCAGGACAGAGCCTTATTAAATCACCAGCCTCCTTGCCACCTTCAATATTTAATCCCATGTTTATTCCCTACCCTGCATTCCTGGAACCAGGTTACACAAACAGGGAACATGGATCAAAGTTGGGACACCGACATCAGGATACAGATTCGCCTTGGATCCTCTCCAAGTTTGAAATGCAAGGGAGGAGTAAGAACTGCAATATTTCTGGGTTTTGCACATTTCTGAGCAGCTCAGTAACATGACTTGCTGGAGACATCCTATGGCATGGCTACAAAATTATCCAAAATTATCCCAAATTATCCAAAATCTCTGTCTGATGTGTAAATCTCATTAAAAACACCAAGGATATGGACTTGAGGCCACATCACTGCTTTTTGCCAGTGCAGCATCCAATGACCTAATCTGAGAATCAATCAAAAACCACTCCAAGGTCTTAAATTTCTTACTGGTGCCAGGAGTCTGGGTTTGGATTGACCCCAAACTCTGTCAGGTGTCACCTGAAATCCCAAATCCCTACAACACTTAACCCCAAATATCCCCAGAGAGGTTCTCCCACAGGAATCTCTCAGTGGTTGGGTGGTGCCTGAGCCCCACAAGGCCTTTCCAACCCAAACCTTTCTGGGATTCCACGATTATTATGCAAATATCACACACTGGCATGTCTGGAAAACCTCTGTAATCCACATGTCAGCCCTTCCTCGGCTGAAAGCTGCATCCTTCCCTATCAATTTCCCAGGAATGCAAATTATCCCAGCGAGCTCTGTGGTGTAATTAAGCCATAACGCTGATTACATACTCAGCCTCCCAACAGATTGTTTATTCCTCATTATTAGCATACAAATATCCCAGGTACTCATTCCCTGCCTCGAAACTTGTCCAGGTTGTTCTGATTTCAAGGTAATCCAGCTCACTGAATCCCAGGATCCCAGAAAGGTTTGGATTGGAAGGGATTTTATACCCATTTCATCCCACCCCTGCCATGGTAGGGACACCTTCCACTGTCCCAGGCTGCTCCAAGCCCCAAAGTCCAACCTGGCCTTGGGCACTTCCAGGGATCCAGGGGCAGCCACAGCTTCTCTGGGCACCCTGTGCCAGGGCCTGCCCACCCTGCCAGGGAACAATTCCTTCCCAATATCCCATCCAGCCCTGCCCTCTGGCACTGGGAAGCCATTCCCTGTGTCCTGGCACTCCATCCCTTGTCCCCAGTACCTCTCCAGCTCTCCTGTTGGCCCCCATGGCAGGGGGTGGAACTGGATGAATTTTAAGGTCCCTTCCAACCCAAACCATTCTATGATTCCATGGCAAGTAAATCCCCAGGATAACTTTGGAAAAGGCAGTCATTCCATGGGTCCAGCCCTGTGCTCCAACACCTCTTGATGCCTTCTGGAGTCAGCAGAGGTGGAGGGTGCTCAGCCTCAACCCTGATGATCCAAATCCTTCCTGGATTAGATCTCCAGCCTACCCAACATCCTGGCACCATTTTTCCTGCTGGAAATGCTCCTAGAAGTGAAAATAATTACAGTTCCCAGCTAAACCAGAAGGATTTTCATCTATTGCCATGTCAGTGGTTAGTGTTTGTTGGGCACATCCATGGGATTTATTTTCTGATTAAAAATGCTGCTGCTCAACTTTTTTCTAAAGGAAAAAGTTACAGGTGTCAAGAGTGAGCCCTAAATTCCATGAGATCCCTCAGCTTGATTTTGAATTCTAGGGGATTTCAGGCAGAGGAACCCAAGAGCATAGGAAATTTAAGTTGGCCCAAAAATTAGGCAATTATTTGATGGATTGGAATCAGGGACAACTTCAATGCAGCAAAATTATCTTTCCTTCTGGGTGAAAGACCTTGTCCTGGTTTTATCTACAGTGGGGGACTTGATTATGAGATTTCCTGGGGTCTGGTACAAGATATGCACCAGTTTTCATCACCAGACACTTCCAAGCCCATCACAACCTCACCCCAGGTAAGAAATACTGACTTCAAGTACCTTTAAATTTGATCTGTGAAGTATTAAAGGTAAATAATCTCATATTTGGCATCCATAAATCCAATTCTTTTCCTGCTGAGTGCATTTTACCTGAGGAGTCAGATCAGGGTAACAACAGAGGCCGTGACCATGTGGCACATCTGGGAAAAACAGAACACCAGCATGAATTTCCCATCCAATTCCATTCCCTGCCTGGACAGGGATTCCACCAGAACCAGGTTGCTCAGATCCCCATCTGACCTGGCTTTGAAGCAGAAATTTATGTTTTATTTATATACCCATCTAGTTGTACATTTATATATGTACATGAAGAAAACATGGATGTATTTCCATGAAATCCTGGCATTTTGAGCAGCTCCCCGTGGCAGTTCAGCTCAGGGCTCATCTCTTCCTCCAGGAATTGTGCTTTTCCTGGTAAGGCAGACCCACCAATTCCAATAATCACCTTAATTCTGCATTTCCCTGATTTTATTAACTTAAATGGGACCCATAATCCAATTGCAGCACAGACTCCGTTAAATCAGAGCACGGGCTCTGCCTCTGTCCTGAAATATCCATGACAAATCTGGATCCCTCAGGCAGCCCTCCCACACCTCAGGGCTGAAGGCTCAAACCTCAACCCAGCCCATCAACAGACAGCATTTCTTATAAAATAATAACAAAGAATTCTTAAAAATCAACAACATGGGACTCCTCGTCTTAAAGGGGAAATTTGTGCTCCACAGCCAATTAAATCAGGAAATAGAAAGTAATTAATTGTTTATGCTTTACCCTGTTCTGCAGGTGAAGGTGTGACCAAAATGATGAATGAATTTTTACACCTTGTTAATCTACTCCATTTTTAGTCTCACCCTTTCCTCTACTCCTGTGTCTATATTTCAATTCTGCTTAAGAATTTTAATAAATGTCTACAGATGATGCCAAAATCTTTCTCTCACTTTTGCCTGATGATCTGATTTTAATGCCAAGCCTCTCACTGGTCACAGATCCCAAGAGAGGTCACATTGGGCTGGAAATCCAGTCAGAATGACTCCAAAATTCCTCACACAAAATTCTCAGGACTCACATTTTCCTGCCTCCAAACAATAAAAGATTTTGTCCATCCCCTTCCTGGGACTTGTGCAGATCATGAAGAGATTTTTGAGCACCTTCTGGGTATCAATTCCCAGGCCTTCTAAAATCACAAAAATATCTGTTTTCTCCCCACACCTCATCCAAGGAATGCCCATCCCACATCTCCTGATTTTTCTCTGATGGCTCACATCAAAAGAAATCCAAACTGATCCGTCCTCACCCCCGTTTGTGCTGCCATCAAACAGCTCCATTTTCCTCTCCCTTTGCCCTCAGGACACCCCACCAAGTTGTCATTTCCTAATCCGAGCCTGTTTTCCAGGTCAGCATTTCCATCTCTCCAGGCTCTGCCGGAGTTATCCCAGATTAGCGCCTCGCCCACGATCGTTCTCCCAAAGTGTTTCAAAAAACAAATCCCTGTGCAAAAGGTGGGTTTGGAAATCCTGGATGCTGAGAATTTTAGACTTTCTGTGCTGCCAGGCGCTGAGCCCCAAGAGAACACTGCATTTGACCTGAGGCCGTGGAGAAGGCTCCAAAATGGAATGACAGCACTGGGATTGTGGGTGTGGAGTTTGAATAGAAGTGTGTGATATCACATGGTGGAAAACTTAGAGTTTAAGGGTTTAGAATATAGTAATATATATATAAAGCAAGATGGAGGGTTTAGGGTGGAGGCTGGTCCTTCTTCTCCACCTTCTTCTCCATGGGTTTGGGTGGTGTTGTGTGATTGGGTAGAAAAGTCCCCATTGCGGGGCAGGGGTGGTTGGTTATTGGGTTAAAAGTAAAAATAATTTAGGTGTCATTTCTTAATTGGCCAGTTTATCCTTATAAGGCCTTGTAGAGAGAGAGACAGGGCTCTGTTTTGTAGTTTGTTAGTGAAGTGCTGTAGAGCTCAGGGTTTGTGAGACTGTGATGTGCAAGAGAGCTAACAAACATCTGAGCCCAAACACCAAACACCGTCTGGAGCATTTAATCCCAACCCTGACCCCGGCAAAAAGGAGATGAAACTCGACAGGTGGCCACTGAGCCACACTGAGGCTCCCAAACACATCAAATCCATGAAGGAGAGAAGGAAATCCCAACTGCCCCACAGGCAGCAAAAAATGTGGAGTGTTTAGGGCCCGGGAATTGTTGGAGCAGAGTTTTCCTGCTTTGAGGCAAACCCAAGGGCTTGGTATCAGTCACAGCTCAATTCTGCCACTCATTTAACTCTGTGCCCATATTCCCAAACCTGGGCAGGGCTTGGAGCCACCTAGGATATGGGAAGGATGGGATTTAAGGTCCCTCCAATCCAAACCACTCTGGGATTTTATGACTGTAACCCGACTTATTAAAACCCTGCATTGTAACACATTTCTGAAGGTTCAGGATTAGTTGGAATCTTTATTGCAAAATCTCCCAAATCCATTAAAGTCCTGGAAAGACTAAATGTAAATATGATTAGCTCTGATTCCAAACAGTTGATTTGTTGTCCCAGTTCTTCATTTCCAGTTTTCAGTCCATGAAGCACCTCCCTGTGCAAACACAACTGAATTTATAAGGAATTTCCGTGTTCCTCCCAGTGATGCCTTGAGAGGCTGCCCTAGAGCAGAGGCTGGACAGAGTTACAGAATAAAGCAGGGATTTATTAAAAGCATTTCCTCCATGGATGCACCTTGGGCAGCACAAGAGCCCAGCCAGGGCTGCACCCAAGATGAACCAAAATGGGCACAAAATGGACACCGGGCACGGGCTCTGGCACTTTGATCAGTTCTGCTCCATTTGCATCTTGGAGTTCATTGTCCAATTCCAGCTTTAGGTTATCAAGTCCCATCCTTCTTGTTTTTCTCTCTTCAGTCCACGTTGTTTGTGCTCTTGGGCCTGAGATTTGGATCATTTGTCCTTGGTCCCCAGCTGGAGAAGGAATTGTTTTGTCTGCCTGCTCTGTGAGGAGAGCTCACCATCCCTTAGTGTGAAGCCCAGACCCACACACTACAGCAGCACAGAATCTGAACAATATAAAAGCTAAAACCTGAGGCCTCACCAGTTGCTCCCCCCTCCTCAGGCACTGGTTTGTTACTGGGATTTACACTCACTGCAGGCAATTGTTTTTAAGCTGAAAGGTCTAAAGGCAAGCATTTCATGTCATAAATTCTAAAGAATTCCACTCCTGCTGGAGATAAAAGGAACTACAGAATTATGCACATTCCTACATTGCTCCTCTACAGCCTAAACCCATCAAAAACTGGGATATAAATTGCCAGGGCACCTTTGCCTTGGAAAATCTAGATTTTGCCTTGGATTTGGGGATGGAAAGGAGCTCAAAGCTCATCTCATTCGACCCCCAGCCATGGGCAGGGACATTTCCTCTGTCCCAGGTTGCTCCAAGCTCTGTCCAACCTGGCCTTGGACACTTCCAGGGATCATGGGGCAGCCCCAGCTTCTCTGGGAATTCCATCCCAGGGCCTCACGATTCCCACAGGGAAAAACAGCAGAGGACATTTAGGTCCTCTCTGGGTCATTAATTTCCAACCAATTAAGCAGTACTTCAGGTTCTGGCTCAAATTAACTGAAAATAAAATGTTCCACTACTGAATCCCAGAGACAAAAGAGGGAGAAAGGGATGGGAAGAAAATCACGCAGGAGAAGATAGGAAATATTTTCTATCCAAACCATATGGGATGTGGTTCATTTTTGACAGTGGATAGGGCTCAATAAGATTTCTTGTATGCCATGAAAGGAAAATAAAAGTCTAATTCTGAAATTTGCTCTGAAAATGTTTTGTCACCGTTACAAACTCTATAATTCTGCCTTAATTTTCACCTTGTGTTAGTTCTGTTTCAGAACTCCTCTTACACACAGAAGCAGATCTCCACATAAAATATCTGCTGTGAAAAGCAAAACAGCTTGAGGCCAAATGGAACAATCTGACCCTTTCTGAGTGATTTACTGTTTTTTTGTAATCAAATCTAAATGCAATTAAAATCAACACGTTCCTGTACAAAACTCTTGGCATGATAGAGAATTAAACAAACCCAAGCACCTTCTAACAAGCATTAAATGTCACTCCAAGAGTTGATAGAGAAGCACCAAAGTAGATTCTATTCAATTATTAAATATAATTTGGGTTATTTTTCAAGAGTGATGACTCCAGAGTCACCAAGGAGCTGCAAGGAACTGTAACTGGAGTTTTGACATCTGAAATTATTTTTAAATAATTCATGGGACCCAGCAAGGCTTTACTTCTGAGTTTTTTCTATTGTTTAGATGAAAATGAATCATTTGTGGGGGGAAAAATGAACATCTGCTGACAATCTGCCAGCAGAGAGGGGAGATGTTGACAAGCATCTGTTCCCAGCAGCGTGGGAAGGGCCTGGGAGAAATTCCCAGCAAAAAACAAAATCCACAATTCCCAAATGGGGCAGGAATTTGTCCCTCCTGGAGTGGTGGGATGGGGGATGCTCTGCAAGGGAGCTGCCCTGCTCCTCAGCTGTGTTTAACCTGGGAGAGTTCCACTAAAATGTCTCTAAGGCTTTGCACTCCTTTGATCTCAGATTATTACACCCTGTTTTGGGGGAAAAAAACACTTTCTTAATTCAAGGTCCTGTGTTTCCTTTGATTACAGGCTGCAATTTTTTTCCCTTGGAAAAGAAAGACCTTTAGGACCATTGAGTCCAACTGTTCCCCCAGCACTGCCAAGCCCAGCCCTAATTCCTGTCCCCAAGTGCCACACTCCTGGGACACCTGCAGGGATGGGCACTCCAAAGCTCCCTGGGCAGCCCCTGCCAAGGCCTGAGCACCCTTTCCATGGAGAAATTCCTGCTGCTGGCCAAGCTGAGCCTCCCCTGGCCCAGCTTGAGGCCGTTTCCCCTTGTCCTGTCCCTGTTCTCTGGGAGCAGAGCCCGACCCCCCCTGGCTGTCCCCTCCTGGCAGGGACTTGTGCAGAGCCACAAGGTCCCCCCTGAGCCTCCTTTTCTCCAGGCTCAGCCCCTTCCCAGCTCCCTCAGCCGCTCCTCACTCTCAGCACCTCGATGCCTTGATGAATTTGTGTGGAATTTTTTCACACTGCAGAGAAAATTGAGCATTTCCACTTCCACCAGCCCTGAAGCAAGAATTCCATGGAATGCCCTGAAGTGGAGAAGGGATTTCACTCAGATTGGCTTCTTCAGGAAGCCACAAGTTCCCTGCATCAAACACCAGCTGCAGGCCAAGGGGCTTATCCACAACACGACACCTGTGAGGTGTGGTGATCACTGTGAGCCCAGTGATCACAAAAGCAGGTGGAGCTTGGTCAGTGATTCCCAGGGGGCTTTTGAAGCTGTTACAGGCCATTCCCTAAATCCCACTATCTATCCCAAAACATCCCTGCTCCATCTATAACCCACAATGGATCCAAGAGCAATTCAGCATCACCAGGAAGGGGAGAGAAAATGAGGATTAGCACTATGGAATGTCTTGTTTAAACCTCAATTATGGACTGACTGATTAATGCAAACAGAGCAGGGACAGTGAATTTGTTGGATGAGAGTTGGATGAAAAGAATAATCCTTAAACTCCCCAATATTAAACAAACTACAGCCAAAAAAAAAAAAATTGTCACAAATGAACTTTTCCTCCCCTGGAAATTTTCTTGGAACAACCTGTGAAGCAGGTTGAATTCAGGTTGAATTCAACAAAATCTACATATGGCGTTCATTTTCTTTCACTATCAAGGAAAAGTAGCAGAACTTACACAGGGCAAAGTATTTGCTTGTAAAGAAGAAATGCTAAAGAAATAAATGCCTACAATAATTTCTACTATGCAGTGACTCTCCAAAACAGACTCTGCAGCCCAGCTAAACATAACTTTAAGAAGGCAAAAAAATTAAAAACCTCAAGCCCAGCTGCAAATAGAGATTTCTGCTATTTTGGGGTGTAATTTATAGCAGAAAACACTGTAAAAAACCCACACCTGAGAGGGAGAGGAGATGGATGCAGGCAGGCACTTGGACACTCTGCTTTTTGCTCCACAGTGTTATATTTTGGGAAAGGTGGGGCTGGGACTTTGGCAATTAAATTTCAGGAGAAATTCTGGTTTGGTTTTGGGCAACTCAGAGGTGCTCATCCTCTCTCATCTCTCTGTTCTTCTCAGTGCTTTAATAAAACAAAGCAATATTCCAAATTACCAGGAAATCAGATGGAAAAAGAGAAGAAGAGGGAGAAGGTTGAGGGAATTAAGCGTAGGTAATAAGCACTAATCACAGACACTGAGCTAATGAGCAGAGTGTTCTTAAACTGCAGCGTGAATTAAACAGATTCATTTCCCAACTGGGTTCATTTCCAAATTGCGTTCATTTCCAAACTGGGTTCATACACTTCAGGGATCCGCCCTGGTGATGCCTTGAGAGGCTGNTCACCATCCCTTAGTGTGAAGCCCAGACCCACACACTAAAGCAGCACAGAATCTGAAAAATATAAAAGCCAAAACCTGAGGCATCACTGTGCTGCAGGAGAGGCTGGGAAGGGGGGCTGGAGAGCTTCTCCTGGAGCTCTCCTCCCTGAGCACATCCCAGTTAATCACACGTGGAGAAGGAGACAGGGCTGGATACTCCTCAGGCTCGGGAGCTCCGTGATGTTCCTACACTGCTGGAATCACTCAGGAACAACTTTGAATCATTATCTGTGCCTTCAGAGCTGATATGGAATAATGGTGCTGCTCCTTGTCTTCCTTGGGATTTCTCCTCAAGGTGCTCCCCACTGGCTCAAAGCAGAGCAGGACCACCCCGTGGCCTTGCTGCAGAGAGCTCCTTTCATCCCTCCCTCACCCACACATCCCAAAAAATCTCTTCTGTGGCCTCCTGGCCGCACCACGGGTGGTTTGCTTTGGCAAAATCCTGATCCTGGCAGGGGGAGCAGGGAAGGGGCTCTCCAAAACTTGGGACAAATCAGGATGAGCAGCAAGGACAGTTCAGGACTGGGGTTTTTAATCCAGGTGCTGCTCTGCAAATGTACACTAGAGCAGGGCAAAGGGCAATTCCTGCCATTTTCACCTCTTTCCATTAATTCCTTGCCTTTATTCCAAATGCACAGCCTGGCCTTGGACACTTCAGGGATCCAGGGGCAGCCACAGCTTCTCTGGGCACCCTGTGCCAGGGCCTGCCCACCCTGCCAGGGAACAATTCCTTCCCAATATCCCATCCAGCCCTGCCCTCTGGCACTGGGAAGCCATTCCCTGTGTCCTGGCACTCCAGGCCTTTATCCAAAGCTTCTCTTTGTTTATATATGTTTACCTTTCTATATCATTATAACATTAAAATATTGTATCTACCTGTTTACATTTTTACTTTAGACACATATAAATTGATCTTTACTTCCTTACACCATTTTTGGGGTGAATCTCCCTCTCTCAGTAACTCATTTCTAATTCCAGTTGCTTTCCCCTCGCCATGAGAAGGCTGAAATTCCAGGATGAGCAAGCCCTTCCTGGGAACACACCCCCAGCTCATCCCATGGCTCATCCCAAACCTTCCCTTTATTTCCCAGCTAACAGTGATGAGGGGTGACAGCCCATTAAGGGAAAAGCCTGAGCATCCTTCCCCGGGTGCCACAGCAATCCCAGAGCCCAGCGTGATCCGGCAGCTGGAAAACAAGAACTGGCAGAGAGAGGGGATGAGGGGAATGGGATGGGAAAATCCAGCCAGGCCCAGGATGCAGCAGCAGCTCCGTGTGGGGATTAAACAAAAGCAATTGGAAAAGATTATTTGCTTGGCCTAATTCATTTATTTGCTGCAGGTTTCTCAGGATTGGCTGGGAAAAGCTGTCCCACACTGGCATCAACATTCCTGCAGCACTGAGCGTTTTGCCAGGATCTGCTTTCCCTCTTTTCTCATTCTGAACATCTCATCCCACCCCCTGCCATGGCAGGGACACCTTCCACTGTCCCAGGCTGCTCCAAGCCCCAAAGTCCAACCTGGCCTTGGGCACTGCCAGGGATCCAGGGGCAGCCACAGCTTCTCTGGGCACCCTGTGCCAGGGCCTGCCCACCCTGCCAGGGAACAATTCCTTCCCAATATCCCATCCAGCCCTGGCATTTTAAAGAACATCTCTATGGATCAAAGCCTGCCTCCTCCAAGACTCCCAGATGTTTCCCTGTTCCCAACAGTTATTAAAAACCAAATTTAAAATACAAGGGAAAGCACAGGATCCATCCCTATGTGCTCCACTTCCTATTTCCTACTTGTGTGTGTTAAATATTTCACCCTCCAAAAATCCAACCCGGGCTGCTCCTCCAAAAACAGGAGAAAAAAAAAACCAACAAAGTATCAGTCCAGGATATAAAAACTGTGTTCTGTTGTCGTGGCAACAAAACTTTTTAACAACATTGAGGATCTGATGGCTCATCAAGAGCTGCCTCTCGTCGTTATGGCAACAGAAACGTTCCCAGTAATTGCTTTTAAAGCTTTCTCTGTCTCCTTTGCATTTTTATAAACACCCCAATATAATAATGAGCTCTTATTAAAAGGAAGGAGCATTTTGCCTTTTGGCACAGCAAGAAACATTGGCAGGGATTTAAGGAAGCAATTACTTGTGGGACTCATCTGTTGGCTGAGTGTGGATCCCAGGGAAAGGGGTGCTCCTGTCACCACCTCCAAAGCACTGCTGGAGAACTCCTAAGGAATCTCAGGGTTGGGAAAACTTTGCAGCCAGAGCCAAATTTTGGATGGAGAACAGCCAGTTATAGTCAGGATTTTAGTGTGAGGCTGCACCATAAAGATGGTAACAGTGCCCCAAAGTCCTGCCTGTTCTGGTTTGGGAAGTGCTGGGAATAACCTTCCCTCCCTTGGCAGCACCATCCTGTCACTAACAATCACTCTTCAATCCAGGATGATGGGATGATCAGGAATACAAACCAACTGTGCCTGATGCACATGGATAAGGGAATGCACTGGCAGGGATTCATTGCTGCTGGTGACTCAAGAACGCTTCCAGGATATTGCAACTTCACTTTTCCCTTCCCAAAAATTCCCCTGAATCTGTATTAAAATTCCAGTCTCAGTGCCAGGGGGTCATTTAGGGATGGCTCTGGAATAAGGAAGGTTTTACACAGTCATTCTTTCTTTTTTTCTCCACAAATTCAAATCATTTTCCCTTCTTTATTTGGACTAAGCATCAGCAGATTCCCCAAAACCGCCACTGTGCCTGTCTGTATGCGGGAACCAAAAAAAAAGCCATTGAACTCCATGAACTGATGGATATTTTGAAATATTTAAAATTAGCACAACTGCCTGGAGCTGTTTGAAATGTAAATTCTATTTTTGGTCCCTGTACCAAAGGAATCACAGCCAAGCAGGCTCAGGGCCTGCCTGCATCCCTCTCAAATAGCCAGGGATCCCAAATAGCCCTTTTTGTTGGGAATAATGGGGGTATAATGAATCAATGCTCAAAACCCTAAATCAGCCCAGCCTTCTGCCAACCGGTGAAGAGGAGATCAGGTGATTTTGGAGTGCCAGAAAACAGCTGAAATATTGGTAGGGCCTGTGGAAATGCCAAAAAGGAGAGAGACTTCAGTCTAGAAATAATGAGTTCCTAGAAATACATTTTCCAAGTATGGAAAATCAAGGGAAACTGAGGCAGTGCAGTTTCAGGCTTGTAAAAATACAGTAATTTTTCATAGAATCATGGGATGGTTTGAATTGGAAAGGACCTGAAATTGTTCCCACCCCCTGCTCTGAGCAGGGACACCTTCCACTGTCCCAGGCTGCTCCAAGCCCCAAAGTCCAACCTGGCCTTGGGCACTGCCAGGGATCCAGGGGCAGCCACAGCTTCTCTGGGCACCCTGTGCCAGGGCCTGCCCACCCTGCCAGGGAACAATTCCTTCCCAATATCCCATCCAGCCCTGCCCTCTGGCACTGGGAAGCCATTCCCTGTGTCCTGTGCCTCCATCCCTTGTCCCCAGTCCCTCTCCAGCTCTCCTGGAGCCCCTTTAGGCACTGGAAGGGCTTTGAGCTCTCCCTGGAGCCTTCTCCTCTCCTGTTTGGGGATCATTTAACAAAACCCTTTCTATTGCATTTTTTCCATGAGCCAAAAAGTAAATTTTTCATTCCGATCTCTATTTATAAACCCACTTTCCCCCGAATTTCAGACTCCACAAGAGAGTGGAGCACAAAAGCAAGAGCTGGAGCAGCCCCGTTATTCCCCTGAAAATATCACCAGATGAAAGAAATGTCTCTTGGGGGGAATTCTGCAGCAGAGGAGCTGTATATTCCTGCAGAAAACATCACAGGATCCCATCCATGCCACTGGCTTCACTTCAGGCAGGGAAAAGATTTTTTCCTGAATTTATTACAATTCCAAATTTTCTTCTGGGAGCCCATATACGGAGATTTTTGTACACATCAAAATCAGCTCTTTAACCGCCACCTGCACTGAGTATCAAACCATTCTTTTGGTAATGGAGTTGAGTGGGGTGCTTAATTAATTAATTTTGAGTATAATTTTGGGGCACATGCGAATTAAAAAGGACCTCCAGGTATTTTGATTCCAAACCAGCACAAGTTTAGAGGAACACAAAGCCTGTTCTGGTGGTCCCAAATCTTGCAGGACAACAAAAGGCACCTGTCCAACCCCAACCCCTTTTGCCTGGATCTGTGTCCTGCAGAAATCCCTTTGTTTATCTGCTTTTCATTACTCTGCTAAACACCATTATTGGCCCATTTCAGGATTGCTGCAGGCACCATCAGACTGGGAGCAAAGCACTTGATGAATCAGAAAAGCATCATGCAAATGAAAAACCCTTCATGCACTGCTAGAACTTGTTAGGACAAAGCAACTTGGGAGGGAAAAAAAACCCTAAAATTAAATTTGTCTTATGGTCCAAATCATTTAAGGCTCTAATTTAAAGCAAATATTGTCAAAGCATTCTAAAGCTGTTTGAAAACACAAGAAACTGCAAGGCAGCTTGTTCCCATTATTCCAGGCTAAGTTTTAGGATAGGGAGTGTCAGCCAGCTCCGTTTGCTGCTTTTCATTATTGAAAATTAAAGAATTGTAAGAATTTGGTCAACACCACATTCACAGAAATACAGAATGCCAGGTTTGGGTTGGACCTTAAAGCCCATCCAGTCCCACCCCTGCCATGGGCAGGGGCACTCATGGGAAACGACAAACATCCCCAAATGCTGGTGTTGGTGCCTCCAACAGGGAAAGGCGCTGCATCCCAAAACCATGGAAAAACCAGGGATAATGCCCCATCCAGACTGACATGTGTTAATAATCACTACAGCAACAGCAGCATCAACACATTTTCATGCCAAAACTCCTCCTTGAGTTTGCTTCCTGGGAGAAGCAATCCCTATTTATTGCTGTTTGTGGATAAACAGCATCCAGAGGGGTGATGCCTCAGGTTTTGGCTTTTATATTTTTCAGATTCTGTGCTGCTTCAGTGTGTGGGTCTGGGCTTCACACTAAGGGATGGTGAGCTCTCCTCACAGAGCAGGCAGACAAAACAATTCCTTCTCTAGCTGGGGACCAAGGACAAATGATCCAAATCTCAGGCCCAAGAGCACAAACAACGTGGACTGAAGAGAGAAAAACAAGAAGGATGGGACTTGATAAGCTAAAGCTGGAATTGGACAATGAACTCCAAGATGCAAATGGAGCAGAACTGATCAAAGTGCCAGAGCCCGTGCCCGGTGTCCATTTTGTGCCCATTTTGGTTCATCTTGGGTGCAGCCCTGGCTGGGCTCTTGTGCTGCCCAAGGTGGATCCATGGAGGAAATGCTTTTAATAAATCCCTGCTTTATTCTGTAACTCTGTCCAGCCTCTGCTCTAGGGCAGCCTGCACAAGGAATCAGGGAAATAACCAGCTCCTATCCTTGTGAGGAGACAACCCCAAAACAGTTGTGCTCCTGAGCATTCCCAGCAGGCTGCAGCTTCCCATGGGAGCCCTGCCCCTTAATTCCCCACCAGCTCCTGGCAGCTGTGGCCAGAGCTGCAGTTTAATGGATTCACACCTTCCCATCTCTCTCCTGGCTTCCTCGGCCAGTGGCATTTGGAATGCAAAGGATGTCCCAGCACAAAGGACATCACAGGAGGGATGAGGTTTGTTTGAGTCACCTCACTTGACACATCAGCTCATCTGCACGTCATCCTGCAGTGACACACAGCTCCTGCTGCTCAGCTGCCTTCCCTGAGGGAGTTCACTTTGGGAAAAGGAAAAATGCCAGGTTGATCCATGTGTGGTGCTGTGTGAGCTGGGCAGGTGATCAGAGCTCACCCACAGCCACCACAGAATTCCAGGAGCACGGAACTGCTGAGGCTGGAAAAGGTCCAAGGTCACCAACAACTGCCCCTGCACTGCCAAGGCCACCTTGTCCCCAAGTGCCACATCCACACGTCTTCTGAACACCTCCAGGAATGGGGACTCCATGCTGCCCTGGACACCCTGTTCCAAGGCCTGAGCACCCTTTCCATGGAGAAATTCCTGCTGCTGTCCAAGCTGAGCCTCCCCTGGCCCAGCTTGAGGCCGTTTCCCCTTGTCCTGTCCCTGTTCTCTGGGAGCAGAGTCCGACCCCCCCTGGCTGTCCCCTCCTGGCAGGGACTTGTGCAGAGCCACAAGGTCCCCCCTGAGCCTCCTTTTCTCCAGGCTCAGCCCTTTCCCAGCTCCCTCTGTATCAACATTACCCCAAAGGAGTGGCTATGAGTTGGCTTCTTTGCCATTCCAAATCCAAGAACATAAATGTTACCACCCCAGTGAGAACAAAAACCTATACAATATTTCCATGTCCAACTGATTTATAAACAGAAGATGTTTTTCCTTCTCTAACTGCTCAAGCTCTGCTGTGGCCCCACCTGGGATTGCATCCCCTGGTCTCAAATGTCAAGCTCCTGGTACAGGAAAATAACCATGGCACAATCCACGGCCACCTCTGTCCCCAGGTCTGGCTCCAAGGATCTTCCTCCAGGCATCCCAGGGCCCTTCTCACCTTGCTGCTGCTTCCATCTGCCCCCTGAATATCGCACCTCGAAGCACAGGGATTAATTCATGGATTGAGAAGTGGGAAGAACTCCAGGCAGCCAGGCCTAGGGAGGAAATCTCTTTGCCAAAGAGACTTGTGCCAGAGCAGGACATGAAAAATGACAGGAGGAGGCGTGTGCCAAGCCTGCAGGGAGCAGGCTGCTAGCCAGGGGCTAAGCCAAGGGCATTTTGGGCCCTGCCCCACCCACCTGTGGCAGCTCTTCCTGGGCACTTTGCTGCAATGTATTTGCAAGGGTCAGGCCACAGCGTGCCCCAGCCAGCCTGGCTCCAGGTGTGTTATCAAAGCCTCAGGAATTCGTCAAGGCTACCAAAACATAAATGGTGCTAAATTAAGAAAGAAGAGGCTGAGAAACTGAATACCAAGATGGCAAGAACTAGGTAACAGGGGACTGTGGAACACCTGGAGTGTAACCAGTCATATACGCTGAGAAATGCAGGCAGAAGTGAGGGAACAAGACAAAGGCACCAATCAAGAAGTGTGTGCTTAGTAGTCTGTAGTACCTATAAAAATGTGTAATGTAAATAATAAACAGCTTCTGCTTAATCACATTGATTAGTCGTACAGGAGCCCGAAATTCCCCACAATAGGAATTAAATTCCTTTGGGTCCACTGGGAGAAAATCTCATTTAGAGCTGGCCAAGAGAAGCAGGATTTCCAGCAGCTCCCATTCCCACTGTCCACAGGGGAGAAGAAATTGCATTGGAGTTCTATTTCCTCTGCTTTTGTCCAAGTTGGAATTAAAATGCACTTTCCAGGACCTGTAAAGCTGTGAACAGGAGCTCAGAGGGTGCCTGTCCATGGATGCTGCATCCCAAGGAAGAGATAACAGGAGAAAGGATCCCACCCCCAGGTTCTTGTGGAGATAACAGGAAAAACCAGGGTTATCCCACTCCTGCCCTAAAAGGACACATCTTCTCATGGCTAAAAAAGGATTCATAGGCCTCTCTTTCATGTACTCCTTGCCTTCTTCTCTGACAAATCAAAACCCTGACCCAAAATGCAGCCCAGGATGTGAGATGGGAATTAAGAGCTTGGAAAGCAGGGATGGGCCTGCCTGATAAGGCACTCAAGGAAGAGGCTTTGTACTCAAAGCCCACAAGGTGCAAACCACCTGTGCTTGCCAAAAAGAGAAAGGAAAAGAACAGGGAGAAGCTCTGCCACGGGGAGAAAAGATGGACAACCTAAAATGGAAGAGCAATTTTACCATAAAGGAGTGTATTTCTAATTTTAGCATTTATCTCATATTATTTTTATATTCCAAGTCACTCCTAGTTAAGTTACAAGTATTTATTTAAGTTATAAATATTAGCATTGAATCAGGTGTAGCTGTTCTTTCACGAGAATAACAGAATATTATTTTGCCAATTTATACAATTCATACCTTTAACCTCTCATTTAACTGGCAGCTACAAAGATGGGCCATTATTTGTAATTAAATCATAAAAGGCTCATGAACATTCAAATATCTTCACGTGCATCATACCCCTTTAATCAATTAAACAGGGAATTTCATGTGGTGCTCAGCTAAAAAACTACCCCCAGTCCCTCCAAATCTTACCAAATCCCTGGGAAACACAAAGCAGCAAGTGACAGATGAAGTTTGGTGCTAGCACAGGAAATTAAAAGTTCCACTGGCACGTCCTGCTTTCCCAATGAATGGCAAAGAATCTTCGGTATTGCACAAGGAATGTTTTTATTGCTAGTGGCTCTAAAAAGAAGGATAAACCTGCAATATTATTTTCCAGGAACAAAGATGTCGAAATGGTGACAGAAAATGCTCTTAAAAGCTAAAATAGTTCATCCCCTTGGTTTGCAATGCCCCTGGTTAATCAGATCCAGAGCAATTAAGTTTGGACAACACCTCCAAGGATGCCCAGGGAAGGACTGTTGGGGTGCCTGTGCAGGGCCAGGAGTTGGACTGGATGATCCCTGTGGGTCCCTCCCAGCTCAGGATATCCCGTGATTCCATGAATTACCTTGGAGATGGAAGGCTGTAGGTGATACAAGAAGTTTGGCCACTCCATTTTTCCATTGGCTACAGAAGTTCCTCCCCATCTTATTCCCAGGAGCAGCACTAACAACTGACCATAAAAACCTGGATTTCTAATTAAATCTAATTATTAAACTCCAAAGGTGGCACCTGCCTGAGCCATGGGCTGGCTTTGCTTTAGAATTTAACCAAGTGCTGTGGCTCACATGCCAAACTTCCCACACTCCCTATGTGGATGCAGTACCCACTTCCCAGGCTGGCTGGATGCAGTAGTCCCTCCTTTTTCCCAAATCCTTTTTTCATTTAGCACATTCTGATGATCCCGCAGTCTGTGTCGTGCTAGGTTCAGCTGGGAATTAAATAAAATAACCACTCTTTTAGCCAGGAATTGTTCCCAAGCCTTGAGCAACACCATCTGCCACACGTCCTCCTCCAGATGTGCAGGAATTTCTGAGCATCACTGAAGTGCCCCCACAAAGGTCTCGCCAGCTGTTGCAGCTTATTTGCATATTTAGTCCAGATTTGTCTTCATTTCAAGCAGCCAGTTTCATCTGGAGCTGTTGTTAATTCTGCAAACCCATTCAGGGGATGCTGACAGATCCTGGCAACCTCACCTGACACCTTCTCCTCTCCATGCCAGAAATTCATTCATTCATTCCTTCATTTCCATGCCAGGTGCATTCCCTCTCTCCTTCTCCTAAATATTAACACCCATCAAAGCCAGGTGAGGTTTTCACCTGGGCTTGGCTGAACAACCCTGAGGTGCTTTGGATTTCCAGCAGTAGAAAGGAAAATCCTGCAGGAGCTTGGGAAATCATCATGAATTAATGGAAACATGTAATAGATGTAATGATATATTTCTGATGGGGGTTTATTAGTTAAAGGTCTGACATTGGTGACACTTTTGGATGAGTTCAATGAGAGGATCCCAGAATGGTTTGGGATGAGGAGACCTTACAAATCATCCTGTTCCCACCCAAGCTCTCGTGTCAGACATGGACATCCCAACCTGCTCCACTGGGATAAATAGCTGAGGTTTTATGGCTTTCTTCTTTCTAATGTCGGCTAGTTTGTCCTCACACGTCCAGCTGTGAAAATCTCCTGGAATTAACATCCCCACTGGGAGTATCAAAAGCCTGGATCAGCTGCCAGACTCACCCTAGAGATGGGGCTTGGGATGCTGGCTCCTGAGGACGTGTGAAGTTGTGCTGATGTAATTAGAGCAGAGGCATAATTAGGTTTCCCCACTAATTTGGCATTTGATACAGGCCACACCAGAGACCAAGGATAATTTTGAGGCAATTTTCTCTACTGATACAAACTCACCTACTTGCAGCAGAGAGAAATAAAAGGAGTTTTTGAGATTTATGCCAATTATGTGAGTTAGAAAGATTTATAAATAGAATTTCCTCCACAAAATCCTACAATTTACAGATTTGGAAAACTGCTCAGAGGATGCTGCTTCCACATTTTTGGTGACAGGTGTAAAGCACCTGCATGCATGGAATCACCTGTGGCTGCACCATTTCCTTTGTGAGAAATGGATCCCCCAGAATTCCCCACAGGTTTCAAACAAAGGCAGAAAAAAAATCTACCTCTGTTTAAAGAACCCTATTTATAAATGGCATCCAAAAAATAGACATTTATGGAAGAATGAAGCTCAGGGGTTTCTTGCTGCTTCAGAGGAGTGGCTGTGTTATTCCTGCCTTTGAAATCCAGCATGGAAACAGGGGGTTCAAGGACTAATCTTGTGTTCATTCAAAAAAATAATTGTGTTAATCTGCTTTCCCCCCCATCTCTTTTTCTTTTGAGCTTCCCAGCTTTTTCAGCTGCTGAACCAACTGCAGCCCCAGCTGATCCTGTGGAAGTTGCAGGACAAAACAATCCCTGGAACATGACATCCTCTTATAAGCCCATCTATTTGAGGCTGATACACACAAAAAGATGATTTTCAGCCTTTAATCTGTTCTTTTCTTCCTGGTTTGTTTGGTTTCTCCCTTATCCCAAAGAATAAATTGCTGCTTCCATTTAGGAGGAAGCACAAATCATGTTGTCATTACAACAGTGCTAAACCCTATAAATTTTTGTGCTGTGATGAAGCATCCAGGCACTTAGTGAAGGCCCCGGGAATTGAAAACCAGGAGCTGAAAATCATCTCACTCCTCTGGATTTTTAATAAAGATTTCTTACTTACCCCATCCTCCCTTCACGGGAATTGTCTGGGATCCAACTATAGAAATTCTCTCCTTAAAAAAATCCCATTGCAGGATGGTTCTAAGGAGCCAAAAGGGTCCCAGGATTTTCTTTCAGGTGGATGCTCAGATTAAAGAAATGCCCTCACCACGCCATGGAATCACAGAACCCTTCAGGATGGAAAAGCCCTCTGAGATCAAGGTCCAACCAACACTGCCAAGGCCACCTCTAATCCATGTCCCCAGGTGCCACTTCCCACATGGCTTTTCATAAATTCCAGGGATGGGGACTCCCTTCCAATGTCTGACCATGTTTTTCACAAAGAATTATTTCTTAATAACTGACTTAACACCCCACAACCCCTTCTGGAAAGCCCAACATCCCTTCAAAACTCCAGTGGGATGATGCCAAAGGAGCCAGGAAAGGGTTAAGGCCGGATCTTGTGTTCCCTCTGCGTTATTCTTGGGGATGGAGTATCCAGAGGTGGTCCTGAGAGAGGCTGAGGTGGCCAAAGGAGCTCCTGTGGGGACAGGCTGGTCCTGTTTGGATGCTGCAGGACAAAACAAAATCTTGTGAACGGAATTTTTAGGGACACCGCAGCCAAGAAGGAACTATTTTTGTTTTCTTGCCCAGGGAAGATCAAGTGCTGTCCTTAACCCCAGTTCTGTAACTTTATTGTAGGGTCTGGTGACAGAAGGGTTTGAGATGAGCTGAGATACCCGAAGCAATAACAACCTCCCCAGAGCATGAGTGGAAAAGCAACAAGTTCTGGACAAGAATCTTGAATTCACACCTGCTCAAGCGTGACAAGGCTTTGATGACAGCATAATTACCAACACAATACCCACATTTCTGCAGATAATCCCTTTTATCACCCGTAGGAGCCTTTTATGCAGGGCCACAAGCATTTCAAAGTAGGAGCAACCTGGAACCAAATGAAGGCAGAGGCTTTGAAAAAAAATTTCCAACCCAAAATATTGGGTTCTGACTCTGAAAAACTGTTAATGGATTAAAAATGAAAACATCAAAAAAAAACAAACCAAACCAAACCAAACCCACAAAAAACCCCCCACCAAACTTCAAAGATCCTCTTTGCCCCATTTGTGGAAAATCACCTTTTTCCCCACTACGCTCCATCACCATCATCTTTTCAAGGAAGGTTTTGGCCAATGGGACTCTCATGGCTAATGAAAAAATTATTTAAAATGCACTCAAGCTTTATCAGGAAGACTTGGTATCTTCAGTCCCAGGTCTCCTCTCTGAGATACCTCTCAAGCTCTGCCCAAATGGCAGGGAGAAGCTTAAAAAAACAGGGATAGGCTCTTGTACATTTAAAAAAATTCATTTTCATCTGCCTTGGGGGGAAGGAAGGAGGATACCCTGGGACAGAAACAGCTGGGAAATATTTGTGGGCTGCAACAGGAGTGGCTGCACCATGTAGAACCAGGGCAAGGTATTATGTGGGGAGGAGGAAGGAGTTTTCCCAGAAATCATGAAGAAACTGGCACTAAAAGGAGGAAAAGTATCATTTCCAAAGCAAGCATTGCCCTGCACTGGTGATGAGATAAAGCTGCAGTTGCCAGCATCATTTTTGGGAAAACAAGAGAAAGGCTGGGCTTAATGAGACAAATTTAGTTTAATACTCTGCAGATAAACCCACTTTTGACTGAAGTCACCTCAGCCAGTTGCTGAAGCATGAAAATTGAAGTCCCTGAAGCACTGTACAAACACTGACAAATTATCTCATTTTATCAAAACAGCCCAGGAAGGAGGGGTTTTGCCAAAGGCAACCACAGTGAGAGCCAGGAGAGGAGCTTAAGAGGCTGACATTCAGTCCAAGGGATCATCCTTCAGCATTTTGTAAGGAATCACTGCTTGGAAAGCTGATCCCAACTGAAACACAATCATGCAAAGTCCTCCTGCCAGCAGTTTGCCAAGCTTGGATACACACAGGAAGAGATCAACTAAAGGCTACCACATTCCTAGGTAAATTCCTGTCACGTAAAAATACCCCCAGCTCTGTGGTTTGGCACAGAAATTCACAGGGAGTGAAGGAGTAAGGACACAGTCACCGTCTGATATTGGGAATTCTTCAAAGCTCAACTGATCACGGAATCCCAGAAGGGTTTGGATTAAAAAGGACCTTAAAATTCCATCTTGGTCCAACATTCCAACATGGACACATTCCACTATCTCAGGCTGCTCCCAGCCCTCTCTGACCTGCACCTGGACATCTCCACAGATGCAGGGACAGCTCCAGCTGCTCTGGGCACAGGATATAAGGAGTGAGCCCTGCGCTGCCTTCGAGTCACAGCAACTCCTGTGGGGCTGCACCTCTGCCCTGCTCTGCATCCCCCAGGCACTGCCAGAGCTCTTCTTGCCACACCAGGGATGCTGGGAGCCTTGTTAGGATAACCTATCCCAGCTTATTTCATACACAAAACCACTTTAGAGTAACCAAAAAGCTCTTACTGAGCTCCCTGGAGCAGAAGGAGACTGAGGGGAGATTCACTGGGATCTCCTCCCATGGGCAACTCCCATCCCTGCTCTGGGACAGGGACAGGACCTGGCAATGGCTGGAGCTGTGCCAGGGGGGGTTAGGGTGGGGATCAGGGAAAGGTTCTTCCCCCAGAGGGTGCTGGCACTGCCCAGGCTCCCCAGGGAATGGGCACAGCCCCGAGGCTGCCAGAGCTCCGGGAGCCTTTGGACAGCGCTCCAGGGATGGACAGGGTGGGGTTGTTGGGGGTCTGGGCAGGGGCTGGATCAATGGTCCTTGTGGGTCCCTCCCAGCTCAGCACATTCCACGATTCCAATAACTTTGGTGTGCAGCTGGTGACTGAAAAAAGCCAGGAATGGCACTGGAAATCCTGCAAAGCCACTCTCTGCCTCCAGCCATGCCTGGAGGAAACAGCAGCAAGCAGAAGCGATGTGGAGAGCAGGAATGCTCCCAATGACACTGATTTATGAGTTCCTGCTACTCCAGCGTGAGGCACAGGAGGAGAGAAGTGGGAAGAGCCCCAGGGGGAGCAGGGCTGTGGTTTGTGGGTCACACACAGGCACGGAACACTGCGAATTGGGACCCCTCAGACACAGCTCCTGGCAGCTGGGCCACTGCAAAATCCACATTTAGCACCTTGTGCTGCTGATTCCATCCACACGCCCTGGAGAAATCACAAATGGCCCTTGGGAACGGCTCCTCTGGAGATGAATATTCAAAACCACTGAAATCATCAAAACTCACGCAGGTTTTTGGCCTCTGTCAGTCACAGGCACTCAGCCACGATGCCCTGACTGCTCCAATAAAATGAGTCCCACTCCAGCACCAGCCAGCGCTTCCAGAGGCAGCAGCTGATGCCAACTCCCTGGCACCTCACTTGGCTGGCTAAAAGATGGCAAAATAACCCACCAGCACTGGGACCCACGTGGATTTCAGGTATAAAACACAGTTTTAAAGCAGAAGAGGCGAGTCTGTCACTGCCACTGAGCAAAGCATGGCTATCCCAAAATCCTTCCCTCCTGCTCCAGGACCTGCAGCAAGATGGGAAGAAGCCACATCTTGCTGTCACTACACCCTTGAGCTGTTTGAAAATGCTCAGAAATTTTATTTCTTTTGTTTTTCCTGAGTTACAACCAGCAAAAAATTTGAGATACAGATGGGAAATCATTTAGGGATGCAGAACAAAAGGAAGATTTCCCCTGTCCAAGCAAAGACCTTTCCATTCCAGCCCAAACAATACTGGGCAGGGCCAGGGAGTCAAGCAGCTCCTGGGAGTCCCTGGAAAGGGCAAATCATTGGAGAAACCCTGGATTGTCTTCCCAGACCTCTTTCCAAACACTTCCACCACTAGCAGTGCCATCAAAGTCCTGGCCCCTATACAATCAGTTACCCCTTCTCGTTAGAAAGGGGAAATTTAAAAATTATTTTATATGTCAGAGCTTCACCCAAGAAGTCATGGAGTGGAAAGAGAAGAGGGAGCCTTTTCTGCAACACTTGAAAAAATGGGACTTTAATGGAAAAGAAAATATTATGTTCTGGAGCTTTTAATTTTACTGGGTTTTTGTGGGGGTTTTTTTTGTTTATTTTCAACTCCTTAAGTTGTGGACTTCCTCCCCACTGCTCCTTCTGCAAAACTTAATAACATCAGAAAAATGTTGTGTGGCAGCAATAGAGCAGTGAGGAGCAACAAGAGCAAAATTACTGGAATTAATCACAAAAAAGCCATCTGGTGTGCAAAGCAGTGGCTAAACCTCAAGAATCCTTCTAAAACAGGAAAAATCTGGAAAGGCAACTTGAAGGAGCAAAGCAGTAAACACAGAGAGGATTGGAGGAGTAAAAAGGGATTGGAGATTTGGGGGAACTTCAGCCCATTCAGCCCCTGGTTAAGCACCTTGGGAGAGAAATGCCTGGATTTGTAATTCCCTGGTTCCTCCAACAGTCCTGATGAAACCCAATCCCAGAGCTCCTGAGAACTGTCCTGCAGCAGCACAGGAGGGAATTGCAGGGAATCCACCAAAAACAGCGTGGGCAGCAGGGGAGGGGGGGATTCTGCCCCTGTGCCCTGAGCTCAGGTGAGAGCCCACCTGCAGAGCTGCCCCAGCCCTGGGCCAGCACAGCAGGGACCTGGAGCTGCTGCAGAGAGCCCAGGGGAGCACCAGGATGAGCAGAGGGATGGAGCAGCTCTGCTGGGAGGAAAGGCTGGGAGAGCTGGGGGTGCTCACCTGGAGAGGAGAAGCTCTGGGGTGACCCAATTGTATCCTGAAGGAACTGATCGAAAGATGGAGAGGGACTATTTACAAAGGCCTGGAGACACAGGACACAGGGAATGGCTTCCCAGTGCCAGAGGGCAGGGATGGATGGGATATTTGGGAAGGAATTGTTCCCTGGCAGGGTGGGCAGGCCCTGGCACAGGGTGCCCAGAGAAGCTGTGGCTGCCCCTGGATCCCTGACAGTGCCCAAGGCCAGGTTGGACTTTGGGGCTTGGAGCAGCCTGGGACAGTGGAAGGTGTCCCTGCCATGGCAGGGGTGGCACTGGATGGGATTTAAGGTCCCTTCCAACTCAAACCAGTTTAGGATTGTGTGATCCCAAAGATGGAAATGAGCATTCCTTCAGAGATGCCTCAGAGTGATCAGCAGCCTTCACCCTTCTCTCTTGCTTTTATCTACCCAGCTCTCACTGGAAAACCAAGGATGTAATCCCAGGAGTGGCAGCTCTCCTGTGGATGCTCTCTTGGTGGCCACCTCCACAGAAGGGCTCCAGGCTCCCCTGCTGTGGCTCCCTGGTGTCAGCCCACACAGCCACCTCCTCTGGATGTGTGTGCACAGGCCAACTGCTTCCCATGCACACAGCAGCAGCTTCCAAACATCCCAGAGTTTATATACATTACCCAAATTATTTACAAATTATATCATAATATAATCATATTGTCATTAAATAATATAAAATATATAGTATAATGATAGAGTATAATAATTAATATTATAATTATACATAATATTATAACTATATATTGTAATATATTATAATATTATATACTATCTAATAGTGTCTATTATTATTATATAATACTATATATTATAGTAATATGAATATATTATTATTACAATCCAAATTATATCTATTATCTAGATATCCCAAGGTTTATATACATTTATATATACACTGAGCACTGAGCAAAAACAAACCCTGTTATCTCGGAGCAGGTTCACACTTTGCTCACAGGCACTGGACAAATATTTAATTAAACACCGGGGAAATATTTAATTAACGGCCTCTGTTTCTAATTAGGAGTGGAGATGATGTGAAGGGAAAAGTCACCAAAGCTGCTGCTGCAGCAGTGGTGCCTCAGTGCAGGGGAGAGCCCTGACGTGGTGTTAGCAGAGAATTTGGGTTAATATAACGTTATATTAGTCAAATTAAATAATAAAGCTCATCACACATGTCCCACCCCGAGGTGACAGGGCACACAAAGCATCACATGCAGGGCCCTCTTCAGAGAGGACACCACCACTGAGGGTGTGAGGGGAAAGAAAACCCTACAGCACCAAGAAAATATCACCTTAAACCACCTCAAAATGCTGCACGTCCTGTTTGTGACTCCTGGAGCCGTGGGCTACGAGAAACCTAAAAGCAGCCTGGAAAATCCCTCTTTCCAAGACAAAAGCATCAGGTTTTGGATTATTGGTGCTGAAATTTAATGGGCAACCCCACAGAGATGTCAGTGATTTAGGCATTCAATAAATCTTGATTTTTTTCACTCTTGAAGTGTGAGCAGCTGACAGGCAAACTGTTTTCCAGTGATATTCCCTCTTCTCCTCCAAGAGCAAAGCCTAAGGATGGGGATTACAAAAGCACCTGTTTAACATGCTCAGTGCCCAAACCAGTCCAGGGATTCACCAGGACAGGACACTGGATTTTCTGAAAGCCCTATTTAACCCTTCAAACTCTTAATATAATCCACGAGATTCCTGCTCCTCCGTCTCAAACAGTATTTTGACATGCTGCAGATTTGGGCTGATTTCCGATAAAAGCAAGTCAACACCTGGCAGAAAAGATCATACAAAGCCATGGTGGGGATGCCTCAGTTCTCAGGTGTGTAAGGACTTTGCTTGAGGATGGAGCTCATCCATTTAACCTACATTTAACCTGCATGTGCCACCAGGCAGGGAAATAATTACCCACTAATTCCCTGGTTTCCCATGGGCTCCAGAGGGCAATGATTGCACCCAGGAGCAGGAGGGGAGGCAAGGCCAGGGCTGGGAGTGGCAGCACAGGGGATGAGGATGGGGCTGGTTGGTGCAGAGGGATGCAGAGGAGATGCTGGAGCACAGGGCAGGAAAGGAGGAAGCAGATTTGAGTCATCCCTCAAATTCCACCCCTCTGATGGGGAGGGGAAATCCCAGAATCCCAGGATGCTTTGGGATGCAAGGGACCTCAAAGTGCATCCCATTCCACCCTGCTATGGGCAGGGACACCTTCCAGGGTACTCCAAGCCCCAAAGTCCAACCTGGCCTTGGGCACTGCCAGGGATCCAGGGGCAGCCACAGCTTCTCTGGGCACCCTGTGCCAGGGCCTGCCCACCCTGCCAGGGAACAATTCCTTCCCAATATCCCATCCAGCCCTGCCCTGTGGCAGTTTGAAGCCATTCCCCTTGTCCTGGCACTCCATCCCTTGCAAATAGTTTCCACGTTTCCTGGAGCTCCTCCAGGCACTGGAAGGCCACAATTATTTCACCCCAGAGCTTCTCTTCTCCAGGCTGCACAATCCCAATTCTCATCCTTCCCACCCAGTTATTTTCCCCTCCTGCTGTTTTGGTCTGGAGAAAACCATTCCAGTGGTGCTGCAGCACTGTGGGTTTGGGGTGGGTTGCAGCAAAGGCAGAGGAAAAGCAGCTCCCATTTTGGGCAGCATGGCACAGTTTGTGTTTGGAAATCAAATATGTTTTCAATATGTTATGGAGGCTTCTTTATTTCTATTAATTATTCTCCTGCAGGGCAGAAAACACCAGAGGATTCTTCCTTTTGCCGTGCTTTATTAAAACAAAATTCTTTTATGGGAAAAGCAGGCTCCTAAAAATGATATCTGGCAATTCTATTAAGTGTATTTTTTTCTGACTATGCTTCCAATAATATTTTTTAGGTTTCTGAGGTAAAAGCGTTCGCTTCTTCTGGAAAAATCCAGTTATTCCCATCCTCAGGATTTGGTGCTAATCCAGTAATCTCGCATGCACACCTTGCTCATTTCCCTTGGCTGCCTGAACCAGAGGCTGAGGCTTGCCCAGGGGTGTGAGCATCACTTTTGGGGCTCACAAGAATGAGGTGAGGCCAATATGAAATGGGGAAATGACAGCACGCAGGAGCTGCTGTAGAAACTCCAAAGCCAGCTGGAAATAAAGGAAGAATTTATCAGGATAAAGTGTGGTGGCATTTGGAGCAGCATCTGCCCTGCTCCTTGCATAAGCTCCCTTCCCTCCCATCAGCTTGGGGAATGCACAATTCCTGAGTGGCACTGGCACCTCATTATCCAATTAGAACGGCAAGCTTTTAACAAAGAAATAATGTTGGAATAAAAATGATTAGGTTAACGATTAATTTGAGCTGCTCATATATGAAACAGCTCTGCAATTAATTTGGGGAGGTTAGCACGTTCTAAGCTCCTCAGCGTAATTGTGACAAGTGGCATGGCTGGGGCTCCTCTAATTAATTTGTTAATGTGAGCACAGGGGGGTCACTCTCATGCCAGAATTAACAGGGGAAATTATACATTTTTTTAAAGGAAAACAAACCACTCGGGAATAGTTTCCTAACATCTCTTCTGTAGACAATGAGAGAGTCCTTCCCTCTTTTTCCAGCAGCAGAGCTGCCTCCTGCTTCCATGGGAAGAGGAACACACTGGATCTGACCAGGCAGTGAAGTGGTTTGATTTAATAGTGACATCAGCATTCCAAGGGAGAACCAGCCAGCACACAATTCCCAAGGGATTAACCTCCAGAAATGGCACTTTCAGGTCCAGGCTGGACTGCTTTAATAGCTTCAGTGTGAGATCCTCCAGGACTGCTTGGAGAGGAAGGTGTGGCTCATTCCCAGCAGAGCAGCCACACAGCTGCTGTGCCCTTCATGGAATCAGGAAGGTTGGAAAAGCCCCCAAGGTCAGCAAGGCCAACAAGTGACCCAGCACTGCCCGATGGCCACGGCTAAGCCATGTCCTCCAGTGCCACACCCACATGGCTTCCAACACCTGCAGGGATGGGCACTCCAAAGCTCCCTGGGCAGCCCCTGCCAAGGCCTGAGCACCCTTTCCATGGAGAAATTCCTGCTGCTGGCCAAGCTGAGCCTCCCCTGGCCCAGCTTGAGGCCGTTTCCCCTTGTCCTGTCCCTGTTCCCTGGGAGCAGAGCCCAACTCCCCCTGGCTGTCCCCTCCTGGCAGGGACTTGTGCAGAGCCACAAGGTCCCCCCTGAGCCTCCTTTTCTCCAGGCTCAGCCCCTTCCCAGCTCCCTCAGCCGCTCTTGGGGTTTCTGGCATCCCTGCCATCCCTCACAGGTCTCACACTCCCAGAGCCTGCTCAGGGATGGAAAGCAGAATTGTTTTGCATTCCTGCTGCATCTGAGATCCCAGCTGTCAAAGCCTTGGTGCCTGAGCTCTGCCTCTTCCCAGAGGTAACCAATTAATTTTATGATGCCACTTGAGAGGGCAGGAGATGGAGTTATAGAGCATCTAATGATCAAAGAAAATAGTGAATGGTATAAATAGAGATGTCCTCCCATTCCCCACTCCCCTATTGATACACTTTCTAATAAAGGACACTTTCTAATAAAAGCGTCTACAGACCTCCCTGGGAATGATCCCATTTTCATGTGAAAGGCACAAATACTGCATTCATCATCAATGGTGACTGAAAGACACTGACAGGGACAGGAGGTGTCTCTGTGCAAGCAAAAATACAGGAGGAGATGGGCTTTTCCTACTTCACATCCCAATATTTCCATCAGGTTGTTTTTTCTTTAATGTTAGGGGGATAATATCACCTGGGAGAACCATGAACACCATGAACCATGAAAGAGCCTGGTTGTGTTCAAGGTGTAACTGAGACTCCCAGACTGGTTTGGGTTGGAAGGGAATTAAAGATCATCTATTTCTGCCCCTGCCTTGGGCAGGGACACCTTCCACTGTCCCAGGCTGCTCCAAGCCCCAAAGTCCAACCTGGCCTTGGACATTTCCAGGGACCCAGGGGCAGCCACAGCTTCTCTGGGCACCCTGTGCCAGGGCCTGCCCACCCTGCCAGGGAACAATTCCTGCCCAATATCCCATCCAGCCCTGCCCTCTGGCACTGGGAAGCCATTCCCTGTGTCCTGTCCCTCCATCCCTAGTCCCAGGCTGTGGGAGGAATGAGGTGTTCCCAGGGCTGCTGTCACTGTCCCTGGCCATGGCAGAATATGGCAGAAGAGGTGGTACTTCTCTCACAGCAGCACAAATGAGCTGTGACGTGCAAGCCCCAGGAGAGAATTCCATTTCTTTTCAAACACCACTTGAACAAAGGCATGACTGCAAATAAAAACCACATCTGAGCTTGGTACTTCCTGCTGCAAACCCTGATTTATGAATATTGCTCTGCACAACCACTGCTAGAACGGCCCAGGGGTGCTAAACCACGGGTGTATTTGCTCTGCTCCTGGCATTTTAAATTTGGGATTCATTTCCTACAGGGAAAAGGAACGTTCCCTTTGAGGGTGATATTCCTGTGGCAAAGCTGCCTTTCCATTTTAAAGCCCATCTCTGACGTAAGGGATTGACTCATCCACACCTGTCCAGGGCATTTGAATGAATGGCAGCCAGGAGATATTTGCCAAAAAATACACATATTGTTTGCCCAAAAATACATCACCTTTCCTACTGCACTCTTTCCATTTCAAAAATGTTCATTTTTCAGATTAAGGAATTGGTTTACTCATCTGCTTCCTGGGAAATAAGAAATCAAAGACCCATCCTTACCATTGCCTTCCAGGAGGATACAATGAATTTTTTTTTTCCTAAAAGTAAGTGGAAAAGTCCTTCCCAAGACTTTTTCTTTCAGAACAGTGAGCTTGGAAAATCTGGGAAATCCCCAGATCATTTTCTTGTAAAAACCATCATGCACAGATGGAGCAAATTGAGGATGGCAAGTGATTCCTATTCCCTGAGTGCTGCACAAAAATGGAAGCCCATCCAGGAGGATATGCCTTGAAAAAAGCTGTGGAAGGGGAAAGCACGTTGGGAGTGGGAATTGAGACCTGTATTAATCAACAAAAGCTTTAGGAGGTTTTTCCCATCTCTTTCATCTCCTTTCCAACATAAAAAAGTTCAAGGCCAGGTTGGATGGGGCTTGGAGCAACCTGGAATAGTGGAAAATGTCTCTGTTCATGCGAGGGGTGGGACTGGATGAGATTGAAGGTCCTTTCCAACCCAAATCATTCCAAGATTCTGCAATTGCAATTGTTATTGGAGATTGGAAACAACAAAAGGAACCAGGTCTGTATCTGGAGTGCTTTAGGCTTTGGGTTTTGTCCTCCCCTCAGCAGAAGGGATTATACAACACTTCATGTTCTATTCTGTGCAACTCCACTGATTTTACAGGACAACCCACTAAATATCCTAAATGAGATTTCTGAAGCTTCCATGAGGGATTTGAACAGCCAGCTGCTGGGGAAGCTGAAACCATTTGCAAATATTCAGCTTGTCAGGGACTTTAACAGTTGTTCTTAGTGAAATAACTCCACACAGCTCCACAAAATCCAAACTGCAGGATCCTGAACTGCTCCCCTCCTGCCTTCTCCCCCAAATCATCTGGGTCACCCCTTGGGCACTAACACAGGGTTAAAGCTGCTTGTTAATTAATAGTCCATCACTCATTTCTCAACACCTTTACTCATCATAAACCCCTCACCTGTTGTTACCTGCCTGCAATGGAAATACTCTGAGCAATATCAAGTCCCCACACCAAAGCTCACTGCATTCCCAAAGCCTTTCACTGCTGGAAGCAATGGTTTAGGGGAGATTCTCTCCTCCGTATAAAGATTTATCTTTACTGCCAAAGCTCTAAATACAAGCCTATTTCTCAGCAATATAGGGATGGAATATCCAAAATATATAAATGCTTTCTCTTCCCAAGCTGCCTTCAAACCAAGCAGAACCCCTCCTATTTCAGCACCATTCTGTTTCCTACCACCAGATTTATTTGCACTCTTTGAAAAATATTTCCCTGGGATGAGCAATGTTTTAGATCTCATGTCAACAGAAGAATATTCTCAGCCTAATTATAGGAATTCTTAAAATTAACAGAAGCAAACCAAGTCATTAGCCTAGAATTTTATCCATCTAAATTGGGTTGTGCTGGGAAGTTAAATTCAATTATCTTTTTTTTGATAACAGATTAACTGAGGGATCAGTGCAACTAATGAAATACTTAGTGAACAGGATTAAAAGAGCTGAGGCAAAAAAGGAAAGGAATCAGGTGAACCAAGGCCACTGGAGATGTATGGAACAGGAATGGAAACTTTGCCTATTTTCCCTGTGGAAATTTAATTCCCAGTCTGACGTGACCACAGGGAGGTGGACAGAGCTTTCTCAGCTGGGGAGATCCTGGATCTGCTGCTCTGTGTCCCCAAAACCTCATTCCTGTGCTGTACACCAAGATCAGGGCTTCCAAGGGCAACCACAGCTTGGATCACCATGGATCATCGTGGATCACTGTCAATCACCATGGAGCATCATGGATCATCATGGATGACCATGGATCATCATGGATCACTGTCAATCACCATGGATCACCATAGATCATCATCAATCACCATGATTCACCATGGATCATCATGGATCACTGTCAATCACCATGGATCACCATAGATCATCATCAATCACCATGGGTCACCATGGATCATCATGGATCACTGTCAATCACCATGGATCACCACGGATCAACAGTAGCAGTGGGTTCTACCAGGAAGTGGCTGATTCTCTGTGCAAATCAAGTTTGTTCCAGGTTGGACCTTCTGTCCTGGTCCCCAGGGCCCCAACCAGGTCACATCGTCACCAGAGCCCAGTGGGACACCCAGCCACTCACCACCAGCCTTGGCCAAGGAAATGTCATGGAATCCTGGAATGGTTTGGGTGGGAATGGACCTTTAAAGCCCATCTAGTGCCACCCCTGCCATGGCAGGGACACCTTCCACTGTCCCAGGCTGCTCCAAGCCCCAAAGCCCAACCTGGCCTTGGGCACTTCCAGGGATCCAGGGGCAGCCACAGCTTCTCTGGGCACCCTGTGCCAGGGCCTGCCCACCCTGCCAGGGAACAATTCCTTCCCAATATCCCATCTAACCTCTGTTCTCTGGCACTGGGAAGCCATTCCCCCTTGTTACTCCATCCCATGGAAAAAGTCTCTCTCCATCTTTCCTGTAGCTCCTCCAGGCACTGGGAGGCCACAGCTGGGTCACCCCAGAGCTTCTCCTCTCCAGGTGAACAATCCCAGCTGTCCCAGCCTTTCCTCCCAGCAGAGCTGCTCCATCCTGGAGTCCCTTGTGGCAGATGGAGCTGAACGTGCCACACTCAAACACAAGGACGAAGCCACAGAGGAACCCATGGGTAGCCAGGGAGCCAAAGCTGGGACATTCCACTGGGACACAAGAACAACATCAACTGAAGCAGGAATTCTGCTCCATCCTACCTTTCATTTATGGTAATTATTTTGCTGTAACACCCCACTGGAGAGGCTGATCTGTGGTTCATTCCCATCATTTCCACACATCCCACTAAGGGCACTAGGGACCCTCAGAACCCACATGCAGGAATTCCCTGGGGGAATGCCAATCTCCAAAGGGGATTCAGAGCCACGCTCCTATTCAGGATTTTTGAGCCTCTTGTCCTAAATGTATGAAAAAGGCTCATATTTAGGTCTCCTTCCCAAGTAACTTCTTGAAAAGAGTTGAGTTTCTCTTGGGAAACTGCTTGGTCTTTTCTGTGACTCCAGGTCTGGGTGGCCCAATTTCCACTCCTTCCTTCCCGTGCACACATCTCCAACAGGAGGATAGATAAAACTAAATGAGCTAACAATAACTAAATAACCCACTGCCTAAACAAACTGGGCTTCCCACCATGTGCCAAACCAGCTGCAGGCCTCCAGACGCTGTGGCAAATAAAGAATCTGCTAAAAACACGTGTGAAAGGGTGAGATGAAAGCAGGTAAGCTCCCACACTCCAGAATATTGTTTGTCCTGGTATCAGGAGCTCGCCAGTCAGTCCTGTCTCATTGGGATCATTTTGCAATTTATCTCCTAACAGCATAAAACCATCAAAGTCACTGGGGGGGTCTGGCAGCCAGGCTGGGCTCCTCCCCTTTGTGCATCACAAGGGGATGGTCACAGCCTCTGCTGCTTCCAGCAGTTATCCTGGCAGCGTTGATAAAACAGCTAAAAACGCCGAATTGGTCATCCCAAAATGAATCACTGGAATCATTGGGAAGGGTGCTGAATGCAAAGCTAAAGAATTAAACCATGAAGGTAAGCACAGTCCTGCACATGTGAACAGAGAGGGTCTGTTACAGGGGCAGGTGTGCAGCCTTGACACAGAGCACAGGGAAAATCCATCTCTCGTTAACAAACTCATTCACGTGGCTCTCTCTGTTCCTTTTCTTCCCCTCACATCTTCATTTTCCTGTTGCCTCACAAGACACCATTCCCATTGCTGCAAATATAAGGCACAAGAAGATTTAGAATCACAGAATCCCAGACTGGTTTGGGTTGGAAGGGACCTTAAAGCTCATCTCATTCCCACTCCCTGCCATGGGCAGGGACACCTTCCACTAGACCAGAGTGCTTAAGCCTGGCCTTGGGCACTGCCAGGGATCCAGGGGCAGCCACAGCTTCTCTGGGCACCCTGTGCCAGGGCCTGCCCACCTTGCCAGGGAACGATTCCTTCCCAATATCCAATTTAAACACATTCTCTTTCAGTTTGAATCCATTCCCCTTTACCAGGAAATGATGCTATGACACAGGAAGTTGGCACAACCATAAAACCACCTTATGGAAATCGTGGATTAATTTCTATATGCACTCAGAGAAATAAATTCTGGTCTGTGTTCTGATGATTTATTGTATTTTAAATATATGGGCTCATGCAGTGTAATTGGTCGTGGCATATTTTGCATGATGAACACAACAAACTGACTTGTGGAGCCGTTCCAAGCAGTTGTTCAAGACAAAAGAAGTAATTAGTGAAAGCAGCGATTAGTGACAAACTAAATGGGGAAAAATGGTTTTAACCAAATCTACTGTGAAATCTGCACCACATGATTTTACTGAAGCCTCTTGGATTCCAGTTCCTTCCCAGGACTTGTTGAATTGCATATAAACGTTCACAGACCACTGTGTGTAAATAACAGTTTAAAGAACAAAATGAACCATTTGCATGGGAATTGAGAGCATTGACTTTGCGACCAGACAATTTCCAGCCCATTTTAATATCCACTTTATAAACAAAGGCTTTGCAGAGAGTTTAGGAAAAGCAATTCAGACTGGAAAATTGTTTTTAAAAAACAGAGCTGCATAGGCAATAAGGTATAGGTTTATATCATATATAAATTATTGGATCAGGTAAAGGCTGGAGTGAAAAAAGAGCTTAAAGCTCATCTCATCCCACCTCCTGCCAAGGAACACCTTCCACTATCCCAGGCTGCTCCAAGCCCCAGTGTCCAACCTGGCCTTGGGCACTTCCAGGGATCCAGGGGCAGCCCCAGAGCTTCTCTTCCCCGGGCTGAACAATCCCAACTCTCCCGGCACAAATCTAAATTTCTCAGCAGAAAGCATAAAATAATCTCTACACAACATCAACGCACAGGATTAACACGGGACCATCCTCCCCCCATTTGCCAAGATAAACCATCCATAGGATTTTATCAGCAAGGAATTCTTTCCTCTGACAAATACAACCTGGAATTGCATTGCATCACCTTGGAGGTTTCCATGCTTATTCCAGGCAGGCAAAACCCCTTGTTGGTGTGTGCTCAAACTTGTGGCAGCTCCGAGGCTCTCCCGCTGCCTGCCCACACACAAAATCTCTCCACAGGTCTTAAAATCTTGATTCCCCAGCACCCATCCCTTCTGTTTCCAACACACACCTCACACGGGCTTGGACGCTGCAGGGAAAAGTAACAGGAGGAAAACACGTTGCTCCAAACAGGATGCAAACCCAGAAGGTGTCAAGGAGCATCTGGACAGAGTGGGATTGTTGGGGTGTCTGTGCAGGACCAGGAGTTGGACTGGGTGATCCCGTGGGTCCTTCCAGCTCAGGATATTCCGTGATTCCATGAACTATCCATAGCTCTGAGAGGATTTATTGCATGGAGGTGACAATCAGCTTTTAATGCTAATCAGAACAGTTCCCAAAGAGAGTAGAGAGAAGCTGAACAAGCCTTTCCCAATGGATCTGCTCCCACAGCCTCACCTGGAAATCACAACTGGAAATTCATTTTCAAGGCCTGAACATTTAGTAAGTGGCCAGGATTAACTCCAGCAGGGTAAAAAGTGCAAGGGGGAAAGCCCAGCCTATCCCAAGCCATTCAGAATTCCCTGGCTGGTGTCATGACAGGAGTTTGGACACCCAGCTGTGCTGTTTGTCCCAGCTTGTGGAATCTTTGCCATTCCAATACACATAAATCTCCTGGGACATGGAAGTAACTGCAGGATCACTGATGAGTTCAGATGGCTTTGGACTCGGAAGGAGTGAATTTACAGCAGTGATTCACAGGATGTTTTTCCATACAGTGAGAAAAACTAATTATTACTGCACTGAAATTCATCTCTGTCATAAGAATTAATGGAGTTTGAGGAGCAGTGAAGTCACCCCAAGATGTTGCCTTAATTATCCCATCAGTCTTTAGGAGTTTCAGTCTCTGCAGTGGTTAATAAAGGTTAATGCCTCCCCTATTCCAGAAATATTACATGCATCTTGACAAATACTCGGGGAAAATAAGTTAGAGAAGATGCAAAATAACTCCACATTACAAAAAAATTCACCCACAAAAGACAGGCCACTCTCCTCAGGAGCTCTGACAGAGGCTGAGTTTTAATGTCCTTAACCTTTACAGCCTAAAATTCCTAATTTTAGAAAACGTGGACTTGAGCGACTGTGACTTTCAGCCCCTGCTGGAATCCCCAGGATTTCAGGGCTGTTCCAGCAGACTCTGGAATGTATCAGAGGCTGGAATCCCTAAATGGCATCAGGCAGCTGAAGTGAGTTGAGACTGTAACAAGACCAGCACATCCCTCAACTCAAACCCACAGCAGAACCTCTGGGATTAGGAATTTTTTCCGCTCTTTCACTAAGCAAACCTTTCGGAGACAGAGATCCCAACGACAAATCGCTCCTGTTGGCCTTGCCAGCATGGAATGTGTGTCCTGCTGGTCCCTCACTGCTAACACCCCTGTGACACACGGCTGTCCCCAGCACAGCAGGGACCTGGAGCTGCTGCAGAGAGCCCAGGGGAGCACCAGAATGAGCAGAGGGATGGAGCAGCTCTGCTGGGAGGAAAGGCTGGGAGAGCTGGGGGTGTTCACCTGGAGAGGAGAAGCTCTGGGGTGACCAAATTGTGGCCTTGCAGGGCCTGAAGGAGCCAACAAGAAACACGGAGAGATACTATGGACAAGGGTGTGGAGTGCCAAGACACAGGGAATGGCTTCCCAGTGCCAGAGGGCAGGGCTGGATGGGATACTGGGCAGGAATTGTTCCCTGGCAGGGTGGGCAGGCCCTGGCACAGGGTGCCCAGAGAAGCTGTGGCTGCCCCTGGATCCCTGGAAGTGCCCAAGGCCAGGCTGGACTTTGGAGCTTGGAGCAGCCTGGGACAGTGGAAGGTGTCCCTGCCATGGCAGGGGTGGGATGGCATGGGCTTTAAGGTCCCTTCCCACCCAAACCATTCTGGGATTCCATGATACTCGTGGATACAACATCAGCCCCAAACCTCAGCAGCTGGCAGAGAATAAATAATGTTTTACCAAGATAAAATCCTCCTAGATGGAGATACAGCTCTGAAGTGCTTCCAACGAGAGGGCCTCACCCCATTCCCAGGCTAGAACACCAACACAAGCTCCCAAAGCCACCAATGCCTGTTCCTGTCCCAGCATCAAAGCACTGGGGACTCAGGAATTAGATCAACAAGGACATTTCTGTAGGGAAATTTGGGTTGGATATTAGGAAAAAGTTTTTCACAGAAAGGGTGATAAAATACTGGAATCGTCTGTCAGGGGAGGTGGTGGAGTCACCATCCCTGGAGGTGTTTAACAAAGCCTGGATGTGGCACTGGGTGCCAGGGTTTAGCTGAGGTGTTGGGGCTGGGTTGGACTCGATGATCTTGGAGGTCTCTTCCAACCTTGTGATTGTGTGATTCTGTGAATTTTATTTGTGCACATCTCCAACAGCCTGGAGCACTTGGGTTTGGAAGAATTGACAGCATTGTGCGTCAGCTCTCTGTTCCCAGCACACCCCGAGACGTAACACCCCAGTGCAGCAGGAATTACAGAGGTGATTAAAAGACATTGACGCTGTTCCAGTCCTAATGTGAGGGCTGAGAGCAGACACACAATGAATTCAGAATGTTCATGGCCCACACAAACCCACAGCAGTTCATTAGCTACAATAGAACATTAAAAAGAGAGAGAAGGAATATGGAAATGAGCGTTTCTTTCCACAAGGAATCATTTCTTCCCCAGGTTTTGCTCTTATGCTGTTGAAGGATAAACTGATATTAGAGGACAAATCTGGGAACACTTTGCCTTTATCAGATTAAAACAATTACAAACTGTTTATAAAGACGCTTTTATAACATTAGTTTTGTTCTCAGAAAAAAGACCTAATTTGCAAACTAAGTTGGAAAATTAAGATTGGTTCCTCCAAATTTGCCATCCTCCAAAAAAACTCACTGCCTGAGAAACTGCTCAGTCTTCCTGGTTGATCTCAGCTGTAAACCTTCCCCAGAGGAATTTAAAAGGGCACATTTTCAATGGATCTCTATCACCTCTCCATCTTCCCAGCACAGAGAAGGGGAGGCTCCAGGGAGACCTTAAAGAACCTTCCTGTAGCAAAAGGGAGCTTCTAAAAAAGAGAGAGAGGGACTATTTCCATGGTTAGATAGTGATGGGACAAGGAGAAGGGTTCTAAATTAAAAGAGGTGAGATTTATGGGATATTGGGCAGGAATTGTTCCCTGGCAGGGTGGGCAGGCCCTGGCACAGGGTGCCCAGAGAAGCTGTGGCTGCCCCTGGATCCCTGGCAGTGCCCAAGGCCAGGCTGGACTCTGGGGCTTGGAGCAGCCTGGGACAGTGAAAGGTGTCCCTGCCATGGCAGGGGTGGCACTGGGTGGGCTTTAAGGTCCCTCCCAACCCAACCCAGTCTGGGATTTTAATTATTTTCATTCAAATGGAAAAAAAAAAAAAAAAAAAGCCACAGCCATCGCAAACCCCCTGAAGTCTGGGGTTTTACTGGGTGATAGATTGGCACCAGAGCATCTCTGTGCAAACACATCAATGTGCTAGAGATACACCAATTTATTTGGGAAGCAACCCCAGGAGTGCAGGATTCAGGGGCACCCACCACTAATCCAGCAAGAATGGAACCACTATTTTCCAGCCACTAATGACAAAGTCATTAAAACCCACATTAAAGCAACCCCAAGGGGCACTGTGCTAATGAGCCTGCTTGATTCCATGCCTGGGTTTACATCTAGTTTTTATATATTCCCATTCCCACTGGAGACAGTGCAGCACATCCCTGCTTTTCTCCTGCCAAAATGCCATGCTCCAAAAGCAGCTGAAGGACAGCCTGCCTTGCCAGCTGCTCCTGGAGCTCTGGATTACCAGCACCACAGCAGTTTATGATCAACCTGTGCAGTGTATCCCATCCCAGACGTGCCTGCAGGCTCATTCCACACAAATATTTATGGCAATCCTGGAAGGAAATACATTTGCATGTGATTAATTAGGGAAAAATACATTATCACTGATGTCTTGTCATGCTTTTGTTAATAACCAGGAGGAAATGAGGGCACAACAAAGCCTAGGAGCCTCCCAGTTTCTTACAGCAGCTGATAGAGTGATGAAGCATTTTATTTGCCAATAATTGAGGGGGATTATTTTAGTAATGAAGCAGGAGTTGAATATTAGCTGTTAAATACAACCATCATCATCTTCCTGGACTTGGAAGGAGGATTTCTTTTAAACCCCAAAAAACTCTGCAGTAGCAGCAGCCAAAACAAGATTATCTCCTTTCCCAGTGCTCCATAAAGCTGGGGAATTACTGAGTCCTTTTTAGATATTACAATGTTTGTCAAGCAACAATTAAAAACGCACCAGCGATTAAGCAAACACCATAAAGCTTTTACAATTCATTTGAAGCAGGCAAATATTTGTGCAGCCAAATAAAAAAAAATCCCAACCAACACTGAAGTATTTGGCTCTCTGAAAATTCAAAATCCTTCATTTTGCAAATGGATTTCTAAAAACTCCCTTTAAGACTCCAAGGCCATCCAACCTGGCCTTGGGACACTTCCAGGGATGGGGCAGGCACAGATTTTTTTTGTTCAATCACAAAGCTGTCATCAGTAATTGCAAACAAATAATTATTGCTTCCAAGCCAAGAACCTCCATGCAGTGCTGATTGTATGGGATAAACCAGCCCCTTCCCAGGAAGTTTCCAATCTCAGGCATGTAAATTCAAATGATCCCAGTTTTCCAGACACCTGTGCCAAAGGGTAGGAGGGATTGTCCAAACTCGAGCTTCCAGAACAACGCAGAAATCTCAATCTGAAACTGTGGGCTTCACTCCAGGTGTATTTTTCCCTCCAATAAAAGGAAATGCCATCCCCTGGGAAAGGTGGGACAATGGGGAGGAGCTCTGCAGGGCCCCTGCTGTCCCCACCCAAACTGGGCCATGTCCAAAGAGCTCCAAGTCTGAAGCAGGAGAGCACTTTAAAACTATTAAATCTTCTCCAAACACCACAATGCAGAATAAAGAGGATTTTAAACACTTTTCCCTGTTTTGTCACCACTAGCTGCAGCAGTCCTGTGCATTCTCCCCCTCTTATGAGCACTCCCCTCCCTCCTGCCAGCAAGTGTTTATCCAGCTGTAGGGAAAAGTGCACTCTGAGGAAAAAAAATCCCCCAAAGGGAGGGTTTAGCATGGATGGGGTGGGTAATGTTTAACCCAGACTCTTTCCCAAAGCAGCTCCTGTTTCCCTGGAGTAACAGGAGATGCTCAGGTGGGATCCCTGAGCCCCTACACCTCCCAGGAGGGCACTCACACAGCCCACACTGCCAAACTTACCTCCTAACTCAGGACAGCACTGAGGAGATGCAGTAGCCTGGAGAAAGGTTGGACAGGAAGGAAAACTTCTTTTCCAAACAGGTGTCCCTATGTCAGGGCACCTTCAGGGTGCCAAGAGCTGTTGGACAAAGCCATGGCTGCCTGGCAGCCCCTCTGCCAGAGGGAGGTTGGAGAAGTTTTTTCCTGAGCTCCTTCCCAACCAACACAAGCCCAGGATGAAGGGAGGTGTGTGGTTACCACAGGCAGAACACCTAAGCTTCTCCTCCTCACACAGCCTTCCTCTGCCTCCTTAAATCAGCTAAACTCACCTGAATCCCCTCCATTTCCCCAAGAACAAAGCCAGCTGTGCTGTGTTAGCAGCGAGGATCTGACAACAATAAATCTGTATTTGGGATCTCTCACAATGGGAGAATCGCAGCGGTGCTCGGAAATGGTGAAGGGTTACAAAAGCAGAGGCAGAAGAAATTCTTCTGAACAAAAAGGACTATGAAGAGGTTCAAGAGACTCCTCAAACACGGCATACAGGATCTAATCAGATGCTAAACAGCCTTTAAGTGGAGAATGTGCCTTCCCAAGGAGGAAATGGGGGAGAGGAACATCCCAGCAGTGTCCCTGCTGTGGGCACTCAGGTGTAGCTGGGCAAAGCCCTTCAGAAATGGGGCTGGTGACATCAGAAATGGGGCTAGTGACATGGACAGACCCACGAGGTGGCATTTTCACACCCACTCAGGCACTTCATCCCACTCCAGGCAGCTCCCGTGACCCTCATCAGCTAAAGAAAATCCAAGTTTAAAAGACAAGCTCCGAGTTGGGTGCATTATGTGAATTCAATCAGCCTCTGCTTCCGTCCTCTACTACAGATAGATCAGGCAGAGTAACCTCAGAGCTGAAAAACAAACACAAGAAATAAAGACAATTGTATTTCTTCAAAGGCAGCCAGGATTTTGCCTTGTTCAGATCTCTGCACTTAGCTCCCAGTGCTGTCAGATCGCTTCAGGTGTCTGGAGTTCACCTCAATTCCCATCAAAAAACCAATCCAGGGTGTCCAGGCCATGTCAGAGGAAAAGACAAGACAGCTTTAGGGTGGCACCTGAGCCTTCTGCTGTGTACAGAGGCCGTGGACTACCCTGAAAAAAACCAAAAATCTAACAAACCATAGCTGAGCCTCTTCCCACGCTCCTCATTCCTGCAGTTAATTAAACAAGAGTCACTATTTAAATCTCATTTCCTCCAGCTGGGTGTCAGGCTCAGGCTGCAAAGGGCAGAGCTCCACCAAACCCATTTCAAACACTACTCACTTTGATATTCTGTAGTAAAGGGTTTTGCAAATGACTTCAGAGGAGTGAATGCAGTTGTCAACATTTCTGTTGTCTGGATGGGTTTTATTGCAGCCTACAGATAAATAAAAACGCTCCCATTCTGAGTCCATTCCCAGAGAAGATGCAATTCATGAAATGTAATGAGTTTTTCAAACGTGCGATACAGAGAACGTGTCTGGTGCCTTTTTTTTTTTAATTAAAAAGCCTATCTGCAGTTTTGTCAATTTATTTGGTATCCAAATGCTTTTAACACTGGCACTTCAATAATATGAAATCCATCTTTGCCAGGGAGCTTCAGAGCAGATAAATGCAAGTAAACTACAGCCCTCTTCAGCATCCCTCTTGAGCATCTACTGGCACTCTCAGGGAGCTGGGAAAGGGCTGAGCCTGGAGAAAAGGAGGCTCAGGGGGGACCTTGTGGCTCTGCACAAGTCCCTGCCAGGAGGGGACAGCCAGGGGGGGTCGGGCTCTGCTCCCAGGGAACAGGGACAGGACAAGGGGCAACGGCCTCAAGCTGGGCCAGGGGAGGCTCAGCTTGGACAGCAGCAGGAATTTCTCCATGGAAAGGGTGCTCAGGCCTTGGCAGGGGCTGCCCAGGGAGCTTTGGAGTGCCCATCCCTGCAGGTGTCCCAGGAAGGGCTGGAGGTGGCACTCAGTGCTCTGGGCTGGGGACAAGGTGAGGATCAGGCACAGGGTGGACTCGGTGATCCTGAAGGTCTTTCCCAGCCTTAATGATTCCATCATGGGAATTGTTGTTACTATTATTGGAATTATTATTATTATTATTATTATTGTCAATTTGATTATTGCTGCGTTATTGCCACAAGCAAATGGATTTAAGGTCACACAGTCGATAGCATGGAGGAGATGTCAGCTGTTTTGTCCCGGAGCATTTGCAGCTGAAAAGGCCAGGGAGTCTGATGAGACTCCACAAAATCCCCAAAATACACTGGGATTTTCAGCTCCTCTCCAGAATTGTGCTTCTTTTAGGAAGCATAACTGATGTGTAGCATTAATCAGTATTTTAAACTGACATATCAGAGCAGCAGCATGGAGCTGTGGCAGAGGAAGGCTCGAGCTGCCTTGCACAGCCTTCTCCTCACTTGAAACATTTCCCCACAACACCTGGGCCATGTAAAAAATCCCACTTCAAACATCTCTGAAATGCAGACAAGACACAAACAGCCCCGCTATCCAAGCAAGCGTGAGGCAATCAAAGCACAGCAAGAGTACCAGCAATAAGGCTGGAATGATGAATGCTGCATCATGAAGAGATTTGCTTTTATCAACACAGGAGCTGCCTGTGTTGCATCTACAACTGCAAGGCTGCTCCTTGTTCCCTCAGGCTGCAGTTTCACCCCTGGCAATGATGATGAGGGTGAAGTCCTCATGTGCAAAGTCACCTTCCTGCCCTTAATTCACAGAATCACAGAATCCCAGAATCACTGGGCTGGAAGAGACCTCCAAGATTGAGTCCAACCCAGCCCTAACAACTCAACTAAACCCTGGCACCCAGTGCCACATCCAGGCTTTTTAAACACATCCAGGGATGGGGACTGCACCACCTCCCTGGGCAGACCATTCCAATATTTTATCACCCTTTCTGTAAAAATCTTTTTCCTAATATCCAACCCATATTTCCCTTGGCACAGCTTGAGGCTGTGTGCTCTGGTTCTGTCAGTGCTGCCTGGAGACAGAGCCCAACCCCAGCTGAGCACAGGCACCTTTCAGGGATTGCAGAGAGTGCTGAGGTCACCCCTGAGTCTCCTTTTCTCCAGGCTGAGCACCCCCAGCTCCCTCAGTGGTTCCTCACAGGGTTTGTGTTCCCAGCCCCTCACCAGCCTCGTTGCCTCCCCTGGACGCGCTCCAGCGTCTCCACGTCCTTCCCAAACTGAGGGGACAGAACTGGACACAGTAAAACCTTAAAAATCTTCCAGGGACCTTCACTCCCACAGAACACATCAGCACGGAGATCAGAGGAGCTCAGCTTGGAAAGGCAGGAGCCTCCACAGTGGCTCTGTTTGGTTTAGGCTCAGCTTCCTGGCCGGAGGAGCAGCCCACCCCTTTCCTCTGCTCTTTTCCCCCTCTGCCCTGCTCAGGTGAGACCCTGCCTGCAGAGCTGCCTCCAGCATGGGGGTTCCCCAACAAAAGAAAGGCCTGGAGCTGCTGGAGTGAGTCCAGAGGAGGCCTTGGAGATGCTCTGGAGCCAGGCTGGCAGAGCTGGGGGTGCTCACCTGAACAAGAGAAGGCTCCAGGGAGAGCTCAGAGCCCTTCCAGTGCCTAAAGGGGCTCCAGAAGAGCTGGAGAGGGACTGGCAACAAGGGATGGAGTGCCAGGACACAGGGAATGGCTTCCCAGTGCCAGAGGGCAGGGATGGATGGGATATTGGGCAGGAATTGTTCCCTGGCAGGGGGGGCAGGCCCTGGCACAGGGTGACCAGAGAAGCTGTGGCTGCCCCTGGATCCCTGGCAGTGCCCAAGGCCAGGTTGGACTTTGGGGCTTGGAGCAGGCTGGGACAGTGGAAGGTGTCCCTGCCATGGCAGGGGTAGGATGGGATGAGTTTTAAGATCCCTTCCAACCCAAAGCATTCTGGGGTTCTGTGATTTCCCCTGATTTTGTCTCCTCTCCTCCAGGGATGTTCAGACACAAGGGGAAGATGCTTTCCATTGATCCAGCTCAATCCCAGGGCTGCCCCACCTTGTTCTGAACCTTGCATAGCTAAAAAGGCCTGGAAAACAAGGAAACCTTCACTGACATTATACTTGTGGAAAATTTAAAGGAGCAATTTTAGAATTGGTGTTCACACACATTTTTCCTCACAGTACTATGAAAGGCGTGAGTGGATAATGATTAAAATTATTCATCCATGAGATCTCTAGTTGGTTTAACATTGGAAAAAAATCCTCCTGTTCCATGTGGGCTGGAGAGACCTGGAGCCCACTGCTGCCTGAGAAGCAGAGCCAGCAGGATCCTCATGATCCAAAGGGATCAGCCAGGGGAGATGGTGCTGGTTGAAAGCAATAAAAATTGAGTAACTTTTACTGAATAATACCATATTTGAGCTTGTTTGAGGGAGATTGTTCTATGATTCCCTTAATGGAAGTTCATTGGAAGTGATGGACTTGAGATACAGGGAAGCACAACCCCTACAGCACAATCAATCAAATGTTTCAATTGATCCAGTCTCTCAGGAAGAAACATTGAATTACAATGGGCAAAATAATATTTACCAACTCTGCTTTTATGGACAGCAGGAAAGGCAGCTTGGGGTGATTTCATGTCATCAAGGAGCTTCTAAAAGTGGCTTTAGAGAACAGAAGGCAGTGGTTGCTTGGGTTCTGAAACACAAATTGATCAGTTTGGGTCTGTCTTGGTGCTGAGTGGCTTTTGGTTCCCCCATTACAATCAGGAAATAGTCTAGAATGAGACATTTTATATAATGTGGGGCAAATCCAGCCTCTGTGCTGTCTATTGCATGTTAATCTGGAAAAAGACCCTGTATCACTGAGCCCATAAATTAATATTTATTGCAAATATCCCATTGCATCCCCTTGTTATAAAACTTTGCCCAAAGCAAAGCTTTACTGTCGACAGCAAAGTTCAGTCACCTCATTTCTTACAGCTGCTCTGGCCATGCTTCAAACATCAGCAATGTTTTCAGTGACATCTATAAAAAGGGATGAAATGGGAGCTTTTATGAACTAATTATCTGACATCTGCTGTTAATATTAACTAATTCTCCAAGGGCTGCACAGAGAAAGTCATCATCTCCTTATAACTGTGTTTAAGTGATGGGATCTCAGCTCATTCCACCCTGCAATTAAATCAACGTGGAAAAATATCAACAAAATTATTTCCACAAGCATCCCAGAACAACAGAAGCACTTCATTTCCCTGGCCTGGGCATCACCCTCCTTCTGTATCAGACACAACAAACAGGGCTTTGTTATTTATTGTGACATTACCTGCCTGGCCACACAGGTCTATAGAGCTTTTAAACATGGATTTAACACTGAAAGTTTTTCCCATAAATAAATATCCAGTCTTAAGGCTGCCCATGATGCCAGAACCACCAGGTGTTCACCTGGACAGGAGAAGGCTTCAGGGAGAGCTCAGAGCCCTTCCAGGGCCTAAAGGGGCTCCAGGAGAGCTGGAGAGGGACTGGGGACAAGGCATGGAGGGACAGGACACAGGGAATGGCTTCCCAGTGCCAGAGGGCAGGGCTGGATGGGATATTGGGAAGGAATTGTTCCCTGGCAGGGTGGGCAGGCCCTGGCACAGGGTGCCCAGAGAAGCTGGGGCTGCCCTGCCTCTTCCTTCAGCACCTCCTTTAAGGCTTTAGAAAAGGGGATAGGAAGCAGAGCCTGGGAAACTTCTGAATCCTGGAGTCCCAGACTGGTTTGGGTTGGAAGGGACCTCAAAGCCCATCCAGTGCCACTCCTGCCATGGCAAGGACACCTTCCACTGTCCCAGGCTGCTCCAAGCCCTGTCCAGCTTTGCCTGGGGCATTTCCAGGGATCCAGGGGCAGCCACAGCTTCTCTGGGCAACCTTATTCCAACACACCTGGGGATGTTTCAGGTACACAATGATCCCAGGAGGTGAATTAATTTTTCATTCTGTTTTCCCTATTTCTCTTGGATTAGTCTGTCACTCTGTTAAAATGTCACTTAGGACCAACCATCCCTATGCCTGTGTCCCCAGAGTCACAGAGATGCCATCCTGAAATGCTCCTGAAGAAGAAGAAGGGGGGAAAAAACCCCTCCTGCTACACCTTGTCCATTGTCCTCAACATCATTTCCTCATTATCATCCCCTTGGAGGAATAATCCAATCCCATTTTGTCACATTACTTACAAAACCTGTAAAGGTCACAAAAAACCACAGGCAGTGGAAGGGTGAGTTTAAATTACTTTCTCCCAGGATATATCCATTTATATTCCATTTATCTCCCACCAGGCACACCGGGCAGGCTGAGCCATGCTGGGTCACTTATCTCCATGTAATATCAGAGAGATTTTAATCAAACCATTGAGGATCTAAAGTAAACTTCCTTCCAAAGTGTGTTTTAAGGAGAGCTGAACAAACTTTACCCTGGCTCCTGTAACTGTTGGAGGGGAACATCTGAAGGCAACATCCTTCTTAACGAGCCTCTGCAGTTTTAATTGGCAACTTGCTGCTGCCTTATTTTTCCCTCACAAATTATCCGTGTTACCAAGCTCCTCATAAAGTTCTGTCATTCCTGGGGCTGCAGCAAGCAGTGCAGAGGACTCCATTAGAGCAAAGACCAGCAGTTTGAAAACTCCAACTCATCCAGGCTTGGCAAGGAACGGCTGAGCTCCCGCCCTAATCCCTCTGCGCCGCGCCGGGTTTTGTACAATTAGTGCAGCTGGCAAGCACAGCAGCTTGAGGGACTTCTGTGCTGCCTTTTGAGGGCCAGCAGAAGGATTTACATAATTTAGAGTTTAATAACTTCAGCCTCTGCTTGCTTCTTTTTTTTTTTCTTTCTCTTTTTTTCTTTTTTTTTTTTTTTTTTTTTTTTTTTTTTTTTTTTTTTTTTTTTGCTAATAGTTCTCCTGGAAACACAAACTGGTGTGGAGTGTAACTGCGCTGAAATCATCAGCCTCGCATGGAGATGTTTCATGTTTCTAGGGGATGGTTTTAGTTGAATTTTGCCCCCAAGAGAATCCATTTCAGGTGCTAAGACCACTTCTAAAATAGGCTGAACATCCTTAGAGGATGGAGACTCGGCTCCTCCCACAAAATCCGCCCTAAATCACCTGCAAAAATCTGCTCCACGCATTCTTTAAGAGGAATGAGCACTTCTGCACAATATTAACAGCAGATTAATTTCACTTCCTCCTGCATCTTTTCTGTTATCAAAATGAAGAATCACAATGTTTTAAACACAACCTCAATCCAGGTGGGGAGATGTCTGGGTTTTTTTGTCTTTTTTTTGCTGACCTCTCATAGCTCTTTTTTCCAGCCGTGTCTCTAAAAACAGAGGATCAGAGACATCATTTTAGGTGTAGCCATATCAAGTTGTGTTTTCCTCATTCTGAACCTAATTATTTGTTGGTATCAGAGAGGAAAGTCTGTGGTTCTGCTTTGAATTGCAAGCAGCATCCAGGTTTGCATGCAGGCACTTGAGAATTCTGGATAATCAATAGAGAGAGAGGGAGAAATTAGCTGCTGATTTGGATTTCACTGAGTGTGCAATGGAAGGCGATCTGTGAGCATCAAGGAGTCAGAAAGCCTTGACAATTCCATACTTGGAGCAGACTGACCAGTTTCTACCAGAAGAAGAAAAAGCAAACAAACAAAAAAAAAAAAACCCTCAAAACCCCCTACTAATATCTGGAAATGTAACGCAAACAGTGCAGAATAACCAAACAAAAATCAGATGTCAAAAATGGTATGTTTATCTTAGAAGGCCACATGTCAGGAAATGTGTCCCTGCCTTCCCTGGTGCTCCTCAACACCCAAGAGTTTGGGTTCTTCTCAGGCCCTGCTTGAACTCAAAGCCGACCCTGCATTTATTTAAGACTGCAGTAATAGGGGAAAAAAATGTTAATAGTGCTCCCGGGGCGGGCTTTCCAAAGCCCTGGATTGCCTTATTAAAGAGGTCATTATGAGACAGGAGTCAGATCAGAATCATTAAATTTTAATGTCTCCTAAATTCTGTTGCAAAGACAAAGCCCTTCCTCCAGTGATTTATGTTTGAAGTTTGCTCCTGCAGAGTAAGCACGAGCTGAAGAGCCCGTGTAGACTAACAGTGAGTAATGACACTAAAATCTCTATTATTTACAAACCAAAGCCAGGGTACACATAAAACCCAGTTCCAGCAGGAGATGTCAACTCAGCTGACACCTCATTATGGCCCAGCTGCAACGCTGAGCTCCACACCCCCATAAATCCATCCCTCCTTCAGCCTCTGCTGCAACTTCATCCTCAGGAAGCAGCACTTAATGTCCTCGTAATGAAGTACAGGCAGGCACATCCAAACACACTCGTGGCACTCTGGAGATGATGGAGAGCTCTCTCCTGAAAATTGGGAAGCCCTGAGTGTTTCTCCAAATGGGAGCTGGATGATGCTTGCTGAAATTTCTCCACCATCAGTGTTGACTGAGTGTCTGTTCTCACTACAGCCACCAATTTCACTTCTCCTGGAATAAACCTTGGAATTATCCGAGTTATCCCCAGGCTTAATGGAGTATTTACCACCACTCACCTTTCTAGGGGCTGACCACATTTATTGCTCATTTCCCAAAGGAACAAGCAGGTGTTTGAGGCCGTGTAGGATCAGCCAAGTCAACACTGTGCCCTGAGGGGGGTGAACACCTCCACACCCTCAGCTCAGTCAGGGCGAGCTGCAGCAGCTCCCCAGGCTCATTACAACCCCAGCTGCACTGATTTGTACACTCACAAGAGAGAAAATCCCTCCAAGTCCCTTGCTGGCCCTGGGAAAGAGATTAAAACCCAGCAGAACCCTAATTGCACAATGCTGCTGGGAAAAGACCAGAGGAACGAGGAACACAGATTCCTTTTCCTTGGGGTGAGGACTCTGAGTAGTGACCTTACTCCTAACCCCCATTTAACCAGGACAAAGGGATTTGGGACTGAAATTTGGGGATTTTGGAACTGAATGCCACGTGCCAGCCTGGAGGTTTTGGAAAAGGCAGTAAGAGGAAAACTGTCAGGAAAACATGGAGTGTAGAACTCCCTGTAGGAGTGCCTTGCACAACCGGGTGAGAATGGCCCCAGGAACAGAGTGGGTATGTGGGATTCCACTCGTGGGAGTGGAGGATCAGGTGCCCTTTAGCTCTGCATTCCTGAGGGGAAACTAAACAAGAGCCATCCTCTCGCTGCCTTTTCCAGGATTTGACCTTTCTCTCTGCTCTTTCCAGCCTTCCCCAGCTGTATTTATCACACAAACCTGCTGCTTCTCTCAATTCTTCACCACCACCTGAGGAACCCAGCACTTGTGAAAAGGCAAGGTCTGCACAGGTGGGAACAGAGAACATCAGTCACGTCCTGCAGCCCTCCAGAGAACAGCACATCCTGCAGCAAATAATCCACTTATCTGTTCCTGCTTTCTCATTCCTGCCCATTTGTTCTTTTCCTTTCTCTCTTTTTGAAGCACAATTAGGTATTTGGAAAAGGCTTTCTTCTGAGCAGGGACTTGCACGGCTCGTTATTGTGGCACAAGAATACCAGTGGTTTGTATTATTCAAGTTTGTACCTCTTGTTTGGATTATTCTGTACCATCTGTACCCTTTTGACTCCTCCCCCACAGCACCTTAAAAACCACACCACTATTTATTATCTCTATCTCAGCTTCAGACAGCACCATAAACTCTTGTCCTCAAGATCAAGGAGGACCGTGATATCCTTTATCCCAGATCTCAACTCTGCATCTGAATTGAAACAAAAACCTATTTAAGTCGTACATAGCAATGTGATTTATTTCCTCTGCTTAATTGTGCAAGCCAAGCCTTTACCCAGAACATTCATAAAAGAAAGCAGATAACAGGAGAAGTGCTGAGGAGTTTAGAGCAGGGGGGTCAAGTGGCATCCAGGGTTTTTTTCCTGATTTATTTTAGTCAGCTTAGTGGGAAAACAATGACTTGTCCTAAACAAAAAACTAAGCTTGGCTTACTGAGTTTCCCTTGAAGACTTGCACAGGTCACAAAGGTTCTTCTAAGCAATAAGAAAATCATTATCATGAGATTCAGCAGGAATTGTAAGGAAAACTGTGGTATAAGCTTCAGGCTCCTCTGCATGGGGCAGGACCAACCTGAGTGACTGAATGATGCATTTCCTCTGCATCCCCTTCACACAGAGTGGCTAAATTCCATACCCAAATCCACGCCCTAAAGAGCTGGATTCACCGAGACAGCGAAACATTGAAAAGAGGCTGCACCTTCCAAGTGAAGAGATGAAAAAACATCTAAAATGCTCTTACTTTTGACAGTAGCTGTGCGGGTGCAGTTGTAGAGGATGGCTAACTCCCCAAAAACTTTGCCAGGTCCCATGGTGCAGAGCTTCACTCCCTCTTTTGTCACTTCAACCTTCCCATCTGTGAGGGAAAGAAGAGAGAAAGACCATTGTAAAAAGGCAATTGAGTATTTTCAGGCATTTTAAAAGCAAGATTAATGGGTTTTTAGATTTAACTTCTAAAATTCATTTGATTACAGGCCAGGTTGGACAAGGCTTGGAGCAACCCAGGACAGTGGAAGGTGTCCCTGCCATGGCAGAGGGTGAAACTGGATGAGTTTTAAGGTCCCTTCCAACCCAAACCATCCTGCGATTCTGTACTGTGACAAAAAAAAAAAAAAAACAAAACACCAGAGCCCTACAACTTCAAAAGGAATTCAATATATTAGGAAGAAGAGCACATATATTCAGAACAAGGTTAAAACCAACTGTTGCATGCAGAAACTTTTAAGTGTTTTTTAGTGGAGCAACTGTACAGTCAGGATATACTTACTGTACACTAAATTCAGTGTGAACTTTGTTTCACCTCTTACACTTTCAGGTGAAATTTCCCCCAATTTTTTGTGTTCAAAAAGAAAAAGATTTAGGTCTTTAACACCTCAGAGGAAAATGGTGGTGTAATTTTGCTCATTTTCCCTGAGAAAGTAACCCCTGAGAACACTCATCCCTGAATAACAGAAGTATTACAGAAAATAAAATTACTCTGACCTGTGGCTATTATTTAATTCCCATCTCACCACCCCCTGCCTTTCTGAAGCTCTCGTTTCATGAGAGGAAATCTGCTTTATCAGCTTACCTGCACCATGCTGGGAAGGGATGTGTGAGGAGGGGTTAAAATCCCAGGTTGGATGGAAAGGAAGGAGCTCAGAACCAGCCTGGGAGGTTGGAAGTGACCCATCTTTTAATTTGAGGGTTTGAAAAGCAACATTGGCAAAACAAGAGCCAGGAGAAGGGAAGGAAGGGGGGACAGAGGTGAGGGGGCCACAGGGTTGTTCTCACCCAAAAAAAAAAAGAAAAAAGGGTGGGGAAAAAGAGCAAAGGTTTCAAATCTTAGCAGCCACTAAAAAACCTCCCCTGGCACCCCAAATTGGGAAACAGCACCAGGGATCATGGAACACAATCAGAGGACTGAAACACAGACTCATTTAGGTTGGAAAATATGATTATTTATCAAGCTGAAAGTGGCTGTTTGGTAAACATTATGACCTAAAGGTTACCTGGGCTGTGGGAGTGTAAAATGGCAGCAGTGTTTTCTGCAATACAGAAACAGAGTTGGGGGGAATCAAAATATCTTCATTGCAAGTCAATTTTTATGACTATTTTTATAAATGTTTGGTTCATTTTCTCATATTAAATATCAATCTGGCAAGAAGCACAAAAATAGGTGTTTATCTCAAGAATGAGCAATATCAACCTTTAGTGGGGCCTCACACTAAAGAGATCCCTAAATTATTTTCAAGAATGTGATTTTTTTGTTTAATAGAACTGAATTTCAGCAGCTTTTTCTGCGAAAAGCTCTGCTGGATAAAGCTCTCCAACAAAAACCTGCAAAGGGAATGACTTCACCTGGCTTTTGGCTCATGGGTTCCAAAGAAAGAGGGACAATTCTGAGCAGTAATGCACAGACGGGATCACATTATTCCCAAGTGTTGGGGAGCACGAGAAACATATTGCTCATGAAATTAAAATATTTGTTTTAAAAGTATCGAGAAGATTTCACAGCACGATACTGCAGGTATTGGCAAGACTAGATAAAACCATGTTCTGTGGTTTGGTAATTAATGCGCTCTTTAATTACCATTTTTTGTCCTGGAGAAAGCCTCCCATTCTCCTGTTATGTAACTAAGCAATCTGGAATATTAAACACCTCACCATAAAATGCCCAGACCATGGGCAAAATTCACCTCTCATGGAATTAAAAGGTCAAAGGACTGCTGTAGGATTTTTCCCATTTTCTTCTCCTACCCAGCAGTGCAGTTTTCCATGGAGCAAACAAATTGTTCTGCTGTATCAACCAGATGAAGGAATCATATGAAATACAACACAATATTGATCAATTAATAGTGACAGATCTGCAGCTTGCCTTGGCATCTCCATCAGAAAAACTAAATAATGCAAGAGATGCGTCTCTCCAGGCAGGAGAATCAGAAAATGCTGCATTTCAGTTCAAATATTGAGCATTATTGAACTCAACATTATATTTAATTTACAGCTTGAGCTGATTTGGGGGAGCTGTAATTGGCATACAAACCATGCACTTTTCTGGCAGCTGTAAGAAGCTTTCCCATAATGATGGGCAATGCATATGATTTTTCAAATAGAGCATAAAATGAAAATCTCAGTGTCTTAAGTTCCTCAGTTTGAGGGCTCCAGCCATTCCCTTTCCAGGATGAACACCAGAAGGTGACCAGAGTTAAGGGTCAATAAAAGAGATCGATGCCTCCACAAGCCACCAGCCTGCCCCCAACAGAAATAGCTACAAAAACCCCTTTAACCACGCAGAACTCAAAATATTTTGGGTTCTGCAGGCACCCCAAGTCTCAGTTCTTTAGTTCTTTATCCTTGGACACTTCCAGAGATGGGACAGCCACAGCACCTCTGGGCAACCTGTGCCAGAGCCTCACCCCACCCTGTTGCTTTGCAAGATTCCTGGGAGGTTCACCAAAACTTCATGAAATTAAGCTTTTCTTATGAAAAACTGGTCCTAGGAATTGGACTTCAACGATCCTTGGGGACATTCCATGAAATCCAAGAGGGACCAGCTTCCCTTGCTGCCCTGGTCCCCGGCACACATCCCTGAGCCTTGGGCCTTCCCAAATTAAACTCTGCCTGTTAATTACATTGTAGTTGCAAATTTAATTGTGGAGCAATTAAAGTTTTAATTGCCAAGTGGCTGCTCGACTTCAGAGCCAGTCCGATGAAGATGTGCTAAGGCTGGTGTTTGTTTGGAAACACGAACTGATAATGATCCGCATTATCCATGGCATTATCCGCCCCAGACACTGGGAATCTTCCCCTCCTCCTGGAGTGTCACACTTCAGAACGAGGAATAGTCACAATATTAAAACTAAAGCCAGGATTTTGGGGATTTTTTTTTTTTATTTTATTTTTTTTCCCCAGCCCTTCTTCAAATAGGCTGATACCAAATTATTCCTGGTGCATCTCCATCCCAATTTCAGGAATCATGGAAATAGTTTCTGGAAAATCATCTATACATGAAAAATCATCGAATGGTTTGGAAGGGACTTTTAATTCATCCAGTGTCACCCCTGCCATGAGCAGGGACACCTTCCACTGTCCCAGGGTGATCCAAAACCTGGCCTTGGGCACTTCCAGGGATGGGGAACCTGTGCCAGGACCTGTGCTCTGGTAAAGTCCTCAATAACCTCCCAGGATGCCAGGGATCATTTTAATCATTTTAACCACAGAAGAGGAAAAAAAAACAGATGAATTAAGCATGTAAGAACAAAACAGGATCAATTTTGTCCCCTACAACACCACCAGCAATGCACAGAGGTTTTGTTTTGATGGGGACATTGGGGGTTTTGTCATTCTGAGTCCATCCAATTTAACTTGAAATAACATCTCTGGCTGGACTGCATCTATGTCCCTCAAATGAATGGAAGGATAAAGTAAATTGCACTCATGTGACTCTCTCAATCAGGAGGATCATTTTTTCCCCCCCAATAATTAAATGGTCGTTTTCTCTTTCCAGGCACAGAAGAAAACAAATTAAGTTGACCCGAGGAACTTGTCAGCCTGTGTGTAATTTATGTAATAGACTAAATCTGTGCAATGCATTATCAGCTCTCTGCTTTTCCTCCCAGCACAGGGGAAAGGGCACTTGCTGCTTCAAGCCAAAATCTTTTCCATGACTCCAAAATCCAAACCAATCTGAATTTTAAAGAGACAAGAATATCCAAGAGGGTATCTGAGAACCCCAAGTGGATTTCTGTACAATAAGAGGGTTTCTTCTGTTGTCCAGTAAAGGCTTTAACAGCAGGAATGAGCCAGGGAAATTCCTACCTTGTATTTCTCCATACCCAGGAGACACCTGGAAGGCCTAATTCCTTATTTTTTGTTGTCTATCCCAGCAGTGCCTTTGAAACCTGGATTTTAGTATAATTCACATTACTGGGCCCTCTTCAAGTCCTGGACCCTTATGGAGGAGGAAAAAAAAAATTTTAAAAGGCTGGTTCTCCCATGAAGGCACTAATTATTCATCAGATCCCCATGCCAGGTTGAAAAACACAAACATTTCTAGTGAAAAATGAGGAGTGTAAAAAAGCAGGGTTCAGCACCAGCTCATTTATTCCTAGGATATAAATTTCATCCCACAACTCCAAAAATGCCAGGAGGGGTGGGAGGAGGATTCCCTCAATTCAGTGCAGGATTCATGAATGACTATTCAATATTTGATTTCATCTGTGCCTGTTTCACACTTGGACTGCAGCTTGGTTTGTTGGATGCTATTCAAGCTCTGCTCTGAAAACTGAGGAATGATTGTTTGCAGAAAGTTTTCTTTAGGAAATATCACTCTGGATCTGCAGATTTTCCTGAACAAGGCTGAATATATTTCAAAAATGGCACCAGAGACGAAGCACAAGTTACCCTTACAGTGACAAGCCCCTGTGCATGTGGGAAATGTAAGCCCTGACAGGCTTCTCCCTTACCCAAATTCAGGAAAGTTCTAACTGAATAACTACAATATCAGTGAGAGAAAAAAAAAATTATGCATATTTTGCCAAATTTCAAGTCGTTTTCCCACTGCAAATTGTTGCGAGAGTGCTTTGAGTATGGAGAAAATAGCATTTTTCCTCAGATGTCTCCTGGGAAAAGCCAAATAAATTCTGATAGCATTTTCCAGGCTTATTTTGTTTTAAGCTGGCAGCTGCAGCAGGAGTTTAAAGCTCAGTCTTTTAGAGTTGTGCACATGAAGAGGAACTGAACACAAGGCAGCTGGTCAGGCTGCAGACTGATGACCCTGCAGAGCCTCATCCAGATCCCATTCCCAAAAACTCTCCAGACCTGGAGCAAGACCTGAATTGGGACTCTCAAGCCTCCAGTTGTCACTGGTGACACTCCAAGTCCCTTCAGCAAACACATTTGGAGTTGAACAAATGGATTTTAGCCCCTCTCAAACCCTCCGGGGGAGGCAGTCCCAATGTGATGGAACTGGGGCAGTCCCTGGGACAGCCTCCCCAAAACCAGACCCTGGAAATCCTCTTGCTGGGAGGGGCTGGGGATTTCCAGTGCCAAAATTTATTTAGAAGAGTCTGACACCAGCACAAACCTGTGCTCAGGTGCCCAAAAACCAGAAATTATTTACCAAGCTGGCCCCACCTCCCTGGCAGGGACCTGCTACCAAAAAATGACATCCTAAACCTGCTTTTTAACACTGGCTTTTAAGAAATAGTTTTGAAACTGGGCTTGAAGCCATGAATCAACGTGTACCACGTCTGCAGCCTGGAGGGTGATTCAGTATCACCTCTTGGATTTAAATCAAGGCACACTCCAGAGAAAGGATTACTGGAGATAAGAGCAGAGCTCCATCCCAGTTCCCACGGAGCGTTTTGAAAAGCAGGGAGTGGAAAGAAAGGAGGTGATTGCCGAAATGTGTAACAGCAGCCTGGGGGCAGAGAGGGGCTGGCAGAACTTAGAGCAGCTGATAAAAGGATAAAGAAACTTCCCCTGGGCTTTAAAGGTAGGGACTAAAACCCAGATGAGAGGGAGGCACAGAGCGCTGAGAGCCAGAGTGTGGCAGCCTGTGGAGATCCCAGAGTTACTGGGGTTGGAAAAAAACACTCCAGGACCTTCCAATCCAAGCTGTGCCCGATCCTCAGCTCATCACCAAACTTCTGGCATTGCCCTTGAAAGGAGAAGTGAAGAGTCTCTAAAGAATTATCCCAGAATTGGGTAATTCTGCCTGCACAGGGATGGGCACTCCCAACTATCTCCTCCTGTGACCCACACAAGAAAACTGTGCAGCCAAAGGAAAATAAATGGGTTTTTCCAGGTGCCTCCTCTCTGGGACAACAGAAAACTAGTTTGGACTTTTTTTTCCTATTAAGATGTTGATGATGATGATGATGATTACTATTTTTTGTTACAGATGGACTGGACCCACTCCCAAGGGAAAAGCCATATAAAACATCGAAAAATATATACACAGACATATATTCAGCCTGGTTTTCCAAAATCTTTCCAACTGTAATTCAGATCCCTGCTCAGGGTTATGGAGAGGTGACCTCCAGAACTCCAGCACAACCTTGATTCTTGTGTGACTCACAAGCATTTTGTCTGATGTAAGATCTCCTTCAGCACAAAGGCACACACAGGGTTGTGTCACCCCACAATGAGGACTGATCCCACACTTTTCCCCCCAGCTGGACAGCTCCCAGAAAATGAACAGCTCTGCCTGATTCATCCATCAGGAGGCTGAAAAAAAGAGGGAAAGAGAAGTCTGGCATCCTTGGGGAAAGCAACAGAAGGTGTGGTTTGCTCAGCTGGATTTTTGAGGAACTCAAGGAGTTAAGCTGAAACTCAAGATCTGCAGAGAGTGGGAGATGCTGGCAGTTTATCCTCACACACACTCCCTTATCCCAGTCCTTCTGAAGCCCAGATGTGAACAAAAAGTGACCAGAGGGAAGGGATGGGTTTCATATTTCCCCTGGATAAAATACTGAAAAGCTCAAACACCCTTCAGGGCACGCCTGTCTAATTTGCCTCACTCTTACCTCGATAAATAACAAGTTTCAATCTCAAAAGCAAACAAACCCAAACTCAAACTGCTTTTCCCCCAAGCATTCTGTGGAAGGACAGAGCCTGCCCTGCTGAGCTGCAGTGTTTGTTCCAAATTTTGGCTCAGCACCTCTTAACCTGGAATTACAGCCCCAATTCCAGAAGTGCAAACTGACCCTTTTTTGGCGCCCAAAGCCTTTTGTGAGCAAAACTCTGATTTGTTTCATTTTCACAGCCCTTCTAGGACACTTGGTTAAAATAATCCCCCTTAAAACACTGAGATGCTCCCAGTGGAATACACTGAGAAAAAACATATTTCGCTCACCTGCCCCAAAAAGCTGTTAGCTCCTGCCATCCAAATTTATTTCCTAGTTACAAAACTCCTCCCTTGCTTTTCAGAGCTCTCACTTTCATTTCCTGGCTTTTCAAAATAGTTTGGAAGCATTTCAGCATGAGAGAAAACAGCCTTAAGATGCCCAAAGGAAGGTTTAAATTGGATTTTGGGAAATATTTCTTCCCAGGAAGGGTGGTCAGGCATTGGAAGGGGCTGCTGGAAGAGGTGTAATCACCATCCCTGGAGTTTTGAAAAGCAGATGTGGCATTTGGGGACACGGATTAGAGGTGCCTTGGCAGTGCTGGGTTAGTGGTTGGACTCGATCTTGGAGGGCTTTTCCAACCTTAATGGTTCTATGTCAAAAAGTTAGCCAAAAAAACCCCAACTAAAAACAAATGTTGAAGCTATAAACAAACAAAACAGAGGAACTGAGGAGTCCATTTTAATTTATCCTTCAATTAAACTGAAAATCACTTTTGATATGTGATTGATAAGTGATACTGGGATATGCAGTCAGTGCAGTCTCATACCAAAGATAACAGACCAAACCCAGAGGCTGAGATCCCTTAAAACAGCACAAACTCATTCCCTTCTTTCCCTTTTTACCCAGGATAATCTCCCACTTGAAAGGCAGCTATAAAAGAACAGATATATTTAAAAACCCTGAGACAGCCACTTCCTAGAGAAGCTGTAACTCACAGAAATAAAAGATTTATATTGATTAACATTTGCACACCCATAATATTTGACACTGCTCTGCAGGTGCATGCCCACACATCAATCTTCCTGCAACAGATCCCTCAGCTCAGAGCTGAGCTCTACAAGGAAATCCCACAAAAACTCCTCAGGGCAAATCCTGAATCGCTCCTCCAGCCATATCCTTGAAGGAGGAGAGGTGCTGCAATAACCATGAAAGTCTTTCCCTCCTTCAAGCCACACCACAACAATTTTGGGGGTGGGAGTGGGGGGGTGGTATTTAGTCCAATTTTAGCCAAATGCCGCGATGCCATAATACTTTTTAAGGCCACTGAAGCCTTAGTGATGTTGCCTGTGCTCACAACTCCTTCCTGTGATAAATAACAGGAGGAGATGGGTAAATCCACCTGAGGGACACCTGGGGATTGGGATTTATTTGGTCCTTCCACCCACAGTGTTTGACCAAAGAGCCAAACTGTTCTCTCACACTGCTCTGAGTGCCAAGTGACTGCAAGTCCACATTTCCCACTCCAGGTCTCACAGCACAGCTCCTCTCTGCCCTATTTCCCACATTTTCCTGGTAAATGAACGCCTGGGATGAGGCTGAAGTGGCTGGCAGGGAAGGCTGGGCAGGCAGAGCTCTCATTGGAGTGACTGGGATGCAGCAGCAGATCTCCACTAAATCAATGTTTTCACTTGACACCTGCAATGAGCTGGGCTCTGAGTTACACAGAAGCAGCAGCACTTTGGTGCTTTCATTCCTCGTCTGGGCACGAGGGGTTTTGAATAGCTGGTCAATAAAACTTCGCAGCTTTCTGACAGCAAAGCCTTCCTGACAGAGCAGCCACTTCAGAATTTCACTCTGCTTTTCCTCCCCTCGAGGCAGTAAGGGAATGATTTCTTCTGAAAACAAATCCTTTCCCATTTAACAAAGATAATTCTCCTCCAAGAAGAGCTCTGCTCAGATTCCCAGCCACCTTCACAGCACAGTGAACAACACTACTTAAGCTTTTCCTCTGGGAAAGAAAGGTGCAGGCAGGGCCTGCAGGAGCTGCTCCCCTTCCCATTTTATCCTGCAGCCTCCCAGGAAGATGGATGCCTGTGATTTCCTTATTTTACCCCAATATTTAGTCCACTTTGCACCTAACTGTGATTTAAGACCTCCAAAGCATCCTGTGGGAAAAGGAAGGACAGTTCAGAGCTGTTTTCTTCTAGGAAGAGATGGGAAAATAACATCAGCGGCTCAACCCAAATTTTATTAAAAAATGCCAGGTGGATCATAAAACATCCAGAACAACCAAGAAGAGAAGCTGGAATATGAGAAAAGTGTCAGCAGCAAACAAAGTGGGGATTCCTTGGAGACCCTCACATGCCTGGAGGGTTCAGGCTCCAGCACAACGTGGAAACAATGACACCTACACAAGAATGATTTCACTGCTTTAAAAGATTCTGCTCCTTTATTGCCCCAATTCCCTCTCTGTTAGTCTCACAGATGACTCTTTGTGGTTTCTCCCAGAGCTTTTCAAGGGCTGTTTCCTTCCACAGAACTCCAAAAAGATCCAGAGTTCACTGGGAAACAGGGAAAGGATGGGAGACAGGTTGGGTTAAACAGAATTGTTCTGCCTTGCCTGTGCTAAAATATGGAGCTGAGTTTCCCTGCAAGGCACATAGGGATGAGCTCGCTCCAGACAGCAGAGAAAGGGAATGGTGGAAGTGGTTAGGACAACATTAGGGAATCAGTAATTTGGAAAAAATACCTGTGCTATGAACTGTAGGAGGTTATTTGATTCAAAGAATAAAAAACAGGAAGAAAGGGAGAGAAACCAAATATGTAAAATCAAGTCTTGATTCTGAGAGAGAGAGTAAAGGAGAATTTATCATCCAAGGGCTGTTTGTTCAGATAATCAGACGCCATCAGCTGAGAATCAGGGTGGCACCTCTGAGGCAAGAAAGCAGGGCTTAAACCACAGTAAATCAGAGAATCCCAGGATGGTTTGGGTGGAAGGGCCCTTAAAGACCATCTCATTCCTGCCTGGGGCAGGGCAGGAGCAGGCCAGCTGTCAGCACACAAAAATCCTCCTTCAAATCTTGGTTTCACCAGAGCTGCTTTGCACTTTTTCTCTTCTCTGGAAAACCCAGCACTGCTGACCCCACAGCAGCGTCTAAAACATGCCCCAGCAAAGCCTGCCCTGGCAAAGCCTGGCCTGTGCTGTCAGGGATGGATCAGCCCAGGAGGCAGCTGAGGATTTCTGAAGCACAAGGACACTTCGGAAAAGAAACCCTGGCGCAGGGGGAAATGGTATTTTTGGGAGTAGATACTCTAGATGTGGAAATCAGCACAGCAGGAGCTCTTGGAATGGTTCAAAAACAGCACAAAGGGCTGTGAGGAAGTTTGGACTCATTTTAAACAATCTGGGGGTTCCAGGTTCCAGGTTCCTACCATCCAGGTAGGAACAATTATTTATTCTTAGAGGTTTGCTGGGTGATCACTGCCTGAGCAAGAAACTTGGAAGTACAAGCTGTCTTTCCAAACCCAAGGTGACAAAGGGGCAAATGACAAGACTGGAAACACCTTGTGATATGAAGGGAAGTGATTTCTCTGTCAAATGTGTTTGAAGTCTCTTCTGAAAACACAACAAATTGAGTTTTAATTACTTTTTGCATACATCAAGTCAGCACTGAACTTTGAAGTAGCAAAGCTTCATTTCACTTGCTGCCGCTGCAATTTGCACCACTCCAGGTTAATGCAATGTCTACTCCCTACAAATGTTAAATGCATTCTCTTATGAGCTGCTACTTCATGTTTGCAAATCAGCACGTCGGCTGGGCTCAGAAAATGTGATTTATTACTGTCTGGGACATGAGAGAGCAGCAGGAAGCAGCTTCTGATGATGGAGGGAATAGAGAGTGACAAGTCTCATTTGCTTCTGAGCTCTGTCACTGGTCTTGACTGTGGAAAATGGGAGCAAAAATCTGATATTGTTCTCTCTGGGTGAGCAGAAAACAAAGCACCCAGATCTGATCATGTGCCTGCAAACAATTTCTCAGCTCACAGGCAGTGGCTTCGTGTGACAAGGTGCCCTGAAGAGACTTTTCCTCAGCAGGCCAGGAAGCTCTAGTAATCCTGGAACATCAAAAGTGCAAAGGCCAAGGATTGAAGCCAAACTTATCAAGCACCAGTGCCCCGGCCAACAAAATCAGGGGAGGAGTTTGGAGTTTGGATGGGAAACAGGTTTGGCCTGTTTGGAATTATTTTCCCATGGCAAACAGCTGTTTTCATGCCTCCATTCCTACACTGGCTGCTTCCTCACACCACCTGAGAAGCTGAATCCCAAAACCACACAGTCCAACACAGTCCTGGGTTGGAAGAAACCTCAAAGTCCATCCAGTGCCACCCCTGCCAGTTCACAGGAGGAAAAGAAGCAGNTCACCCTGCCCAGCAGGAATTTGTCCCCAGCATGGATGCAAACACTCTCACACAAACTTTTTTTATTCCTTTCCTTGCTAAACTTTCCACAATCTCCAGCACCCATCTCTTAGAAGGCATGAGAAGAGGAAGGACAGGATGAGCAGGGCTCAGAGAGTGCTTTGGGTGTGAAAATCAGGAGAGCTGTAAGAACTGATCCCTAATTAATCTCTACCAAACACATCAGGGCCGCAGGGCCTGGGTGAATGCACACAATTGTACAAATCCAAGTTCACAGGGGACTGAAGGCTGGAATTGCAGAAGGGAACATCACTAAAGGACAAACATCCACAAAAGAGCTGGAAAGATGACAGAAGAAAGCTTCTGAAAAGAAACAGAGAACCACCCACAAAGCTCATCTGCTTTGTTTTCTTTTCTCTGTGAGTGCAGAGGGAGATGAGAGGAGGAGGACACAAAGCCAAAGAGGATCCCAACACTGAACTTTCATAGGATTTCTTCTCTGAGGGAGGCAATTTACTCCTTTTCATTGTATTTTCAAGAACCAGCTCCCAACCCTTTCCCAAGAGGACACATTAACTTCTCTTCCATTGTGCAGTTTACATAAAGCTTTTTTTTTTTTTTTAACTCCTCCAAGTGACTGCCTTTCTTCTACAGCCTGGAACTGCCCTGACATTTCTGCAGGTTTTTAATACCTAGCACTTAATAGTCTATTGAACATTAAAGACAGCGAAACTGTGCCTTGCACAACACTGCAGAGACATAAATTCAGATGATGATAATGGGTGCTTTCTATTTGTCATCAAAGAGGTGCAAAGTCTCTCAGAAAGAAACCCTGTGAGGATACTCCAAACTCAGCCATGGGAGAAAGCTGTCCTCCCCAAAAATCAATTCATCATGCTCTGCATGAGCAAGCCCCTTTCCAAGTGATGGTCTCATGATTGAGTATCACCTTCCCAAAATGATTTATCCCTTGGAGATGGAAAATGAAAAACAGCACTGTTGTAACTGATGAGTTGTTGATCCATCCTTAAGCTTCGGCCTTGGCAAATTTGACTGTAAATGTGGGGAATTTTGAAAGAATTCGAGATGGGACTTCTGAGTTGCTTTGGATGATGTGATTTATTTTTCTTATCTTCTACATAGGCAGGAAGGGTGAGTTCAGCTCACATCTTCACCACAAGACCTCTAGTTAAAAGGCCTTTTAAGGATTTATTGACCAATAAACCACTGCCAACAAAGATACTTATGCTTTTGACCCAATCCTTAAATATTTCGTCTTATGGACTTAGGCTACAATGTAAGCTTTCTTAGCCAATCATGTTATGACACACAAACCTACAGTACTATACTCCAAAACTCTAAACTTTCCTCTACTTAGCTTAACGTGTCTCATCCACATTCTCGCTTCTAGAACCTAAGTTCGGAAGCCTTTTTCAAGGTCTCAGATCAAATCTGGTGTTTAAGTCTCAGCTTTGGCTTACAGGCCCAAAGTTCTGAGAGTTCCCTGCATTTTGGATTCCAACAGTAAAAAACCCAAACTGCAGTTGAGAACTTTTGCTGGGTTAAACAGGTCATAACCGAGAGTAACCAAGCAGAAACCCTCCTGCCCCAGGGAGGAGAGCCCAGAGCCTCTCTGGACAATGTGCTCAGGGCTGGCCCTGCCCAGGGAAGAAGTTGTGCCTCCTGTGCAGGGGAATTGCCGGGCTCAGCCCCTGCCCGTGGCTCTGGTGCCATTGCTGGGCCCCGGAGCAGAGCCTGGGCCCTGCTCTGCCCCTCCCTGCACACAGGGACACCCAGGGCTGAGGGCCCCTCTCAGCTGGGGCTCCTCTCCAGCCTGAACAGCCCCAGCTCCCTCAGCCTTTCCTGGGCACCGAGATGCTCCAGGCCCTTCCTCAGCTGCGCAGCCTCCGCTGGCCCCGCTCCAGGAGCTCCTGGCCCTGCTCTGCTGAGGATCCAGAGCTGGACACGGCACTCCAGAGGTGCCTGCAGGGCTGCCCACAGGGCCACCATCCCTCCCTGACTGCTGACAATGCTCTTCTGCTGCCCCCACAGCACCACACAGATGGAGTCTGAATGGGCAGAGGTGCATCACACATTTCACATTTCCCACAAGGAAAGCAGGAACAGCGACTCCATGCCCCGAGCAGGATTCGGGTCTGGATGTCTCCACTCCCACTTGTGGCTGTCGATAAGGCCGGGCTCGGTGCCAGAGGAGCTGCAGGGAGGGAGCTCGTGCTGCCAGCTGAAAAGGCGAGGTCTGAGCCGAGCCAGCCGTGTCCTGCTGAGCCATTAAGGAGGAGACAGAGCTGGCTGACCACACACAGCCGCCCTCAGCTGCTCCTCCAGCCTCCCTCAGTCCCCTCTGGCCTTCCCGGGTGGCAAGAGCAGCACAGCCACCACAGGGAAATGGGTGGCACTGAGGGATTTGCACCTCTTAAGTAAGGTTTTTAATGCACCTGCCTGACTGGCGCTTGTCAAAGGATCTGGCTGTGCCAGGAGCTACCTGGTGGTCCACCTGAGCCTGGAGCAGCTCCCCCAAGGATGCCCACCTGCTGATGAGGAAGGGGGACATGGCCAAGGCTGAGGGCTGGTTCATCCATCCATCCATCCATCCATCCATCCATCCATCCATCCATCCATCCATCCCCACGTTCTCACACCAGGAAAATAAAACCAGCACACCCCAAGGTACCTGGGCACTGGCCCCCCAATGGTGCTGGAACAGGTGATTATCACAAAGGAGAGGCAAACAGCTGCTCATTGTCCAATTAACACGGAGGAGATGATAAATGGAGCCCTGCAGTTCACAGGAGGAAAAGAAGCAGAAATAATCTTTGTATCTTCACAGAATCCCAAAGTGGTTTGGGTTGGAAGGGACCTTAAAAATCATCCTATTCCCACCCCTGCCATGTNTCATGATTTGGTTCACTTTAGATCACAAAGAAAAGCATTTTTCTGTCTCTCTCCTCCTCTACCCTTGCTCCAGAGGCAGAAGTGACGGGAGAATCTCCAAGGATCCTTCCCCCCTTAGGATACCTGAAGCTCTGCCCTTTGCTCTGCATTGCATTTGAGGTGTTGGATGTGCCCAAAGCACTGGAGAGGTGGAGCTGGGAAAGAGCAGGGATGGGCAGTGGAGCACAGCAGCCTCGGGAAATTGGGAAATTAAAATCCGGCTCTGAACCCTGGGCATATCATAAACACCCCTGGTTTGCAGACAAGTAATGGGCACAACAACTTCACCATCAATTCTCCTCTTTACCTGAAAATCCTTTCCCCATTCCACATCCCCAGTTTCAGGTTCTTTTTTAAAGGGTTAAAAAGGATGAGAGGTAAAAATCCGAAGCGTTCATTATACGCTTACCCAAATTAAATGTCATTGTTTACATTTTTTTAGTTGGATAATTGTGTTTCTGGGCAATTTGGGAAACAGGAATATTGTGAAATAAAAACATAATGTGCTTCATTTGATGCACCTGTTCCATCCCTATTTCCCAACAAGGTGGAAAGGTCTCTCCTTGGATTCCAGTGGCTCCATTGTTCCCACAACTGCAATTCCCTTTGTGCAATTAAATCCATTAAAAATCACACATGCACATATCCAATTCCCTTAAATTCCATTTCAGGGAAGAACAGGCAAGAGCTGGGGGAGCAAAAGGCCGAGGAAGGAGTTGTCTGGAAGGTTTAATAACAAAAGTAAGTTTGTATTAAAATTTGAAACTGGGAAGATTTTGTTATGAGTGCCCATATTTGCTCTTTTTCCAAGGCTTTCAGTGGGAAAGGAAGTCATGGAAGATTTACTGCTCCGACTCCATGGACTCTTATCTCCCCCACACACACTGACAGGAGCAGAATTTGGAAATAATTGAATATCCATTGCAGAACAAGAGCTACGAACTCCTGATCAGCATCAGGAACATGAACATCATTGAGGGGGAAAATAACAAATATTTCCATAGCAGCAGGCAGAGATTGTTTTACCTCTCTTGATCACAGAGCTGCTCAGCCAAGATTTGTTAACACCAATGCATTCCGAGGAGCCCGATTTCATCCCAGACCACCCTGATTTTTCTATCTTTTATTTCTCTTCTATCTCTTATTTCTATTTATTTGAGCACATAACTCCAAGGGCACAGATGGGTTAGGGAATCAAGGTCATGTTACACTTCTAATTTATGACTTAAAATAGAAAGCGAGGGCTGATGATTTCCTTACATTTAGGAACCAATTAAGAGCAATTTATTACAGATAATGTCTGAGGATTGCCACGAAGCTGCTGGCAGGGGGGAGCACATTAACTCACTATTTACACACTGTTTACTCACAGTTTGTCCCTGCATTTCCTCTCTACAAGCAGCTCTTCAGAGCACCTGAATTTGTTGGAACAACACTGCAGAGTTGTAACCTACCATTGATTTTTACTTAACCCATTTCCTACTAGAATTGTTGCACTGGAAAACAAACCTGCATTTTCTCCCGAGGTTTTTGGGTTCATTTCTCAGCCTGGCTCATCCCAGAGATTTAACCCATGGATTGGATATATAACCCCTAAATCTGTCTATAATTTTGGGGACATCACAGATTTTGGGCACCAAAAATTCAAAAAGGACCAATTCCATTCAGTTCATGGAAGCTGAGGAGCCACTGGAACCCAAATTCCACATTCAGGAGGGGCAGATCCACATGGAAAAGGGGTGATGGATCTGCTCAGGGCCAGGCAGGAGCTTGTGCAGCCCCACTGAGGATATTCTCCCTCAGCCTATGGGAAAGGGTGGAAAGCTGCAGATGGAAGCAGCAAGTCCCAGAGGGCTGGGACTGCGTGGACAGGGAGATTTTGAAGAGAAATTTAAGAGCTGGATGGACTTGTTAGATCTATCCCAGGCCATCTCTCCCACCCTGCTTGGAGAGCTGGTGGGACTGTTCTGCTGGGAAGTCACAGGACTTGCATCCCAACCTATAACCAACCAAAAACGTGGAATTTTGGGTCAAACTGGGACACAGGAATTCTGGATTTCAGCTTTGGCCAGAGGCAGCACCGGGGCAGAGAAGATTTTTCCTGCAGGTGAGGCCACCCAGAGCCCAAAGCCAGGGATTTGTGTTTGACTTGAGAACATCAACAGCATTCCTCTAACAATTTGTTGTCCCAGTTTAATTGAGCACGAGCACTTCACATTTACTTTTCCCAGGCAATTGAGCAGGGAAAACTCAGTCCCACACCCACAAACTCAGCAGACCCAAGTACAGCCAGACAGCCACGGTTTAATGGGAACAGTTACAAATGTGGCACTGCCATCCCAGCATCTGGGAAGCACAAGGAGTTCCTTGCTCAGAAGCGTAAGAGAGAACACAGGACAGCACCCACAGCAGGTGACACAGAGAAATTTGGGAATGTTGGGAAGGAATCCTTCCCTGGCAGGGTGGGGAGGTTGCCCAGAGAAGCTGTGGCTGCCCTTGGATCCCTGGAAGTGTCCAAGGCCAGGTTGGATGGAGCTTGGAGCAGCCTGGGATAGTGGAAGGTGCAGCAGCTTCCACTCAAGACAAACTTTGGGAGAAATACAGCCAGAGGAATGGATTTGAGAGCTTGGGATCCTTTCTGTGGCCTCAGGCACAGTCCTTGCTCGTGATGGGTCTAATCACACCCAGCTCTCATTTTAAAGGTAACCAGTGCCAAATTCTTTAACTTCCAGAGGCAAGCTCTTTGGATAATCAATGAGTAACCACAATAAACAAGTTTTTTGACTCACAGAGCCTATCTGGAGCAGACAGAAATTACAGCAACTAAAAAAAGAGCACATGGCTACACAGGGAGCTGTTTTTCCAGACTGCCCTCCACCACTCAGAGGTTAATGCAGCACTCCCCAAGCCCTGCTCAGAGCTGGAACGTGCCTTTTCAGGCACACTCCAATTTGCCATGATTCACCTGGCACTTAGAGAGGCACTGATCCCCCAGCTAATCCTACACCACAGCCCTGCAACAGCACTGCAGGACAGAAAACACTGCTGACAGTGGGGGGGGGTGCAAATCAAAGCCGAATTCATGCCGTTTGAGGGGCCTTCTGGTTAAAAGCTGCTCTTAAGGAAATGATCCCAACAGGCTTTGCTCTTTCCTATTCAAGGAACAGCAAGAAAAAAAGGAAGTTTAGGTTGCAGGTTGATCTCTGTAATGGTTCTGCTGTTTGGGAGCTTTTACACACAGGGGCTGCTGAGATAGGAAAGCATCAAAATTTGAGGGAGATTCGGGCCCTGAGGAGGGGAAAAAGGCCCAGGGACAAAGTTTGGAGTAGGGTTTGGGTTTGAAACCTGCCCAGTCCCAGCATTAAACTACCACTGACACAGAGCTATGGCTGCATTTGAGCCCTTCCTTCCCTGTGCCTTCCGCTGCTGCCCACACAACGACAGTGCTTCATTTTTCCATGGGAATCGCCATTAAGGTTGGAAACGACCGCCAAGAACATTGAATTCTTGACTGAACACCACCACATCAAATAAATCACAGCACAAAGTGCCCAGCCAGAGGAAGGGCTGTGAGGAGCTGCAGGTGTACTGAGCTGCACAGCTTACCCTCTGGGATTTTCTTCCCCAGTTTTATGGAGATGTGATTCCCACCACAGTCACAAGGATGAGAAGTGTGTGTCTGCAAGACTTGAACCTCCATCATAGCAACAAGTGAGAAAGAATGAGAATGGGATTGGCAAAACAGCTGCTCTGCCAAATTCAGACACAGAAAACATCACCACAAGGAACATTTTTGATGATTGAGCCTGAAAGGCAGGAGTTATCCTAGAAGGAGGACCCGTGGAAGTATGAGGGGCAATAGGAGACACAAGTTTCACACAGAGCAATTCCTAGCCCCAAGAGCTCTGCCTGTTCCAGCTGATGACAAATCATGATTGAAGGAGAAAAGCAGGGAGTTCCATTTCTACCAAACACTAATTCTGTGCAATGGCTCTCCCTGACAGAAACAAGAAGTAAAAACCAATGCAGGTGGCTCTAAAGTGATGCAATCGATCCACATCTAAGTGCACATTAACAACCACAATTACCAGTTCATCTTTCCCAATTTGTGTGTGCAGATTCTTCAAAGTCAGGGCTGGAGCTGCATACATCCTTCAGGAGAGGGAAACGAGGAAATCCTGCGTAGGCAGCCCCTCACTGGGGTTGGTTTTGCACCATTATTGATGAAACACAAATTCCTGAGCCCTCACGCTTTGTCGTTTTACTGTTTTGCCATTGCCAGAACTCCTGCTGGGTTTGCCAGTGGGGAGCACAGGAAGTGCTGAAGTGAGCAAGTGCTGCCTTGACAGCAATGAGGAGTCAGGAGCAGCAGCCTCCAACAGTTCCAGGTTTCACTGATGCTCTAATACTCCACAGACATCTCCAGATCTTTTGGGACAAGCCCCAGGATGCCTTTCAGTGCAGCAAACCAGGTCAGAGGAAAAGGAAGTTTAAGGGGATCAGGGAATCAGGGAGTGGTTTGGGTTGGAAGGGACCTTAAAGCCCATCCAGTGCCCCCCCTGCCATGTCAGGGACACCTCCCACTGTCCCAGGCTGCTCCAAGCCCCAGAGTCCAACCTGGCCTTGGGCACTGCCAGGGATCCAGGGGCAGCCACAGCTTGTGTGGAAAACTTGCTGATATTAATTTGAAGCAGTTCTGAAAGCTGAGGGAATGTTTTGTCTTGCTCCCTAAAGCAGCAGCACAAGTTTTGCAGAATGAGCACTTTGCTGGCAGGAAGCACCAACCTTCAGAGCCTGGGCTGGTTTTCCCTGGCAAACCCTACCTCTGTTTGCCAATCAAGTGTGTTTTAGCTAACACAGCAGCTAAAAGATGTTTTTTGCTTTTGTTGCTTCCCCTTTTGGAGAATTTTCCAAAGCCCCATTTGGAGAAGCTGCCAGCTCAGTAAATATTGTGTGTGCAGAGCATATGTTGTAATAAATACCAGGATATACATTAAAGGAGAGCACACATGAATGGCTGCTTTGTCATTCTGCTGCCTGAGGTGGAATTTCATCTACTGCAATGCCAAAATTTCATTCCCCATCCCCAGCTGTGAAAGGTTTTGCCACCTTAGAGCCCCAAAGGCCACCACAGAGCACCCCAGATTGCTTTCTAGCTAAGCTATTTGGCCTAAATTTCTTCCAAAATATGATTAAAAGAGAGGAGTTTTGATTTTAAATGTCATATTTCTGCTTTATTTTGTTAAGTACACATTAATAATAACTCACAAATCCCAACTCCCCAGTTACCAGCCCTGTGTGACAAGGCTGATTGTCCTTTGTAATTCAAAAATACAAGAGGAATCTTTTAAATTGTGTATTAAATACAGAAGGAACCGAATACAGCAGAAGACCCAAACCTTGGCCAAACACCCCAGAATCTTTCCATAGCTTCTAACCCCATTAGAGCTGAAAAATCATGGAATCATGGATTATTCTGGGTTGGAAGGGACTTTAAAGCTCACCTCCTCCCAGCCATGAGCAGGGACACCCTCCCCTATCCCAGGTTGCTCCGAGCCCAGTCCAGCCTGGCCTGGCACAGAATTGTCATTTTTCAGACTCCACACCAGCACTCTGGTCACGAGCAGGAATTAAAGAACACATCTTTCATCTTCCTGAAGGATTTTGTGAGCACTGGAACTGCCTCAGGCTGGCTGAGACGTTCCCTGCACCACACAGGGATCCTCTCACCTCCCCTGCTTTTCCCCATCCTCCTGCTTGGTTTGGGTAATAAAACCGCTGGGAATTCAGGCAAAGAGGTACCCACAAATCAAGCCCTGCCATTTCTTCCTTTGGCTGCTGATAAACAGCCCCATGAGGAAAAGAAAAAAGCAGTGTCTGCAATAAAACCCAGTCAGCTTTTCTTTTTCTAAGTTTGTCACTCTTCAGGGCATCCGAGAAATGGGCTCGAGGAATTTGATCAAAATTGCTAATTTTGGAGCCAACACAGCACCTGGAGATGCAGACCTGGGAAGTCTTTTATTTCACCTCTTAAACAGAACCAAGAGTTTTCCTTGAATCACAGAATGGTTTGGGTTTCAAGGGATTTTATAGCCCACCCTGCTCCACCCCCTGCCAAGCTGTCTCACACCCAGTTTTCCCAGTTTTCCCCTGGATTTAAAGTAGTGAAAGACCCATGTGGAATCATGTGGGAAACAAAGGTGGGCACCTGCATGGCTGTCCTTGCAGGGGGAAAATAAAGAAGTATTTTTTAACAGACAGAAGCTGTCCCCTGAAATGAGATGGATGAATCCCAGAGATTGATGAGACCAGTGAGAAAACTCAGTGTGGGTGGGAGATGTATTTGGGCAAAACCCCAAAAATGAGACCAGTGATGAAGCTGGCGAGAAGGAACACATGGAATACCTCTCCTTTCCTTGTGTTCTGAAGAGTAGAACATAAAAATGCTAAAATTCCAAGTGTGCTCCTTGTGATTGATGCACTGATGAGTTGATCAAACAGGGCAAGGACTTCTTTATTGCTATAAATGCTGATTTAACTCAGCACATCAGCAGCATTTCCTTGATTTATTTTCATGTTCATCAAACAAAAGATTTAAATAATTCCTCTTTTAATTGCTGTGCTTAAACCCAACACACAGCTTTAGAAAGTAGCAGGTAGACACAGAAAGACAAAAACAATCCCTTTTTTGGCCCTGATTAACTTTAGCCCAGCTAATTAGAGGCAATTACACCCAGCTGAGGAACTCCTGGGTGTTCAGGGGACAGTGGCTGCTGCCACTTCACAGAGACCCTGTGTCAGTGGTACCCAGAGCCCTGGGCAGCAATGGGTTCCCCAACCTCAAAACACATGAAAAAGTGAAAAGAAAATTAAACCAGCCCTCAAATTACCTGAAAATTACTCATTTTCTGTCTTCTTTTAATACTGCAGAGCACCCAGCAGCTTTTTCAAATGTTGCCATGAACCAGGTCCTTAAAACCACAAGCCTTAAACCCAACAGACTCAGCCAAAGCCAAGAGCAGGAACATCTTTCAGCTTTTTTTTTCCCCATACACCTGTGATAAATCAAGCATTTTAACCTGACTCCATCAAACAAAATGCTTGAAGTGATGTTTAGTGTGTCTGAACGACCTTTGGATTTCAAGCTGGCCACAGGAGAAGCACCAAAATACAGATGGGCTTCACCCAGGAACAAGGTCACGGGTGGAGAGAGGGCAGGTTCAACAGAAAGAAATAAAATTATGGTTTCTGTCCTTGAGCTTTGGGGAATGGAGCAGGGAGATAAAACCTTCAATTCCAAACTGCATTTTACTATCACTGGTATAGGGGAAATTCCAGCACAGACCACTGCCACACACAGATACAGCCCAGGGAATCACACAGCCTTTTAGCAGCCACACTCCCCAGCTGACAAAAAGCTGACTGAATCCCAGAATCCCAGTGTGGTTTGGTTGGGAAGGGCCTTAAAGCCCATCCCATTCCACCTCCTGCCATGGGCAGGGACACCTGCCACTGTCCCAGGCTGTTCCAAGCTCCATCCAGCCTGGCCTTGGGCACTTCCAGGAATGGACACAGCTGCAGGATCTGCCCTTCCAAGCTCCCCAGAAGCCCATGCCAAAAAATTTCTTGCCATTTTGGCACAGGCTCTCCAGTGCCCGCATCAAAAAGCCATTTGTAACTTACAACACTGCCATTCAGTGTCATATCTACTCCAGGTGCTCCAACTTAGGCAAAAGGGGTTCCTGGGAAGCTGGTGACATTCCTTTAGGATATAAGAAATGAGCTGTCAAAGCACAAGCAGCGATCCTACATTCACAGGGCTCGCAGTATGCACAACTCCCACTCAGTGCTTTGAACTTCAGTTGAGCTGGAACCAGCCTCCCTCATCAGAAACCTTTCATTTCTGCGGGGCTCACAAGGAAAACACTCCAATTCCAACCCAAATCCCTCAGGATAAGTCGCCTCTCTGATTTCTGACTGGATGCAAGAAGAAGATCAGAGGTTTGCCAGCCCCAGATCTGCCTACCTTGTCAGCTCCTTGACTTCAAAACAGCCCCACAAAGGAACAAACACCACGCATGAGATCCTCGAGGCAGCACTGACTGAGGGTGCTGCGGGCACAAACCCCTCCCTGCTCAGCCCATTCCTTTAGAGGGATGCTCTGGGGAAAGAGAAAACCCAAAACTTGGGATAATGCCACAAAACTGAAGAGATCAGGTCAGAGGAGATGTGAGGAAGGAATCCTTCCCTGGTAGGGTGGGCAGGCCCTGGCACAGGGTGCCCATAGAAGCTGTGGCTGCCCCTGGATCCCTGGAAGTGCCCAAGGCCAGGTTGGACTTTGGGGCTTGGAGCAACCTGGGACAGTGGAAAGTGTCCCTAACATGGCAAAGGTGGAACAGGATGAACTTTAAATCCCTTCCAGCCCAAACCATTCCAGGATTCCATGATCAGACCTACATGGTTGTACCCAGCTCCTGTCCCAGTCCTGGGTGATCCCTGGCTCAGCAGCACCCGGAGCCTGTTCCAGCACCCCTGACCCAGCTCTCCAAAGGATAATGGAGCTGCTGCTCCAGAAGTCCCTGTGACAGATTACCTGCTCTTCCAAACCCACCATTTCCCAGCCCCAGACTGGGAAGGATCCAAACCCCCCAGAGCTGCCTGGAACTGGAAGGGCTCTCCAGGCCAGCCCTGAGAGCTGGCACATTGACACAGGACCCTCTTTGGCTCAAAGTGTGGGGCTTAAAATGCTGAGATGTACCTCAAAGTCTATCTGGGGACACGGGGGGTGCCAAACACCCTCTCTGCTGGCTGTATGACAACAGAGAACTGCTTTGAAAAGCAATTTAAAAACCTTCCCAGTGTCCAATTCTCACCGCCTGTGCCGTATCTCTCCCACATCCCATTGTCAGGTTAATTGCCTACCAAGCGGCCGCTGGGAAGACTCCGGGAGCAGAAATAATTTACCTGGAAACTGATGTTCGAGTTCTCCGGCTGGCACCGAGGTCCTGAGCATTTGTAAAAGGCCTTTTTAAAGCACAATAGCTGTCCTTCAGCTCCAGGGACACGAACCTGCCAATCCCGGCTGCCCCATCAAGCCAGGCTTTCAGGGATGTGAGCAAGCCAAGATCCCACAGTGCGAGGGAGCCACAGGCTTTGGAGGGACACTGGCTGCTGCTTTCCAAAAGAAAATCCATCCCAGCACCTGCCAGACAGCACAGGGGAGGATGGCAAGAGCCAGCCAGGGATGTGTGAGGGAAATGCCAGCGAATCCTTAAAGCAAGATTGGAGAAGGAGAAGCTGAACTAAGCAAACAGAAACTTCAGTGCCTGCGTTCCCACCTTGCTTCACTTTCGGTTCCTGCATTCTTCCAGTAATTCCCCTGCCTAATCTCTTCCCAAAATTACTCACCTGATACTTCAATTTCTCCCAAGGCTAATTCCCCACTGGATGAGGCTGAAGGAAATGGGAAATCTCTGCAGGAGAGAGTGGCCAGGGACCTTTTCATTTCCAAAAAGCCACTGTACAGCACAGCAGCTGCCTGACACTGATGGGACTAATCCTCCCCCTGTCCTGGCCTTTGCCAGAGGGACAAACACAGCCCTGCCTCCCACTGCTGACTCCTCCTGCATTTGGGAAACCCACAGGGAGGGATGGACACACCTGGAGAGGGAAGGGCTCAGCCTCAGAACATCATTCTTAAAACCCAGCCCTGCCCTCTCCCATGTGCAATTCCTCTGGAAATGAAGGAAACCAGCTCTGGTGTCCCTCAATCCTATTTATCCCTGTCCTCCTCAGGGCCAGACAGCATCTCCCAGGCAGGAATCTCCACCCTCCACCTTCCCACGGAGCTACAGCCCTGCCAGAACTTGACAAGTGGCCTCAGAGGAAATCTGGGAAAATAAAAGGGAATATAGATTCAGTAATGTAGGAGAACAGGCTAATAAATATCAGAGATGCCAATAAATATTAAAGATTATCTCATCTCAGAGTCTCCAGCCTAGCCTGGAAGTGCCCAAGGCCAGGTTGGGTGGGGTTTGAAGCAGCCTGGGACAGTGGAAGGTGTCCCTGCCATGGCAGGGGTGGCACTGGATGGGCTTTGAGGTCCCTTCCAACCCAAACCAGTCTGAGATTCTAAGCTAATACAGGTATCAAACATCACCAACCAACAAATCATGGAAAACACAAATATTTGTCGTTTAAGGCAAAAACCACACAAGAAACTCACAAGAAAAAGAGAAGCTATGAGTAAACGTTTTCCAACCCACTTGTTACTCTTCTTTTTAATAACACAAAATGATCTGGCTGAGAAAAAATAATGAAGGTGCTGTCAAGGAGGCTGCTTAAGTTGATCGATCATGTGTTTAAAGGCAATCCACCCCCTGCTGCCAGGCACAAGCTCAGGCAGACAAAAAGCAGCAGTTACAGAGCCCAAAGTCTCGCTGATGGCCTTCATTAGTGCTCTGGGGAACCATTACCCTCAGTAGATTTTACTGGAGCTCTCAGGAGGAATAAACAGATAAAAACCTCTCCTGGAATAAGTGCTTGCATGATCCACTTCCTCTGGGGTCTCTTCTGGAGCATTTCACCTCACAGGTGGATCTGAGCAAGCCCCTTCTCCAGGGAAACAGAAAAGCTGGCAGGGAGAAAAGCCAATGCTCCTGGGAAGTTGCCCAGAGAGGTTTCAGGCTCCTTATCCCTGGAAGTGTCTAAGGCCAGGAAGGAAAGCTGGAATGGCTTCAGGCTGAAGGAAGGCAGGTTTAGGTAAGATCCATGGAAGAAACTTCCCTTGTGAGGGTGGGCAGGCCCTGGCACAGGATGCCCAGAGAAGCTGTGGCTGTCCTGGATCCCTGGAAGTGTCCAAAGCCAGGTTGGAGCAGCCTGGGACAGTGGAAGGTGTCCCTGCCCATGGCAGGGGGAGGCACTGGATGGGCTTTAAATACGTCCCAACCCAAACTGGGATTCTGGGATTCCAAGCTGGATGTTTCCAGGTGTCTCTCAGCCCAGGCCCTGCTGATGGCAGCCCCTCCTGAGGTGTCACAGCAGCAGGACAGACGCTGTCCCCACCATCCCCTCGCTGTCACGCCACAGGTCTGGCACTCATGGCTTCCCCTTGCTGCCACCAATCCAACCCACAGGACATTTCCTGCCGTGGCCACACTGTCCCCCTTTCTTGCCACTTGTTTAGCTCTGTGTGGCCTCACAGAGCTGGAGGCAGCAGGGGGCACGCAGGTTTCTGGCTGTCAGAATCCAGGGATAAATGAGCGTTCCATTCACTGTGGAGGGCTCGGAGCACAGGCACCACCATCCCTGGGGTGCTGCTGGGACTGCAGTGATTCATCACCTGCCCTGGCAGGGCACCAAGACAGGACCTTGCCCTGTGCCAAAGATAAATTGCCCAGGAGAGGAGGCTTAACTCACTCCTAGAGGAAATGTTACCCTTAAAACAAGGGGGTTATTTCCCACAGGAATAAAACTTCACCAGTGACCAGGGCCAGCGGAGGCTGCGCAGCTGAGGAAGGGCCTGGAGCATCTCGGTGCCCAGGAAAGGCTGAGGGAGCTGGGGCTGTTCAGGCTGGAGAGGAGCCCCAGCTGAGAGGGGCCCTCAGCCCTGGGTGTCCCTGTGTGCAGGGAGGGGCAGAGCAGGGCCCAGGCTCTGCTCCGGGGCCCAGCAATGGCACCAGAGCCACGGGCAGGGGCTGAGCCCGGCAATTCCCCTGCACAGGAGGCACAACTTCTTCCCTGGGCAGGGCCAGCCCTGAGCACATTGTCCAGAGAGGCTCTGGGCTCTGCTCCCTGGGGGTCTTGGCGAGCTGTGTGCACACAATGCTGTGCCCTGTGCTCTGGGATGGCCCTGCTGGAGCAGGGAGGTGCCACCAGGTGCCCACTGAGCTCCCTCCAGCCTCAGACACCCTGGGACCCTGTGAGGAAGACAAGAGCTGGCTTTTCCTACCCACATGGGGAAGAGCTGTAGTAACACCCTGAGGGACTAAACAAGAGATGCCACTACTGGGCCCACTCTTAGCACCCCAAACTCACTCAGCCAGCAGGACAACGGGTGCCAGAGGAATAAAGCCATGGAGAAATGTCCCATTCCAAGCTGTGGGAACAGCAACAACCCTCCCACATGCCAGTGCCCTGAGCAGAAGCTGCTGACAAAGGTCTGCATTGGCCATTTTGGAAGTGCCAGGAAACACCACCCGAGAAATCAGCCACTGCCATCTGTTCTCCCTCCAACCGCTTGAGATTATTCTCTTTACCTTAAATATATCCAAAGATATATAAATACCACACACAGGCTATGAAAACAACTCAGCAGAACATTTCATGCCCACGAGGACAGGGCTGGGTGGCCTGTGGCTCCCACGGGTGACATCCCAGCCCTTGTGCTCCTGGCACAGGGACATCACTGCTCCATCTCCCACCGCCTCTGACTCAAGCAGCCCATCTGCCTAATAAACTATTCCTGCCACACCATTTCTCACACGGCTCATGTGCTCTCTGGCAGTATTTTTAGCCTCTCCAGGAGGGGCAGCGTGCAGGTATGTTGGTGTTTGGTGCTGGTTGCCTGGGAAACGGCCAGAGCTGGGGGGAATTCGATCGGATCCATTGGCAAGAGTTTGCAGTGGATCTAAAACACCCTCTCCTCACCTCTGTTCAAGGTGCCAGGATGCTGTGCGCTCACACACACGTGGGGGGTGATGGACACCACGTCCTGTGTTGCTTCCAAGAGTTGGGATGACTCCCTGCCTTGCACCATTCTTTTCCTGGCAGGGTGGGTCAGGCCAACACTAAAACCTGCAGCCTTCACACATCATCCAGTGCCCAAAGTAACAAAGGAAGTCCCGTATTCCCTCTCTCAGTGCCATATTCCCTCTCTCACTCCTACATTCCCTCTCTCAGTCCTGTATTCCCTTTCTCAATCCTGCATTCCCTCCCAGTCCCACATTCCCTCTCTCAGCCCCCTTTTCCCTCTCTCACTCCTACATTCCCTTTCATAGTTCTGTATTCCCTCTCAGTCCCACATTCCCTCTCAGTCCCACATTCCCTCTCCCAGTCTCATATTCCCTCTCCCAGTCCCACATTACCTCCCAGTCCCACATTCCCCCCAGTCCCACATTCCCTCTCAGTCCTACATTCCCTCTCCCAGTCCCACATTCCCTCCCAGTCTCATATTCCCTCTCCCAGTCCCACATTTCCAGTCCCACATTCCCTCTCCCAGTCCCACATTCCCAGTCCCACATTTCTCTCCCAGTCCCACATTCCCAGTCCCACATTCCCTCCCAGTCCCACATTCCCAGTCCCACATTTCTCTCCCAGTCCCACATTCCCAGTCCCACATTCCCTCCCAGTCCCACACTCCCAGTCCCACATTCCCTCTCCCCCCAGCCCCCTGCAGGGTGCAGCTCCTCTGTTGTTTTTGACTCCCCAGATGTGATTAATAACAATAAAAGCCACTGATCCTTTCGGTGGCTGCCCTTTTCTGCTCATTTAACAGAAATCTGAGCGAAACATGTGACAGATGGCAGATATTAAAGCCTCGAGGTGAGGAACACGCTGCAGCAGCAGCAAGGAAATTCCTGAGGCTCATTTGTGAGGGCCACGATGCTCCCGAGACCAGACAACTTTAGATGAGGAATCCTCTTTTCTCTTGGAAAAAAAAAAAAAAAAAGAGTGAGGAAGTACTTCAAGCAAGCTATTTCCCTGAAAATAACCCTTCCCTTGAGCCATTTTTTGGGATGGTTTTCCAGGCAGTTTTACTCTGTTAAAGCAACGAAACCATTCCTCACTGGAGCTCAGGGATCTTCTTCCCCCAGGGATTTTGAAGCTTTGGAACCCAAAGTACTCCTCTACTCCTCTGCCTTACCCAGTTCCTTACAGGGCTGTGATTCAATACAGCCCAAAATTGGATTGCAGTAATTTACTGCAGGACAGTGAAGAAAAGGAGAAAAAATAAAGAAAGGAAAAGTGTATCAGTCACCTCTGAGCAGAAAATAGAAGAAGATGCTAAAACTTGGCAGGTGCTTCCTTATCTTATTTATCACATGCTGATGGGAACAAACTGCTTTTAAAAGAAAACCCAGTGGTTTCATTCACATCTGAATGAAAAATCCTGAAGAAGCAGATCATGGCAGAAATTCCTTGGCTGTTAAAAGCTGAGCAGTCCAAACAGCCACTGGATGTTAATGGAAGAAAAAAAACAGGAAACAACAAAATTCCAATTTAAAGCATCCCAAACCCATTGTTGGACTTCCTGGAGGAGCCCATCTCCACCAGCCAAGGGGCAGTTAAGCAGCAGAATTTAATGCAGAGGAGATGTTTCTCTTTAGAGAACATTAATAATGGTTTAAAATGTAATTAACTTGTGTCACTGGGCCGCTATTAATTTAAGCATGCACTAAACAGTAAATCCAAACAGGATCTGTCATTCTGCATAAAACCTTCATGGGAGAAGCTTTCAGCAGTGAAATGAAAGGAAAAACCATCATAAAGTGTGGAAAAGTCACTTGTGGGGATTATTTTCATCCTATTTTTGTATTAAATATTGGTCCAGAAGCTCAGCACCACCCAACCACCCCTGTGCAGATCTTTGCAGGCATCTCCCCTTGAATTTCCTCGTCAGGCAGAGCTGTACCTGCCCTCCCCATGGGCACACAGAGCCTTCCTCAGCTTTTCCCAGGGCCCAGAACAAACACTTTTCTCTTCCCTTGAACTTTGGGCAGTAAATTCTGCAACACTCCAAGTATTTTTCTCGGTGTTTGTTCCAGAGGCTGGTGAAGAACCCTTCAGCTTCCCCCTTCTTTAGGAGGTGGGGATAGGTAATTAACCTTGGGTCTCTGAGATATTTTAAGGGGAAAACATTCCCCAAAAATCACCAGGCATTGTTCCTGGGGTGCTCCTCCGTTTTCCAGGAATATCAGTGTGTGGGGTTTGAGTCAATGAAGAATCAAACAGGTTCATCCAAGCCTCATCCTGGGCAGTCCACGGATTTAAAGGCTTGAGATGTTTGCAGATTCAATTCTGTGAGAACAACACTGCAGAAATGCAGAAATACAGAAATCTGCTTTGAAATAATCACAATTTGCTGGGTTTCCTCCAAAATTTCCCTATCACTGCTGGAAGCACTTACAAATACAAAGGGTTTTGATTTGAAGCCCGTGTGTGCAAGAGCAGGTGAATCAAAGGTGATGGATCATGTTTTATTCTATTTATCAAGAGGGATTTCCCTGTTTTCAATCATTATTTTATTGTAATTCCAGCTAGAGGAAGCAAACACTCCAGCCTTCATCCAAAGACTTTCTATAATTCCACTTTAATTCTGACTGAACATGAAATTAATTGTGACTGAGGAGCAAAACCTGCCTACAACCCTGCTGGGTTTGGTGACCAAGTGTCAGTCCCAGTCTTTACCCAGTGAGGAGATATTTTAGCCAAGAACCAACGAGATCAAGTCACAGAAATCACACAAACAACAAAAAAAAAGAAAAAAGTTAAAAAGAGTGGGAATGTCGAAGATGAGTTGTGTTATTAAATCATGGATTCCCTCCAGGTCTCTCTGATCCCATGGCAGGTGTCAAGTGCACCAAAAACTGCCCTTGGTCTGTGGCACAACCTCCTCAGCTGCACAAGCCAGAGGGAAAATCTCTCATCTGTTCTGTCCAACAACAACAAAAAAAAGATTATTGTGGAGGCAAAGTGACAGGAAAATAGAAAAGAAGGCTAGCACCTAAACACATCCTCATGGGAGTGGGTTTGGATATCTGCAGCCTCCAGGAGGGCTCAGGAATGCCTCTCCAGCCCTGCTGGAAGAGGGCAGCACAAAAAGCAGTGGAAAACTCAATTTTAATGGTGCTTGTGCTCTGGGAGAGTCTCTCCCTTGTGCTTTTCCATCAGCTTTTAGCTGAAGTGCCATAAAAACCTGCAGCCAGCCCTGCTGCCTGTGGGAACAAGCCCACGGATCACATCCAGCCCTGCCTGCAGGAGGGGAAGAGGAGCAGGAAATGGGAACTGGCTGTTGCTGCAAAGCTGGCTCAACAGCACCTCCAAAATGTTTGGGAACACAACAATCAACCCAGCCAGCCCAATATTCAGCTTTTTTTTGGTCTTTGCCACTGATTGATTGATTTGTTATCCGCACCAGCCGCTCCAAAGCAAAGGTTCCACAGATAGAAATCTCAGAGGTGGTGCCCTCCAAACCTCTCTGGTCTTGCAGGGGATGGCATTTGTAACCCAGCAAATTGGATTTCTCCCTTTGAATCTGCTGGGAAGCAGCAGCAGTGCTGGAAAGAGCTGTTTGCAGGATGAGAGAAGAGCCTGATGTTTCATTAAGGGTCCCTTAGTACTTTTTGAAATATGGATGGTGTTAACTCTCATTTCTTGGCTGATTCAGAACTGGTAATTCCTAAAGCTGTTCAGCATTTCCTACCCCATTCCTGCTGCTGGGGGTTCAGAGCTGTGGAAATGTCCCAGCCCCAGGAGCTGGGAGAAGGTTTGGGATAGAAATTAGAGCTTCCTCAGTTTCCCAGCCAAGATCTCCAGAGCAGGAGGTGCCCTCCTGGGGCAGCACTGCTGCTAGCAGCCTGTGGATTTCACTTGCACACTCCACTCCTGGACATCCACGCTCAGGAGTTTTCCATTTCTCCAGAGCCAGGACAGCTGGAACAACCAAATTACCCCCCAAAAATGTCCATTCTGTCCAACCCACAAGATTACTTTTATGGAGTAAAACTGTACTTTGAGCTGACATTTTGCATTAATGTTTTTCTTCCTTGCAAGAAATATCTCCTAGAAAAAACAGATCAGCATCCTTCTCATGCTGAACATTTGGAAAGCTGCCTCCAAACATGATATCCTGGGATACTGAGAAGTGATTCAAACACATTGTCTGGAGATGTCCTTCTGTGCCTTTATTTTCCCAGGTGCCAAACTGATAGAACTCCCAAAAACCACCGGAATTAACAATCCCACACCTCTAAAATGTCTGTGGTTCTGCACGGTCCCAAATTGAGGCCAAACCCTACCAAACCATCTCCACCAGGCACTGGGGAAAGGGGGATCAAAGCTGTGGGAAGTGTTTAGCACCCTTTTGTTCCTAAAACACTGCAGGAAGATGTTGGTACAGCTGAGGAGAGAGGATTTTTTGGTTTTATAACTTTATTTTATTCCTTTCAGAGAGGTGTGTGTGATATACTCCACAGCTCCCAGGAGCACGGATAGCACCATCCCTGAGGAACTGAAGCAGCAGGAACACTCCCAGTACCTTCAGAAGAGAAGGGAAGGGATCTCCTGCCCTCAGAACTGTTGATCCTCGTTAAAATATCAGCAGTTAGACCAATTAATGAGGTGTGGTCTGCAGACACTTCCCAGCAGAACTGTCCACGTGGGAATGGAGCCTTTAAGAGAATGAACGGATTTAAAATATATCTGGACACCAGAGAGCAGGGACACTAAAGCTTCAAACACCTCTGAGGGCTCACACTGCCTTAGATAATGAACATTTCCAGCAGCAACTCTGGCTGAGAGAAAAAAAAGAGCACTTTAGGCAAACTGAGATCACACTTCAGGGAAATAGCTGCCTGACGCTCCCTTTTCACCAGCAGTGCAGCTTCCAAGGGTTTCCTGCCAGACCCAGACACTTTCAGAACCCTCAGGTTCCTTCCCAGCAAACACAAAGTGTTCCCAAGCATCCTGAGGCCTCTCACAGAAAGGGAATAGAGAAAAGAAGCAGCTCTGTGACACCCCCACTTTACACAAGACATCCCTGGCCTTGGGTGACCTGACTGTGGCTTTCCAGTGCCTGAAGGAGAAAGAAAAGATGGAGAGGGACTGGGGACAAGGGATGGAGACACAGGACACAGGGAATGGCTTCCCAGTGCCACAGGGCAGGGATGGATGGGATACTGGGAATTAAGAATTGTTCCCTGGCAGGGTGGACAGGCCCTGGAATGGATTTCCCAGAGAAGCTGTGGCTGCCCCTGGATCCCTCGAAGTGCCCAATGCCAGGTTGGACTTTGGGGCTTGGAGCAGCCTGGGACAGTGGAAAGTGTCCCTGCCATGGCAGGGGTGGCACTGGATGGGATTTAAGGTCCCTTCCAACCCAAACCAGTCTGGGATTGCTGCTCTTACAAACCCACACATTTCCAAAAAAATTCATCATTGCCTTTACCCCAAAGCACCTAAAACCAATGATTTTATTTCCTCCAAAGAAAGATACCTTGAAATAACAAGGCCCTTATTTACCTCTTGCCAGAAATAATAATCCCTTCTTCTTGAACTAATTATATATTTAAGTCCAGACTTCTTTCCACCTACACTGAGACACTCACACAACCAGCAAAGCTTTCCAACAGGGCTGGTTTATGGGGTTTTCATTGGCAAATGAACACTATGGTCTCTGCTATGTATACACCTAAATCAGCTTTAGAACAAAAACAAATAGGGCTAAAGGGCATTTCTGAAATTCACTCTGCTTATTTCACAGCCAGGCAAAGAGGGTTTTATTCAGGCTCTGCAGGAGGCTCTGCAGCAAGGCTTGGATTCAGCAGCCAGAGCAGGTTTGAACAGTGCAGTCATTGTAGGATTCTGCAACCAAAACCCCTTTCACATGCCCAGGTGCTGCTGCAGTGAGAACCACACCAGATATCTTGGGGGAAAATCAGTATTTTCACAGCACAGGAAGGGGAAAATCGCTCTGGTAATTCCTCATGGCAAAAAAACCACATGGGTTGCATCAACAGTTGTCAAAGATGCAGGAAATGAAACCGTGGGATTTCTTTTCCTTGAGTCTGTGATAAGGAAATTCATCAGCAGGAACTGAGGATGAAAGTCTTGTACTGAGGCTAAGCTGCAGGACTGGAAACAACAGGATTAAAGACTTGGATCTTATGAAATGGTCACCTTGGAGAGCTGGATTTCCCTGGGTTTGAAAGGAATGTGGTTCCATCTGTGCTTAACTCCCCAGAATCACAGGAGAGCTGGGTTGGAAGGGACCTCTGGAGGTCATCCAGTCCAATCCCCAGCCAAGACTGGGTCACCTGGAGCAGGTGACACAGGAGCACCTCCAGGTGGGCTTGGGATGAATCCAGAGGAGACTCCACACCCTCCCTGGGCAGCTGTTCCAGGGCTCAGGGAAAAGAAGTTCCTGATGTGGAGGGGGAGCTGTGCAAGACAAACCAGCTGGATTGACTTTAGCTGCAGTGACAGTGGCTGTCTCCGTGCAAACAAAACAAATTTCCAGTTTCTTTTGGCTGAACATCCCAGGGTTGATGTGCAAGTGACATTTTGGAGGTAGAAATCAGATAAATTCTTACGTGCTCTGCTGCTCCCATGAACAAAAAGCACAGGAGTATTCCCAGTGCATTTCCAGCACTGAGTGGGATTGGGAATTTCTCTCCAACTGGGCAAACTGGGCAGGAGCTGCCCCCCAGCTTTCAGTACAGTCCTTGAACTGAAACCAAAGGTTTAACCTGATTTCCATCCCAGCAGAGCAAACCAGAACATTCCAGTTCAGAGAGGGAGACTCCACACCCTCCCTGGGCAGCTGTTCCAGGGCTCTGCCACCCTCATGGGAAGAAATTCTTCCTGGTGTGGAGGGGGAGCTGTGCAAGACAAACCAGCTGGATTGACTTTAGCTGCAGTGACAGTGGCTGTCTCCGTGCAAACAAAACAAATTTCCAGTTTCTTTTGGCTGAACATCCCAGGGTTTGACATTTCAGAGGTAGAAATCAGATAAATTCTTACGTGAACAAAAGGCCCAGAAGTATTCCCAGTGTATTTCCAGCACTCAAAGGGATTGGGAATTTCTCTCCATTGGGACAAACTGGGCAGGAGCTGCTCCCCCCCCCAATTTTCTCCCTGAACTGAAACCAAAGGCTGGTCCTAATTTCCATCACAGCAGAACAGTTCCATTCTGTAAAAACCAGCATGGAGTTTCGCTCTGCAGCTTTATCTTCCAGAAAGAATTTAATATTCTTGTTTTATATTCTTATTTTTCAATAAACCAAGCACACCCATGCTCCTCAGTGGAAAAAAAGGGGAGGCTTTTGACAAGGAACACACGTGGACTAAATTCCCAGCAGTGCTGTGGTGGTGTCAAACAATCTGGGAGCAGCTGCTGTGTGCTCCTACCTGCAGAGCTTTCATCTTTGCTGCCAAGTGCTGCCATTAGGAATTCCCAAAGAAAAATCAGGCACGAGCTAAACCCATGCTTCCCCCCTTGATGGCCCAGCAAAAGGGAGAATTCCCATGGATATCCAGCTCCAGCAAAGCCCTCATGGGATTTAATGGGAAGGAGAATGTTTGGGGTTAATCCCATTTTGCACCACACAGCCGGACAGAAAAAGCAAGAGGAATGTTAGGAGAACACAGTGGGAATAATCCGACACGTTCCCACGGATCCCAGGCTGTTCAAAACCAATCCCAGGCACCTCAGGAGCAGAGGAAAATGATTCCTGAGCAATGAAGGAGGAGAAGGCATCTTTGAAAGCCACATGCCAGAGCACTGAGGGCTATTCAGCAGCAAAATGGAGAGAGGGGAGAAAAAAATCATAATTAAGAACCCAATCATGCTTTAGCTCTCAGCAAAAATTCTGACTTCCAATTAATTCCTACACATTTGAGCAAAGGGGGAAAAAAGAACAAGTGAAACTGTGGCTTACATGAGATTTCACCTCTCATGCAGAGAGGCAAATTCAGGGTTTCTTGGAGTGTTTGTGCCCCTGGCAAGTGATTTATTGGGAAAGGCAACCTTCCTCTAATCCCATCAAACAGAGCTTGGAACAACACAGGGAGAAAGAGCCCAGAAGAGAGATTTTGATTTGTGCTTCTTGCTGTGATTTGGTGAGAAATGGTGGGATTGGGATAACGTGGCACATTTAGGCTATCCATGGGTTCCACGCATTTTTGGGTTCATCGTGGAAAACATTTATTATTTGTTGTTTTTAATAAGGGGAGATGCCAAACCCCTCCTGCCAGAGAGCAGCTTCCTTTCCTATCATACAGAAACTCCACTTCTGAGAATATTCCCATATATTGATGGATATTCCCCCCATGGCCCAGCTAAAAGGCATCCTGGGAATATTGACTGCCATGAAAACCCAGGAAAACTCAAGTTTTAGAAGCTGTTATTTACACAAATGGAATGAAAACTGTTTTCTGTTGTGGTCACATGAAGCAAAGTTTGGAAGAAACAAATAAACTCCTTTTCTCCTGAAAAAGCTGGTTATTCACACTGTCAGATCTGATCTGCAGAGCTTTTGTTTCTTTCAGAAATGTTTGTGTGAAATTCTGAAATATAAAAGCTCTCCCAACGCTGTTATTTCCTATCAGATCCACCTCCCCAGCTTTTCCATCCATGCATTCCCATCCTTCAATTCCCACCACGGAGGGACTTGAAAAAATGACACTTTAATGAATGCTGCCAACAAATAAACAAGGTAAAAAAACCCACCCGATGGGAAAATCTGAGAAAGGGGTGAACTTCTACTCCTGAGACATATTCCTGTGATTATCCATTTAATTACAAGAGAAGAGCTATCCAAAACACAGCCCAAATCCCCAAAATTTGTAGAATACACAGAATTAAACCCAAAAAAATCCCCTGTGTGTTGCCAGCTCACCAACAACTTCATTTTGCTTAATCAACCCAAGAGCTTCTTGCAAAGACTCCCACCTGAAAAATGCTTCCATGTTTTCTTTCCTTCTGCCTCCATCCCTTCCACAGCCCCTGGAATATCTCATTAAAAATGGAAAGCTCACTCCAAAATTCAGGATTTTTTCCCCCAGGACAGTTTTCCATTTTTTTTTTCCTTTTAAAGTGGTGTGGGAAGAAAGAAATGTTATTAAATGAAAAAAAATCTCTAGGAAAATGACTTGCAGATACGAATATCAAAGTGGAAGCTCTGCATTTACTGTCAGAAGAATAAATTAGAAGCTTTTATTTCAGCAATAAGACCTGCTTTTCAAAGAAAAGCATTTTAATGTGATGATTTCAATTCCTGTTTAATAGAAAATTAGAATTCTACCCTGGAAGTTTGAGCTTCGCTTTTCCACATCAGCTATTCGTGAAAGAAAGGGAATTAAAAAGGAGAATCCAAATTCTGCTGCACCTTTCCTTCCCTAAACAGAGAATTCCAGCAAGAGAAATCATTACAATATTTTAAATCCTGGACTCTTCCTGTCCCAAAAATCATTCAAACAATTATATTCCAAATATCTTCTTCCACAGAAATCTTCATTAATTGCTCTCAATTATTTCTTAAATCCAAGACAGGTGGTCTTGAAACAAGTGCAGCAGTGACTCAAAAAATGTGAAGACTTCCCATCTGTGTCTAATAAATCTCACAGAGACAAAAAAATTGGGATTTTTACAGTCTCCAAATGTGTCCCAAGAAGGCAATTCCACCTCACCTTGCCTGGGGCTTGGTCAGAAAAGGAGAGGAAAAGCAAAGAACTCCAAGGAAAGGCACTTCAAGCTCAGCCAGAAATAAAACTCCCAAACCCCCCCAGTGCACCAGGAAGGACAATTTGAGAAGTTCATACTCAGTAACCTCTGTGACAACTTGGAAAACGAGATTGGACCTAAGTCCTGGAATCATGGAAGGGTTTGGATGGGAAGAGACCTTGGAGATCTTCCAGTGCCAGGGCAGGGGCACCTCCCAGTATCTCAGGCTGCTCCAGCCTGGCCTTGGGCACTTCCAGGGATCCAGGGACAGCCCCAGCTGCTCTGGGAAATCCATTGCAAGGCTCCCCACCCTCCCAGGGAACAATTCCTTCCCAATATTCCATCCAGCCCTGCCCTCTTCCAGCCTGAAACCACTCCCATGCCCTGTCCCTCCAGGCCCTGACCGTATTACACCAAGTCCTGTTAAAAATTAATTTTAAAATTATCAAACACTGCTTTTAAATTAACCAACTGCACTTTGGAGGGCCTGACTGTGGGATGGAAACCCCGAAAGGATGGAAAAGCCACAGGTGGGAAGAACAAGGCTCTTCCCAAATCCTCCTCAGGGCTTGCCCAGAACTCTGCACATTTTGCTTGGTTCAGGCCAAATCAACCCAAATCTATTCAACAGCATCTCCTCCAAGGAATGCAGCTGACAAATCCCAAATTCCAGAAGCTGCTTTCCATTCCAGCTGGAATTAGGGCACCGAAGTTATTAGGATGTAGTGGTTTTGGTCTGCTAATTTGAGATTTCGCTAATTTTGAGATTTTATGGTCAATGCACTAATGAGTGTGGTGAGTTCGGTGTTGGCTAATTGCTAATGCACTCACTTCCTGTTGTGAGACAGAATTAGGAGGAAGGTAAAGCAGCCTTAAAACTTTAAAAGGGTATAAAGAAAAATTCATTACCAGTAACTAAAAGAAAGAGTAATAAGAATCAGAACAAACCCTTCAGAACAATTCTCCTCCCCCTATAACCTTTTCTTCCTACTGGCAATTTAAAGAACAAAACCTAAAATTTCAGTCAGTTTACCACCTCTAGAATAGTCTTTCTTCAGTTCACTCAGGGAGAGAAGTCCCTCTTGTTAATGTTATGGAGACTTCTCCACAAGAGGGAAAAAGAGTTCTCACATGGCTCTCAAATCCCACAAACAGCAGCTTCCTGGGAAAACCTGCAGTCCTGAAGTTCCTCCCGTTTCCCACAAGCCTTCCCACAGCTTGCTCATGGGCCATGTCAACTCATGGGCTGCTGTTTTAATGATGAGTTGCTCAAAAGTAAAGGTTCTCTTCATCTACCTTTAAAATTATCTTCATCTCTGAGAACAGAGATCTCCTTCTTCTCTCCCTGGGGGATTTCATCACCCTTCTCTCCTCTTCTGTTCAGATTTCTCATGGGATCACAGCTACTCCAGCCTCTGCTTGCTTTGGCATGGAGGCCTTTGCTGGGTATCAATTTGAACCTTTCTGTTTGAACACTGAAACCACTACGTAGGATGAAAATATTCCAGAAGGAAAATGTTCCCTGGGAGAACATCTGGGAATTCTGGGGAGAGCAGCTCAGCTCCAAACAGTCAGCTCCAGCCTTTCCAGGGGTTCTCCTGCCTCTGGACACGGGTGGGATCAGCTTCCTTCCCACAGGATTTAGGGAATATTCCTGGCCTTCTGACTGTGGCCGTTTCATCCAGCTCATGAAAAAGAAGGATGTTCTCAAATTCCTCAGCTTCCCCATAATTATAATTATCCAGTTCAAAGCAAGGTGGGTGTTGGTGTGTTTTTTCCAATTTAACTCCCAAAAAAGTTTTTAAAGCCTTCATTAAACATTAATTGAATTAAAAACACGAGTTACCACGGATGTCTCGCTATACGGAACACACATTCCATGGAATTTGTTGCCTCATTCCACAGGAATTAAGAACCTACAACAAACTGAAAGCTGTGATCGTGTTTTCCTTCACATTTTTGTACAGTTCTGGCACAGAGCTTGCAAGTATAAAATGTATTTATTTCAATTTAAAAAAAGAAAATGCATTAGAAAAGTTGCCAGGACTTTCTTAGAGATATTTAAAGATTCTATAGAAATCTCTGTTACTTTTCTGGCTGTGCATTATTTATAGACAATGGGAATTTTTGATCCCGCAACAATAAATTTATTGTGGCTCTTTCTCAGATGGAATTCTGGCCTTTCCTTGGCTCTTTGTCTCTGAACATAGACAAAGAAATTCACTTTCAAAAAAAACCCCACCCCAGTGCTGCTGTCATTTGAAGGAAAACAGAGAAGATGACAAAGATTTGGCTACCTCAGGTTTTTAAGAAAAAAGATGAAAAGAGAAAAAGAATCTTTGCAGCAACACTTCAGGAAATCAGACCTGGGAAATGAAAGGACTTGGGGGTTGTTTTTCTCCACGTTCCACAGCACCTCCAACAAAAGCTGAGGTGGAAACAAGAGCATGAGCCACTTATATCCAAAGAATAAAAAATGCCAGTGTATTTCCATCTCCAAATCATTTTGCCAAGCATATTTTCCTTTGCCAAAAGGATCAAATAACTCCCTGGCTGCATTAATGGAAAAATAACTACAATAATTCCAAATTACAGCTGCTTTTCCTGGGGATATTGTGGGAGTAGATATGGATTTACACAAACCTGTGGTCAAAATATTCCTTCAAGAGATTCTTGCTGCTGATTCAACTCATTAATAAATTATATATAATTATTTCCGGTTAATTTTTCATCCAGCCTGGCATTTCTTTGAGTACAATTCCCACCAAGATTCAGCTCATTCCTGCAAAACCCCATCAAAAAAAGGTGAGGATAAGGCAAACGTTGGACTCTGGGAGGTCTTTTCCAGCCTCGGGAATTCTGTGATTTTTCTTGGAAAAGCGTCAATTTTAGGCACGTGAAAAAAGCAACACCCAAAAATCAGGAAGCAGCAATAAAAATGGGGATAATTCCTTCAATTTCTGTGGAGAACTGCCCCCATCTCACACCCCTCCAGCAGATCCTCCATGTCCAGCACAAAAGCCAGGATTTCTCCAGGATTTTCTTCAATCCTCCAAAAGGTGAGGGCAGAACCACACAAACCTTTTACAGCCCAAAAATACTGAATTCTGCTCACGCTTCTCCCTGGGTTTATTTCCCTCACCTTCACACACCAGCTAAGGATGCAATATTCCTGTCTGAAAATATTGAAAAATAAAAGCAAAGCAGCAGAGCTGCAAAAATGTGGTTGTTTTTTTTTCTTTCCCTGGATCTAAGCAATGAAGAAGAGTGATGGGACAAGAGACTCCTCGTGCTCTTGCCCACATGCTCAGGACCACTCGAAAAATGAGGGGAATTCCAGGAAAAACTGGGATTTTTCTTGTAGAAAGTGCACTTCATGCAACAGAAATCAGAAATCTGTCTCTTTTATAGCTTGTTTTAGGCTGGATTCATGCACCCTCTCAATGTAACCAGAGGATGGAGAGAGACAGGAGGGGAAAACCGCGGACATTGGGTCACCAAGGACATTCCAAATGTTTAGGGAAGGGGAGAGGTCATGAAATAAAGATATAAACAGAGAAGATCCAGCCAGGAGGACACCCCTAGTCCTAAGGAATGGACTGTGAGATCCTATCAAGTGAAGGTGGTCTCCACCTCATCTCACACATGCATAAAAACACAAAATCATGGAATGGTTTGGGGTGGGAGGGACATTTAAAGATCATCCCCAGTCCCACCTGTGACACCTTCCACTGTCCCAGGCTGCTCCAAGCTCCATCCAACCTGGCCTTGGGCACTTCCAGGGATCCAGGGGCAGCCACAACTTCTCTGGGCACCCTGTGCCAGGGCCTGCCCACCCTGCCAGGGAACAATTCCTAATTCCCAATATCCCATCCATCCCTGCCCTCTGGCAGTGGAAGCCATTCCCCCTTGTCACTCCATCCCTTGTACAGAGTCTCTCTCCATTTTTCCTGTAGCTCCTGGAAGGCCACAATTGGGTCACCCCAGAGCTTCCCCTCTCCAGGTGAACAATCCCAGCTCTCCCAGCCTTTCCTCCCAGCAGAGCTGCTCCACACCTCAGGAACCTTTGTGGCCTCCTGTGGATCTGCTCAAACAGATCCGCATCTTCCTCATGCTGAGGGCCCCAACCCAACGCAAACCTTCCTCAAGTTGGTGGTGGAACTCCCCAGTTGGAACTGCAGCCAAAACTGAGCCTTGTTGTGCTCTGAAGGTCCTTTCCCAAGCCCGGCCCAGCTGAGCAGAGACAATGGGAAATGTCTCTGTTTCCAGTGGGAAATGCCAACGGGAAAGATTTTTCTCGCTGTGCCGTTTTGCTGACGAAAACAAAACAGTGACATGAAAACTCTTTAGAAAACAATTTAAGAGGGATCAGCAAATCTCAGCTGCTAATGGAGCATGTCTCTTCAGCTGTCTCAGTGCCTCGAGCTCCCAATCCAGGGGGCTGGAAACAGCTCCTGCTCGAGGAGTGAGGGATAATCACAGACACAGACACAAGCTGGGACTGCGGCAGCTCCTCGAGCACAGGGACGACAGCAGGAACACATTGGTGGACACAGAGCAGAGCAAAAAGATGGGATGTTTCTGCAGGTTAAACATCATGAGGAAATGGCTCTTCTGGACAGCAAGGATGGAGCAAAGCCTCTGGTTCCTGGGATTTAAAGGATCATGTTTGACCAAGGTGATCAGAGGATGGAGCAGCTCTGCTGGGAGGAAAGGCTGGGAGAGATGGGGGTGTTCACCTGGAGAGGAGAAGCTTTGGGGTGACCAAATTGTGGCCTTCCAGGAGCTACAGGAATCACGGAGAGAGACTTTGGACAAGGGATGGAAGGACAGGACACAGGGAATGGCTTCCCACTGCCAGAGGGCAGGGATGGATGGGATATTGGGAAGGAATTGTTCCCTGGCAGGGTGGGCAGGCCCTGGCACAGGGTGCACAGAGAAGCTGTGGCTGCCCCTGGATCCCTGGAAGTGCCCAAGGCCAGGTTGGACTTTGGGGCTTGGAGCAGCCTGGGACAGTGGAAGGTGTCCCTGCCATGGCAGGGGGTGGATTTAAGACAGATTTAATATCCCTTCCCGAACCATTCTGGAACTGTGTGACCCCTGGAGGAGAAGAATGGAGGGTGAGCCAGCACGGAGTGCAGGAACACTCAGGATGGCCCCAAGAGGGACCAGAGTGTCCCCACAGCCCCAAGCCCCGAGCTCAGGGCCAAGGAAATCCCTCTGCCCTCAGCAGGACCCTGCTCTCCCCTGAGCCAGGGAAAAGCAAACAGCTTCTCCATGATGCAGCTTGCTCTCCACTCTCCTCCAGGGAGAAAACAGGAGAAAATTACTTTTTTTTCCTCCAGAATCTGGGGAAAATCAATCTAGATTTGACCTTTGCCTCTAATCCCTTGTATGCTAACCTTCCTCAAGCAGAGCAGATGCCTTGTGCTGCAACATTAATCCAGACCAGAAATCCACATGGTTTAAACAGTGCTGGTGGGAAAAGGGCTCCAGGATGTACAAGGAGAAGCCTTGTACAGCCACAAACCACTTCACACCTCTGCTCAGGAGCCCCCAAGGGCACAGAGCTCACTGCACACACAGAGGAAATAGAAAATGAGCACCCAAACGCCTGCCCCAGCCACTGCTCAAGACATCCAGCTCCTTTTCTAGCAGCTTTTTAAAAAATTCAGGCTTTTTGTGTTGTGTTAGTGAATCATTTCAATGGGAAAAAAAGGGAGAATTGTCAGAAGGAATACAAGATTTGCCTCTCCCCATAGCTGGGGGTGGATACAAGCTGATCAGACTTGGGCCACTGAAGGGTTTGCCTTGGAGGCCAACAAAGCTATGAAAACATTGCCTTGTTTTGGGGTTTAAAAAAAAAAACACAACATTGCATCACAAAAGTACAAAGCTGCAGGAATGATCACTGATTTCTATGATTCAAAAAAATCACCTTTTGACTGGAGGGTTTTGTTTTGTTTCCACAAATAATGAAAAGCCCTCTTGTTCCTATTCAAAACTGAGAAATCAACATTTCTGAAGGCTTGCTCTGGATTTCCATGGAATTAATCCTTCCCCTAGTTCACATAAAGAGCTTAATTTTTTTTTCCCTCTTTAATCAGCCCTGAACATCCTTTGCTGTGCTGCTGCTTAGCACCAGGCAGCCAAACAGTCCCCCAGAAGTGCAGAATTTCTGTGTCAGCTCCTGCTCACTGCAGGGGCAGCTGATGTGATTCCAGCCAGCCTCCCTGGGATGCACTGCATGTTTGGAGACTTTTCCACGCCTGGGGACAGCCTTAGGTCATTTTCTTGGGGAATAAATAGATTTGATCCAGGTGGAATAAACATCCCAAAGCCAGGGCTGTGCCCAGTGTGGATGGATGTGCACAAAGGAACTCCCCCATGGACTTCTCACACATCACAGCCACAGGAGTGACAGAACCCCAGGGTCACTGAGGCTGGACAATCCCTCCCAGGCCATGGAGTCCCAGCTGTGCCCCATGCCCACCTTGTCCCCAGCCCAGAGCACTGAGTGCCACCTCCAGCCCTTCCTGGGACACCTGCAGGGATGGGCACTCCAAAGCTCCCTGGGCAGCCCCTGCCAAGGCCTGAGCACCCTTTCCATGGAGAAATTCCTGCTGCTGTCCAAGCTGAGCCTCCCCTGGCCCAGCTTGAGGCCGTTTCCCCTTGTCCTGTCCCTGTTCCCTGCGAGCAGAGCCCGACCCCCCCTGGCTGTCCCCTCCTGGCAGGGACTTGTGCAGAGCCACAAGGTCCCCCCCGAGCCTCCTTTTCTCCAGGCTCAGCCCCTTCCCAGCTCCCTCAGCCGCTCCTGGGGCTCCAGCCCCTTCCCAGCTCCGTTCCCTTCCCTGGACACGCTCCAGCCCCTCCAGGGCTCTCTGGCCGCAGGGCCCAGAACTGGACACAGCCCTCGAGGTGTGGCCTCACCAAATTAAACCCATGACCAGGATTTCTGAACAACACAAGAATTTCTGCAGGGAAGGAATGGACACAGAGATTTCCCAGCTCACTGAGGGACAGGAGCACGCAAACCCCGCCGTGTGTAAGGAAAGCAGCCACCAGCAAAGCTGCAACCCTGCACCATGGAGAGGCCAAAGCAAGTGAATATTTTTGGAAAAAGCAAGGCACAGACTCCAGACGAGATCCCTGCCATCCCCCAGCCTGTCTGTGCTCAGGCAGGTGGGTGGGTGCAAAGTTACACCAGATGCCAAGTTATGTTCCCTCCAAATACCCACCAAATGCTTCATGGGTACAGCTTAAACCTCTTCTGTGTTTGAAATCTTCATGTGAGAACCTCACATCCAGCAGGGAGAAACTTGGAATCCCTGAGTGGTTGGGGAAGGAACCTTAAATCCCATCCAGTGCCCCCCCTGCCATGGCAGGGACACCTTCCACTGTCCCAGGCTGCTCCAAGCCCTGTCCAGCCTGGCCTTGGGCACTTCCAGGGATCCAGGGGCAGCCACAGCTTCTCTGGGCACCCTGTGCCAGGGCCTGCCCACCCTGCCAAGGAACAATTCCTGCCCAATATCCCATCTAAATGTCCCCTCTTTCTGTATGAAGCCATTCTCCTTATCCTGTCACACCAGTTCCTGACACAGAGCCCCTCTCTAGCTCCCTTGTAGGTCCCCTCAGACTGGAAGCAGATCCTTCGGATCCTTTAAGTCTCCACAAAATGTAAAATGTTGGAAATAATCCATTCCATAATTTCAGAGTGGGTGGGCAGCAGAGCAGTGTGGAGGAGTGAGAAAACCACACCACAACACAGTGACTGCAGGGCCAGAGGAGCAGCACCTTTGTGCTTGTTTCTCTCTGAAGATGAAGCCAAACAAAGCAAAAGATGAAAATAAAATGTTTTATAACAGCATCGCTACCCAATGAATTTTTATTTTGTGAGCCCGTGGTAATGAACTCTTATTTTGTGAGCCCACGCAGGGAAAAAAAAATGCAATTCCCAGACAGCAGCAGGAAAAAAACCAAAAAAACATCTTTTAAATGAATTTTTCCTTCCTCCTAGTGCTGGAGGTGGCTTCCCCAGGATAGAGGAAAGGTGTTTGCTCCTCAACACCCCTCACCCAAAGTAAATATATATTATATATATATTTTCCCAGAGTTTGAGGCCACGGTGTCACTGGTTCATCTCCAGGTTCCATTCAGCAGTTTTCCAGATTAAATCCAACTCAGTGTCACTAAAATCCACAAAAAACCACCCGTGCCATGGCTTCAGCTTGGAGGGACACAGAGAAAATACCACAAATACCCTGATGTCAGGGGAGCTCAGGAGCCACAGCCTCTCCAGCAGTATAAAAGCTCCTCCACCCATCTCCAGAAAAAATCTCCCCCTCTGATCCCTACACAGCAATTACAGCCTGAACTGCTTTGCTTGGTAACTCACAGCGAATTCTGGCTGAGTGGGATGAGTTAAAGGGCAAAAAAAAACCTTATCAGTGATGTAGCTGAGGCTTTCCTGCCTTGTATGCTCTTATCTCAGTGATCACACTGCACAAATACACACACCTGGGGATTTCAACCTCAGCTTCTACTGGGGACTGCTTGGGAAAATGAATCCAGATGAATATTGAGGAGGTCTCTAACCTCAGGCCCCTGCACAGGCTCCTGCAGCATCGAGCTGAAATTCCAGCATCACTCTCTGGAGCCTGGATTCACCAGGAGCTGTGGCTGAGCCCAGCAAAAAAAGGTTTTGCACTCTGGGCTTAAAATCGTCCCCTCAGCTCTGTCCCAGCTCAGGGGCATGGCCAGGAATGTTGCTATGGATAGAGGGTAAGAAAAAAAGGGGGTTTGCCCCAACCAAAATTGTTTTAGTAGGAATATCAGCACTGTCCAACCATTGGAAAATAGTAAGGAATAAAATGTAGTGCCAGGCACCTCTTCCTTCACCAGAACAGGGACAGAAGAGACAAGGCTGCAGGATGGGCTCTGGCCTTTGAACAAATACAAAGGGCACCAACACACCAGCACAGGAAAATCAAACTTGTTTGTTCAGTCTTTAATTAAGCAAACTTGAAGGGGATCATTCCAAGCCCAACCTGGAAAGCCTTCTCCAAAGGCTCTTCCTGGCCAACAGGGAAACCTGGCTATTTCTGCCCAGGGCAGCTGTGGAGTCACCATGGCTGGAAGTGTTCACAAGACCTGAGGATGTGGCACTTGGGACGTGAGTGAACATGGTGCTGGTGCTGCTTGGTAACTGCACTCGATGATTTTAAATGTCTTTTCCAACCTTAATGATTCTATGAATCAATGATTTACTCTGTAAAAACGAGTTGGTTTCCCTCCCCTCTCTCACACCATCCCTGTGGATTTTCTGTTCTCCCTTTCTTGCCCAATCTCCTTACAGAGTCCTTATCTTGATTTTCCTTGGCATTCTGAAAACACTCATGTAACAGAAAGCAGCAGGGGCAATGCCCTGGAATGTTTTTTTCCAAAGAAAGGTTTGTATTTACACCAAAGCTGAGGCTGAGGGCATGCAACAGCTCTAAAATCTGTGCTGAGCCTGTGTTAAGGGCAGAGTGAGGAAGGCTCAGCCCTCACTGTCACTGTGCAATTTTCCACACTGCTGTTTTCCTCCTTCCCTACAGCAAACTCCCCAGCCCAAGCAGGAACATTATCTCCTCACATCTTGGGTCCTGATTAGCATTCCAGGCCAGGGGAGCCTGAGGGAATTTTTAAACAGAGCAATGTTCCTAGGTCCAACGTTTGCACGGAACACCAACAGGCTCCCAAGGCCCCGCCGTGCTCCAGACCCAGATCAGCAAAAATGCTGGGTTTTGTGATGAAAAACTAGATTAAAATAGGCTACAGGCATCACTAAGAGCTTTAACTAAGCTACAGAACTGAACCATCCACAGAATTCACTCAGATGGCAAAGGATGCTCATGAAACACTCCAATACAAACAGGAAGGGGCAGGGGCTGAGCCCGGCAATTCCCCTGCACAGGAGGCACAACTTCTTCCCTGGGCAGGGCCAGCCCTGAGCACATTGTCCAGAGAGGCTCTGGGCTCTCCTCCCTGGGGCTCTTGCAGAGCTGTGTGCACACAATGCTGTGCCCTGTGCTCTGGGATGGCCCTGCTGGAGCAGGGAGGTGCCACCAGGTGCCCACTCAGCTCCCTCCAGCCTCAGCACCCTGGGATTCCTGTGACTTTAAATGCAAAGTGTTCAACAATAGAAATAAAGCACAGTAAAGGACACTGGGGCTCTCAGTAAAGTGAAATTATCCTGTAGATTCCTGGGAGAGAGACTCTGGATGTTGCTCCAGTAAGTGCTGCAATCCACACACAGGACAAATTCAGTGTGAAGAAAAGATCATAAAATCCCAGAATGACCGAGGTTGGAGAAGCTCTCCAAGATCACAGAGTCCAACTTTTGACCAAATCTCAGCATGCCCAGAGCACTGAGTGCTGCATCTACTCATTTTTTGAATGTCTCCAGGGGCTGTGACTTCACCACTCCCTGGGCAGCCCCTGCCAAGGCCTGAGCACCCTTTCCATGGAGAAATTCCTGCTGCTGTCCAAGCTGAGCCTCCCCTGGCACAACTTGAGGCCATTTCCCCTCACCCCTTCAGCTCTGCATCCACCACCATAACTCAACTCTAATTTGATTTTCCTTTATCCACATGACCCACACAGGAAGAAGCAGAGCAATCCTTGCCATCCAACATGGCTGTGCTTTTACAAATCAATATTAAAGCTTGGTTTTGCTGATACCTTTGACAGTGTGGGTCCCTTCCCAGTCGGGATATTCCATGATTCTCCATGTCAGGACAGCAGCTGGGGAACTGCAGCCTGAAATCAGAGATGGGAGACTCACACAGAATGTGCCCCTTTGGCTCATTGCCCTTGCTGGATTTAAGCAGCACTGATCATTAATGAAACAGAGAGATAGGCCTGGCTCTCTGAAATTAAAAAATTGCTATTATTGGTGCTACCAGCTGGATCTTATCTACTCTCATTGCAGTGAAAAAGCTGTCCTTGAACAGCACACAAATCCCCATCTCTGCTGGTTAGGCTGGAAACATTTCAGTCTTGCATTCCCCACTAAAGAAAGTTTTCTGAAAATGAGAGCTCTTTGAAGCTGAATAAAACTTTACACTAAATTAAAACAATTCCAGGCATTGCAGACATCAGAAACGGTGGCCTTAAATTCAGGGGCTTGTTACAACTCTTTTCTCTGCCATAATGCAATTATGTCTGGCAATTAACCTGACATTTTTCTTCAGGGAATCCTTTCTTTTAAACCACCTGACTGAAAAAAAAAAAAAAAAAAACAAAAACAAAAACGAAAATCTGGGTGATGTGTGTCTCCACAACACATTCATTGCATCATTTAAGAGACAATAAAATGCTTTCAATCCATGGTGGGAAAAGTCTGAGAGTTCTACAAGTTGTAGCAGCCTTTTCTGGGACTGGTCCCTTCCAACCCAAACCAGTCTGGGATCCTAAACATGCTTGTACCCCTAGTTTAGAGGTGAGCCCCTTGTTATGCCTTTAATGATAAAAAAGGTTCATCTAAGGCTGTCGAGAGATCCCAATTTCTCTTCCTGAAGAAAGCAATCAAAACCTGCAGAGCTTTGTTCCTCAGCTCTGCTCTGCTGGAAGGACCTGGAGCTGCTGCAGAGAGCCCAGGGGAGCACCAGGATGAGCAGAGGGATGGAGCAGCTCTGCTGGGAGGAAAGGCTGGGAGAGCTGGGGGTGCTCACCTGGAGAGGAGAAGCTCTGGGGTGACCAAATTCCAGTGCCTGAAGGAACTGACAAGGAAGATGGAGAGAGACTCTGGACAAGGCATGGAGTGACAGGACACAGGGAATGGCTTCCCACTGCCAGAGGGCAGGGCTGGATGGGATATTGGGAAGGAATTGTTCCCTGGCAGGGTGGGCAGGCCCTGGCACAGGGTGCCCAGAGAAGCTGTGGCTGCCCCTGGATCCCTGGCAGTGCCCAAGGCCAGGTTGGACTTTGGGGCTTGGAGCAGCCTGGGACAGTGGAAGGTGTCCCTGCCCATGGGATGGGGTGAGCTTTAAGGTCTTTTCCAGCCCAAATCATTGCAGGATTCCATGCTGCAGCACTGAGCCCATCCCTAGCAATGCCATACAAACATTTGACTCTGCAAACAACGTGGGCAAAGCGTTAAAAGGCACAAAACGCTCTGCCAGCAGAGTTCTGCGAGCTGCTTTTTCAAGTGAGTCTTGCCAGGGGGGCACAGAGAGGTCAGGGCTGCTGCTGGGGAAAGTGGAGGGGGAAAGGAGCCCACAGACAGACGGGAACACAGGAGCTGTGACCGAGGCAAACACTGCTTCATTTTAACGAGCTCTTAACATCCCATCCTGCTTCTGCTCAGCTCCTCAGCAGCCAGCCCAGGATTTGTCTGCAGAGTAGAGGCAGCAACAAGCAGCAAACAGCCAAGCCCAACATTGGGGTTTTACAGTATTCCTATAATTACCGTGCCTTCCACTGTCCCCTTAATTGGTGTTTGCAGAGCTGGATTCCTGCAGTGCTGTCTGTGGAAAGGCAGGACCCGAGCCAGCAGCAGCAAAGTGAATTGAATTTAATAAGCTAAACCACTGCTGCCACTGCCCAGAAAGGAGAATTTGGGGAGTGAGCTCAGGTACCTCCACTGGGGGAAAACACACACTGTGAAATCAGCAGATTTGCCCCCAGGAATCGTGGAATCATCAAGGTTGGAAAAGACGTCCAAGATGACCAAGTTCAGCCTTTGACAGAACAGCATCTTGCCCAAATAAACCACATGCCCAAGTGCCACATCTCCTGGTTTTTTGAACACTTGAAGGGATGGGGACTCAACCATTGCCCTGGAGAGCCTCTTCCAATGTTTAACCACCCTTTCCATGGAGAAATTCCTGCTGCTGGCCAAGCTGAGCCTCCCCTGGCCCAGCTTGAGGCCGTTTCCCCTTGTCCTGTCCCTGTTCCCTGGGAGCAGAGCCCGACCCCCCCTGGCTGTCCCCTCCTGGCAGGGACTTGTGCAGAGCCACAAGGTCCCCCCTGAGCCTCCTTTTCTCCAGGCTCAGCCCTTTCCCAGCTCCCTCAGCCGCTCCTGGGGCTCCAGCCCCTTCCCAGCTCCGTTCCCTTCCCTGGACACGCTCCAGCCCCTCCAGGGCTCTCTGGAGGGACTGTGCTCCAGAACTGGACACAGCACAGGCAGAAGATCCCCAGATCCACAGCAAGGCAGACAAAAGGATGTGTTGATGCTTTAGGTCCCACTAAGGGTCTGATTTTCAAAAAAGGCTGCTCCAAACCAGCTGATTTGGGTGACAGGGCACAGCTTTTCAGGCTCTTTCACTTCCATCCCACACTAAAGTCATGCAGTGCTGCAATTTGGAAAACCAACAAGTTTGGCCATTAGACCTCAGGAGATGTTTAACAAAATGGTCTTACAGGTGCTGTTATAAATAAGAGGCTTCAGCAAAATAAAAAAAACAATCAGGAAATTCACTGGAAGAGCTTCAGCAGGCAAGTAAAAAATGTGCTGCTTGCTAACAAACACAAAGCAGAGGAGACAGAGCTCAGGCTGAGCAGAGCCCTCCCTGTGAAGGCTCAGTGCCCCAGGCCCTGGATGGCAGCTGCTGGGCTGTCACAAAGCTTTGTGCAGGTTCAGGGTTGGCGTTCAGAGCCTCAGGTGCTCTGGCAGGGCTGTCATCAGCCCCATGTCCGTGGCAGAGCTCTCGGTGTGCCCTGGCCCAGGCTGGGAAGGGCCACCTGGTCCCCTCTGGGGCTGCACATGATGTGGCAGAGGCACATCCCACACTCAGGAACCTGGCCACCTCTCCTTTGTCACAGAACACTTCCAGCTTTTATGCAGGGAATTAAACTGATGGGTTTCCACAAATTACCCGCAGTGATGCCAAAGCCCCTCTCTGTGGCAAAGCTGAGCTGTCCATCTCTGCCCCATGGAAAACATTTTGTGCTGAGAGCAAATTCCACTCACCAAGTCCCAAAGTGTCCCCTCCATGGGTGCTACAAACCCAGTGCCCTCAGCCACTCCTCATGCAGCCCCTCCAGACCCTTCCCCAGGCCCGTGTCCCTCCTTTGGTCTCTCTCTGGCACTTTCAGATCTCCTTTTGACTGTGGTGCCCAAACTTCCCCCAGCATTCAAGGTGAGTGGTGAATTCATCTCAGAATTCCAGAGGGAAACTGGACCTCATGTGAACATCACCCTGCTCTGAGCAGCAGTGCCAGCCTGGGGAGCTCTCAAGGTCCTTTCCAACCCACACTGTTCCATCTTGCTGGGATTAATCCCAAATGTGCCCTTTCCCCACAGCACACAGAGGGTAATGAAAGCCTCCTGCTGAACCTGTGTTCTCTGCCTTCCCTGCTCCTATCTTACTGATGCCTCAGGGTTTAGCTTTTATATTTTTCAGATTCTGTGTTGCTTCAGTGTGTGGGTCTGGGCTTCACATTAAGGGATGGTGAGCTCTCCTCACAGAGCAGGCAGACAAAACAATTCCTTCTCTAGCTGGGGACCAAGGACAAATGATCCAAATCTCAGGCCCAAGAGCACAAACAACGTGGACTGAAGACAGAAAAACAAGAAGGGTGGGACTCGATGGGCTAAAGCTGGAATTGGACAATGAACTCCAAGATGCAAATGGAGCAGAACTGATCAAAGTGCCAGAGCCATGCCCGGTGTCCATTTTGTGCCCATTTTGGTTCATCTTGGGTGCAGCCCTGGCTGGGCTCTTGTGCTGCCCAAGGTGCATCCATGGAGGAAATGCTTTTAATAAATCCCTGCTTTATTCTGTACTCTGCCCACCCTCTGCTCTAAGGCAGCCTCTCAAGGCATCATCATGGGCTCACTGCAGAGTCCTGCTGCTTTTTTTGTATTAAACCCAGTGATTCTTGCTGGCACAGGTAACTCAGGACCTTCTATTCTGTGTCTGCAGCACCACCTCTGCAGCCAGCCCATGGCCTGTCCAGCTCAGAGGGGCTTTTGCACCCCGAGGTGCCTGATGGCACCCAGGCAGAGCTCTGACTGTCCCCTGGCCACCTGCCTGTCCTGCACCTGCTGAAGTGGCTCTTTGCATTTTCTCATTTGAAATCTTTTCACTTGTGCCCTGTCCCTTCCTTTTTCCCTGAACAAAGAGTTCACAGTGAATTCATTTCTGAAGAACACACACAGAGAGTTCCCACTTGGACACTCCCCTCTGAATTCAGGCTGCTGGGAGCACCTACAAAGGGGAGGAGAGATGAAAAGATCAACTCTTGCCTTGTCACCTTCAGCTTTAATTAACTGAGGAGCCTCTTTTCCCAGCCTGACCAAAACTGTGCCCCAGATCCCCGTTCTCCTGTTGCTGTGGTGTCCCTGCCCCATAAACCATAAACTCTGAGGCTATTCCTGATTCACCAGCAGCGTGTCCCAGCCTTCCCAGCCTGCTGCTCCATCCTCATCATCGTTCCAGCAGCTCCATCTCATTTGTTCTCCCCTTTCACATGTGGCTTATCCCCCTCCTCTCCAGCTTTTCCAGGGAAACAGCTCCATCCTCCCTGTCCTGCCCCAAAGCCACTCCTCAGCCACACAACAGCTGCTTTCAACCTGCAAACTTATATGGGAACGTTACTAAAATCTACTACATCAGGCTTTAAATATTTCTTTTTACAATTCCAGGTCCACGTGGACTTTGCCTAAATCTCCCCTCCCAAATTTTCTTGGGACTGGGTGATTAACTCTTAAACCTCTTTAAAAATCAGCCCTAGTCCACAGGCACAGAGCAAACCACCCCACGTGGGAGTGGAAAATCAGCCATTCCCAGGCAAAATAAACCATTTTCACACTGAATTTCTACACACCCATGCTTCAGAGAAAGGGAATGTTTAGTAAAAGACTGTTTTCACCCCCGGGGCACCGTGACCATCCCCTGTCACTGATCCTGAGTCACTCAGTGTCCTGCCAGGGCCAAAAAAATCTCGAGAGGCTCCTTCAGGCAGCGGAGGGACCCAGGAGCAGCCTGGGGAGCTCAGTTTGTGAAACAGGAGCTCTGTCTGAGCAACTGCAGGCAATAGTGCCAATGTTTCAGTTGTAGAAAGTGTTTTGGGGGTTGTTTTTTGTAACAAATCAATACTTTAACACAGCTCAGAGCTGGATTACAGGCTGATTATAATCATCTTTTGTAAGCCTTGGATCCTCAGGTCTTACCCCAAACAAGATGCTGCTGACACAGGATGAAAAGCTGCCTAATGAGCTTTTCTGAACGATTAAAGCACATTAATAGAAAATTGATTTAATTACACTCTGATCTACTGGAAATCATCAACAGCTCCTTGTGAATGCTTTAGGCCTTGTGCTTTTCCTGCACGGAAGGAGGTGAATACTTCAGTAATGGAGTTCTGGTCTCAATTTTCCTGTTGGTTTTTTTTTTTTCCCTCAAGTTCTTAACCTTTAATACTGGCTGTGCATTAGAGACTGTTAGAATAACAAAATTCCCTTCAGAAATTGATTTGGCTGAGAATCAATTGCCAGGCAATTTGCATTGCAATTCGCTATTTCCTGAGGAGAAAAGGGAAGAGCTCCGTGAAATCCAAAACGCAATTCCCTGCTAGCCCTAGGACAGAGCCTGTGTGTGCACAGACACACATCCCCACACCCAGGCACTGCTAAATATTCCTGCTGTCATCTCCTACCACCTGGATCACTGGAGTGTTGTGCTCTACTTAACAGGAAGAATCCACAGCAGAATCCAGTGGGATGCTCAGGGAGCACTGCTGCTGTCCCACCCCCTTTGGAGACACCCAAAAGCTCCACATGGAATTATTATTTCACCTTGCTGACCTGAGAAGTTAACACAGCTCCATGGAAAGGATTGGAAGCCGTGCCCACATGGATTGTGCCCTTGTCCAGGCAGTGAGGGGGCACAGGCTCAGCAGGCACTGAAGTTCTGGAGGGTCACACAGCAGAGAAAGAATTATAAAATTATGGAACAGCCTGAGCTGGAAGGGATTCACAGGGATCATTGATCCAGCTCTTGTCCCTGCCCAGACCCCCCAACAATCCCCCCTGTCCATCCCTGGAGCTCTGGCCAAAGGCTCCCAGAGCTCTGGCAGCCTCGGGGCCGTGCCCATTCCCTGGGGAGCCTGGGCAGTGCCAGCACCCTCTGGGGGAAGAACCTTTCCCTGATACCCACCCTAAACCCTCCTGGCACAGCTCCAGCCATTCCCAGGTCCTGTCCCTGTCCCAGAGCAGAGATGGGAGCTGCAGCCCTTGGCGAGGTCTGACCTCAGCACGCTCTGCTCCAGCTGAACAATCCCAGCGCCCCCAGCTGCTCCTCATGCAGCCCCTCCAGACCTTCCCCATCCCCGTGTGCCTCCTTTGGTCACTCTGGAAGGACAACTTTAGATATTTTCTGTACTCCGGTGTCCAGGACAGGGATGTCCTCTGGCTGCAGGGCACTGCTGAGCCACATCCAACCTGCCAGAGACCAGGACCTGCTGGAGAAACCCAACACAGCTCTTCCACAGGTTTGCCTCAAGAGACATTTGGCTCTACCTCTCACAAGAGTAAGAGCCCATCAAACCCAACCATCCTTACACCTTTCCAGGACAGCCATGAGGCTGTGTCCCTTGAGGAGCTGGAGCAGGCCTGGAGCTGCTGACACCACCCCAGGCTGTCACTGCTTTATCAGCTCAGCAGCATTTCCAGGCTCATCCCACACATCTCCCTCACACACTGCCCGCAATGTCCCCAAGTGTACAAACAAAGCCTTGGGGGACCTTTTGGGGCAGATTTCCAGCTTAGTGAAGGGAATGGCTTTAATGAGCTCAGGAAGGGGTGACACGTGGCAAATCTGGGCAATTTGTGTGCATGTCTTCACAAGTATTTGGGACAATTGAGCTGAAGGCAGTAGCAGCACTACAAAGCTCGCCTTGCTCCCGATGTGGAAAGGAATATCCCACCCACATTCCACCCCCATGGACCAGAACAGTGGCAATGCCACAGAAAATCATGGCACCAACAGGAAGCGAAAGCACAACAGCATAGCCAGACACTTCACTTGGTTTCCTTCCCTTGCCAAAATCCCAGTAAGGGAGACTCCTGCACTCAGCAGCTCCAGGGAGCACAGGCAGAAAGGTGCAATTTCAGCCCAGGAGCTGCCTAGGGAGGACCTCTTGGCAGAGCTGACTCCATGGCAATGCATATTCATGGCAAGAAAAGCTGAATCCACAGGAACAGCCTTCTCCTGGGACACTCCTACCCTGTGTGCATTAATGAGCTTTCAAAAGTTTACCATTAAATAGTCAGGTCTGTTCCAAGAGATGCTCCCTGTGCAGTTTCCAGGTATTTATTCAATTAGACATCCTGATATCTGAGCTGTGTGCCATCGGTTTTGTGTTAAATTCGTTCCAAAGATTGTTTCCATGCTCACTGCTCCCTTCCTGCCCCATGCTCCTGCAGCATTTCCAGGCATTTTTCACAGACACTTCTAGGAGATTCTCTCCATTTTCCCTTGGATGGATCTTGGATCAGTCTGAAGTATCCCTAACAAACACCACATGGCTGAAGGTGATGCAGGTTTTCCACTCAAACACCTGCACGACTTCTCAGCCTGGTGTCACCTCACACAGCTTGGAAGGACCAGACAGCATAAAACAAGCTCCATGGAAAAAAAATTCCAGATGGACCAAGTGAAGCTTGTTTGAGCTTCAAAAGGCTTCCCCAAGCACTTAGAGTGTTTAGTCCTTTGAGATTTGTGTTGAATGGTGAACTCAACCTAATCATACGTGTTAGGTCACAGCACCAAAACCCTGCAAGACTTGAGCCATCCCAGGGCTGTAATCCAAGATCAACCCATCCAAACACTTCAGAAAGAAATCAACCTCCATTTGCTGCCCATGGAGAAGGCACCATCCCCTAAAAAAGCCCAGGGAGCCAGCACTGATAGGAAAAGCAACCACAGTTCCCAGCAAGGAAGAATTCCCACATTTTCTGGGAATCAGCAGCTGTGACAAACCTTGGGAGGGGCTGCCTGCACCCCACAAGATGCCTGACACACAGAATGGGTTTTAAAAAGTCCCCCCCACTCCCAGACCATTTGCACATTTTCAAACCAGGACCTCAACTCCTCATCTCCAACAGCCAAAATACAAACGTGTTTCCAGGGACTCATTTCCAACAGTTTGCCAAAGAGAGGAGGAGCTGAGCTCCAGCATTTAACCGTGCTCCTGTCTCACTTCCACTCGCTTCCAGCAACTGCCTGTGTGAAAATTCATATCCTGTCTGATATCTTCAAATCCCTAAGCAGCCCAAGGCCAGCTCTTTGCTTGTGGTTCTTGTTTTTTTGGGACGAGAAGGGAAATGAAGAATTTCGCGCACGCAGGTCCCTCCAGCGGTGTGGATCAAAGGCTCTGCTCCACATATGGGCACACTGGGGATGCCAGGGAAAGGCTGCCAGGATTGCCACGGGGCAGGGAGCCCATGAGGGGAAATCTCAGTCAGATCTAAACACCTGCCTGAGCTTCCTTGCCTCCACAAGTTTATAACTTAATCAGAGTTTCAGAGCGAAGGTGAGCAGAGCAATGGTACCGAGCTCCCGATCAACACTGAGAGGATCCACAGGATTTGCTCTCTTACCCTGGGACTAGGGAGCAAAGGACATCCTTATCAGCTGCCAGCTGCACTGCTCTGCTCTCCCAGCCAGCATCTGGAACTCATCACACTTCCAAGAGCCATCCCTGAACCCTCAACTCAGCCAAGGTGGGCGATTCCCGTCACTGGAAATGCCCAAGGCCAGGTTGGACTTTGGGGCTTGGAGCAGCCTGGGACAGTGGAAGGTGTCCCTGCCATGGCAGGGGTGGCACTGGGTGGGATTTAAGGTCCTTCCCATCCCAGTTTGGGAGTCTCTGATTCTTTATCTGGGACCATCGTGTCCCTCCAGGGAACTCAGCAGGGGAGGAGCCAACTTACAGCTCTCAGTGCTTTTTGAAGATAACAAACAAAATCGGTCACATTTTCACTACCAGAGCCAACTCCAGCTCCTACCCATCCCTACAATGCCCTGGGTTTTAGCAAAGCTTTTAAAGGAAGGAAAAATATGTGTGTAACTGGCTCATGAGGCCCCTGGGGGGTTAAGAAGGAGATGGGAAAAGCCATGAAATTCATACCTCGGTGTGGAAGTCATTTTCATGCCCCACTTTTTCAGCTGGGGAATATTTCTTTTGGAAAGTAGTCACTTACAAGTAAACTCCTGGGGATTTTTTTTTCTCCCTTAGAACAATAAATATTTCCTGTGAAGCAGTGTTCTGAAAATCTCAACTGGTTCAGAGGTCCAGTTTCATACAGATGAGCATCCAAGAGCTCAAGGCTCCTTTGATCTCCACCCCAGACTGGAAACCCTAAGAGAAAAAGCTTTCCTGCAAGATTTCCTCTATTCCTAATTTTTTGCCAAGGTGTAAACAGCTTATTGCTTTTTATTTCCACCAATAAAACGAGACACAGGAACAATTTCAAGGGAGGAATTCAACTCAGAGTCAGCTCGGACAGACAAAATACACAGGAAAAACACTCTTTTGCACAATGATCTCACAGGAAAAGCTGGCAAAAAGCAGGGCTTAACCTCCTTAAAGCATCCAAGAGCACGGAGATTTGCTCAGTCCAAGGACAGTGACCTTGCACAGGCTCACACCTTCAGATCAAACAGGAGTGATAAGTAAATATTTGATACCAAGCCCAGAGCCACCCTCAGGCCCCTCAACCCCAGCTACTGCTGCACCACAGTGGGTTAAGCCAAGATGTTGTGCATGGGCATTTCTAAACTTGCAAAAAAGGCCTGAAAATGAGAGAAATCCTCCTCTGCAACACGATTTCTGCTGCCAGGATTCCGTCCCAATGTGTGCTCCTGAAATGAAGGGCTCCCAGTGAGGAGAACTTAGGAAAGGCCCTGGTGGTTCCTCCCTGCAGCCATGAACCCTCTGAATCCCCTGATGGGGACAGCAGGGCCCCATTGCCACATTAATTCACATCACCCATGGGCTTAGAAGGCCAGAGACACCCTTGGAGCTGCAGGATTAAACAATGGAGAAGCTCCACCCATTCCAAAGCACAGAGGAAATTTGTGTCCCAGTCCTGTTGGAGGAAGGGGCAGAGAAGGCAATCCAAACATCTCCAGAGGCAGGAGGATGAGCTGGGTGTGAGCACCCAGCACCTCTGTGCAGAGCAGGGCATGAAACCCCAGCCAGATGTGGCTCCTGCTCATTCCAAGTGCTGAGGAACTTCCCACACACCTCCAACATGGGATTTGGCTGGAGTGACCAGCAACAGGGAAGGGAGGAGTCTGACAGGCTGGGAGAGCTGGGATTGTTCACCTGGACAGGAGAAGGCTCCAGGGAGAGCTCAGAGCCCTTCCAGGGCCTAAAGGGGCTCCAGGAGAGCTGGAGAGGGACTGGGGACAAGGCATGGAGGGACAGGACACAGGGAAAGGCTTCCCAGTGCCAGAGGGCAGGGATGGATGGGATATTGGTCAGGAATTGTTCCCTGGCAGGGTGGGCAGGCCCTGGCACAGGGTGCCCAGAGAAGCTGTGGCTGCCCCTGGATCCCTGGCAGTGCCCAAGGCCAGGTTGGACTTTGGGACTTGGAGCAGCCTGGGACAGTGGAAGGTGTCCCTGCCATGGCGGGGGTGGCACTGGGTGGGCTTTGAGGTCCCTTCCAGCCCAAACCAGGCTGGAATTTTGTGATTTTGTGGTGTGGGGCTCAGCCCTGCTTTCCCATTGCACGAGAAGACACAAAACTCATCAGGTGGATCTGGAATGAGGAAAGCCAAACCTGACCCTGGCAGAAAATCACCTTCTCAGAGCTGCCTTGCAAGAACAGGAACTGGCAACACAAAGAGCTAATTTCAAATATATTTTAAAAAATTATTTTTTATCATTTTCTACTGTTCTGTTCCCACTGTGGGTTAAGACACTAATGGGAATGATAGACATCTCAGCTGGTGGATGTTACTGGGAGCTGGCACAGCCTGGGGGCAACAGAGACAGCCCCCAGGTAGCCAAAGCTGCTGAATTTAGCCCAAAGCTATCTCTACCCCTGGCACTTCCCCTCAGTGAGAACACACTCCCCTTCTCTCAGGCTTTAATTAGAGAGGTGATCATAGCAGGGATCTTTAGATGCAACACAAATAAAGATTTTCTAACCCAGAAAGTTCACTACTAAAAGCAATTTTTCCTGTAATTTTTACTATTTAAACTGCCTTTTTTATCAGAACAAAATAATCCCAGTGGGGGTGTGCAAACATTATTCCTTCAGTGGCTTCATGATTTAATAAACCCCTCACCACTTTGAAATGTCTACTTTGAAATGGCTCTGCTGTGCCAGCTGGGGTTTGCCTCATCTTTGCTGAACTCTGGTGACTGAAGGCCCAAAAATACTTAAAATCCACCTTATACTTTTGGCCAGAAGGCCCAAAAATACTTAAAATTCACCTTATTTTCTCTCACATTGGTGCATCTGGGGCTGCTGCTGGCATTGCTGCCATCCCTCTCTCTCTCTCTCTCCATTCCAAGCTGTGATTTCAAACCTTCCTAACCACAGAGCAGAGCTCCTGCTATCCCACCTTCCCTGGGGCTGGAAATGCTGCATCCAAACCAGAAATCCCTTTGGCAGCTGGAATGTTCCATTAGAAAGGAGCAGAAAAGCACAGCAGGAACCTGCAGGAGCCCACAAAGCCGTGACCTGACAGGGTTGGACCTTCTCCCACCCCACAGTCTGCGCCCTCCATGAGTTCTGCTACTTGTATTTTGTGTTTTGAGCTGTAACATCCATGGCCACTCAGCCATTAAATAATCACTTTTAGGATTGAGGTCTTGAGGGAAAAACCCAGTCCTTGGAGGAACAGCCAAGCCAGGAGCTCGTGGAGGAGAAGGGATGGAAAAGGACAGCTCAGTGTCTCTGTGTTCAGTACAACCCCTCACAAAATACCCTTTTTGGAATCATTTAGTAAGGTTTGGGCTTCAAAAAGTAAATGATTTTTGGAAGTCCAGTGATTTCTGAATTTTTGGTTATTTTCCAAGAAAAATGTGGAGTGTTTTAGGTTTCCAGGTGAAAATGTTAAAAATAACTGCAAGAATCCCAGAATCATTAAGATTGGAAAAGATCTCCAAGACCATGAAGTCCAACCAGCACCACCACCACCACCACTAAACCATGTCCCCAAGTGCCACATCCCCACAGCTTTGGGACACATCCAGGGATGGTGACTCCACCATTTCCCAGCGCAGTTTAAAGCTGCCAGGGGAATAAATAAAATTTATTTAAGTATTTCTTAGAAAAGTGAAATACATTGAGAAATTCTGAGTGCAGTTAAGTTGAGAAGGAGGTTTGGTGTTTACACTTTCTTTGGTGCAGATTGTTCTTCATCTGTTTATCAAAACTTACAAGCTGACAGCAGCCAAGACGTGCAGATGCCTTTTTTCCTTAGCTGGGAAATGGATATTTGATGTACTGGGATAATATTTCAGCTACCAAGGCTATTGGCTTATTAGCACACAGAAATATCCATAAATGTGATGTGACATTCCTGACTCTCTCTGGCCCTTCTGCCCAATGCTCCCAGGATTTTTTTAATCCCCTTGCATTAAAGAATGGAAATGGAATGTGAATGTGGCTTTTACCTGGTGCCTATTTCTGGCTGGTTTGGATTTGGTATTTATTTCATTTGGGTCGTGACTAATTGCTGAGATGCCACACCAGCATGTCCAATCTTTACAGAGCTGTATTTTCAGCTCTTCTTCAGCAGGGCCTCTTCCTGCAGCCCAGGAATGCAGCAAAATGCTCAAAGCCAAGGGAAAAAACCATCACCTTCCCAGCAAATCACCTGAAATAATCCCAGCAATGTGTCAGCTAAACCAACAATCCATCGTTTTCTTGCTTAGAAGCCTCCCTGGCATTCAGGAAGCTGAAAACCCAAGGGGAGGCTGAATTTGATTTTCCTTCCGAGCTGTGGGCACTGTCCACACCGATATTTCTGACTCTTGTACTTATTACAGGTGACATGTGCAGGAATTTAAGGGCTCCTTCCCTCCACCAGCAGAATGGGAATATCTGATCTGACACTTTCCCCTTATTCACATTTCTCTGTGTACATTTGAAAAAAAAAAAACTTCAAATTGCCTTTCTTTTTCCTCTAGGATACCCAGTACTGCTCTAAGATGTTGTCCAGAAAGGTTGTGGATGCCTTTTCCCTGGAAATGTCCACAGCCAGGTTGGATGGGGCTTGGAGCCACCTGATTTAGTGAGTGGCATCCCTGCCCATGGCAGGGGGTGGAAGGAGATGACCTTTAGGGCCTTTCCAACCCAAACCATTCCACAATTCCGTGGTTGTTTTTAATTTCATTCAGTACAGCTCCCACAGCTCTGGACCAAACACAAAACCTCATTTACTAGGCTTTTTAAAATTTATTAACCTATTCAGCTGCTGATTCTGGTAAGCAGGAATGGAAATGTTTGGGGTCCTGAGAGGAAAGAAGGGAAGTGCAGGAAGCAGCCCCCTTTTGGAGCCCCCACCCTGACCATGCCTGGGGAACACTGCTGAGGGAGGAGCTGGCAGAAATCCTCTGAAATCTCCTGGATTTGGAGCCTGTCAGACAAGAGCAGTGCTGGGAAAAGACACAAGGGTAAAAAACCATGTGAAATGTTGGCTTTTCTAAGGTAAAAAGATGCCAGCCTGCCCAAACTTCACACTTCACATGGAGCTGTTTGGGCTCTTTGGGAAGAGTTGGATGTCAAGACAACTTCCTTTTGGAGCCACAGTTCTGTGTCTGCTCCCAGAGGGGGCTGGAGCAGGGCTGATCCTGCCTAGACAATGGGAGAACACAGCACAGCATTTATCCGTGGTTTATCCATGGTTTATCCACAGGAAAGTGCTCCTGGCCCACAGCGAAGACACCGCCCTGTTCAATATTGCACCCGAGATGGATCCTGCAATCCAGTGAGGCCACACTGTCTGCAATACTCCAAAAACATATTTAATCTCCTGGGAGCTGATGGGCATGGAATATAAAGCATCTCTGTGGGTTTTCAATTCAAAAAGCAGCAGAGCTGGAAGCTTTGAAATGGCTCTGGCCACAGCATCCACCCTGTAAACCTTTGCAAGCTAGAAGCTGATCCCCAGTGCTCCCAAAATACAGGATTTTATCCATCTTGGGCCAAATCCCATCTTGGATGAGGTGATGAAGTTCCACCCAAACATCAGGTGAAGCCAGTCCTGCAGTGTGGCAAATTTAAAAGGTGTCTCGGATCAAAGATGCAAAGATCTCACAAACGTAAAAGATTCCAAGCAGATCCCAGGCACCTCAGATCCCTCCAGTACCTAAAGGGGGTTTACATGAAGGCTGGAGAGGGATTTTTCACAAGGACCTGGAGGGCCAGGACACAGGGAATGGCTTCCTAGTGCCAGAGGGCAGGGCTGGATGGGATATCGGGAAGGAATTGTTCCCTGGCAGGGTGGGCAGGCCCTGGCACAGGGTGCCCAGAGAAGCTGTGGCTGCCCCTGGATCCCTGGAAGTGCCCAAGGCCAGGCTGGACTTTGGGGCTTGGAGCAGCCTGGGACAGTGCTAATTACAATACACTATAAACATTCTTAGCCTATCAATTTTTACCACATTATCCTATAAATACCTTAAAACTAATCATCCAAAATTACCCCTCATAAGTCCTACTACAATACATCTTTCATAGCTCTATTCCTCTAAAGTATCCAGTCTTATTTACAAAACCATCCTTCGAAACTTTTTTCTAATTCCATTTCTCTCTCAACAATATCTATCCTATTCCATAACATTTCTAAATCAACATTTCTGATCTCAAAGTTTACATACAAATACATACTATGTAAACCTTCTGTTGAGGTTTAAAAATTCTCTACAAATCCATTTCCCACAGGAGGTGTCCCTGCCCATGGCAGAGATGGCACTGGATGAGATTTAAGGTCTCTTCCAGCACAAACCCTCCAATGAATCCATGATTCTATATTATTAGGAAGCTCTAAAGCCTCACAGGAGAGTTTAGGAGTGCTCCTGAAAGGATTATCTTGGAGAATAAAAAGCCCTGCCGAGTGTTTCCCAGGGTATGTGTTGGACCACAACAAGCACACAAAGAGAAAAGGAAATCCCCCCCTCTAAAAGCTCCAGTCAGGAGCAAATCCAATGGCTGGCATCTGCTCCAGTTCCATGAAAATCCCACTTGGTGCAGGCAGTCCTTGCTTTGGGCCTTGGGCACTTCCAGGGATCCAGGGGCAGCCACAGCTTCTCTGGGCACCCTGTGCCAGGGCCTGCCCACCCTGCCAGGGAACAATTCCTTCCCAATATCCCATCCATCCCTGCCCTCTGTTTAAAACCCTTCCCCCTTCTCCTGTCCTTACTGGCCCATTTAAAATTCCCCCTCCATTCACCTCATGAAATCTCATTAGTGACCCTCAAGTGCTCCATCAGAGGAGCTGGATAAAAAAGCTATAAATATAAATATAAATATAAATATATATAATATAGATATACATAGACACCAGCTCCTGCAGGTCACGCCCCTGCCAAACACAGCCATATGTTAAACGCAACCACAATGAGCATCCTGACAAATTAACGAGCTAATTAACACCAGCACAGAAACACTGAGCAATCACACCCTCTCCTCCCACCTCCAGAGGAAGCAGGAGGAGAAGCTCTTCCAGACAAACAGGGGGCTTAGATGGAAAACTCCATTGTGACTGCGGCCCAAAAAGGAACCTCGAGAAGCCCTCATTAGTTAGGAAAAGAGAACCACAAAAATGTCCCAAAATCCTTCTGATCTACCCTGAAATCTACCAAAATATTACCCCTTGTGTTGAATCAAATGTAGTATTTTAAATATGAGCTTCATTTAGCTGGTTGAAAACAAAATATGAGTTTAATCACTCTGGGCAGCTCACCTCTGCCATGCCAAAAGAAAGAAGGAATTGACCCATTGTACCTCCAGAAAAAGCAGTTAATTGCTTAAAATACACAGACTGATGTTGAGGAACAGCTTGAATCTGCACTGCAAACCATCTGTTCTGCATGAGAGATTTCATGACTTCCCAGGTCCATTTCTAAATTAAAATGGATGTTTTAATGATGAAAAATTGGGAGAAGCGATGAATACTTCATTAAAACACATTATTTCCCTGTCAACTTCCTATTCTCCTGACTGTAAGCAAAAATAATGTCTGAGCAGAGTTAACGCCTCGGGTTATCAGAGCTGCAGATGCCTCTTGGCATTTGCCTGAACAAATAAGCTATTTCATAAACCTGCAAACAGAAATGATTCAATAAATTGGAATTTCTTTCCCTTCTAATGAAAACCAGAGTTCTCCAACTCTTTCAATTACCTCCACGGAATGCAAAAGACACTAAAGAGAGGGTTTTTCTCCCTGTTTGTTTCATTCTCAGGACCATAAAGGCACATTAAAAACGCCAATACCTTCACAGGGGAGACTCATCCTCCCTTCCTTTGGCAAACTCTATTTAATCATTTCAGTAAGATGCGAGGATATAATTTCCTACCACCGTGATGAGGAACCAAATTGTCCAAACCATTTGTATCTATCACAGAATAAACGTTTTCTGTAGCATTTCTCAGCGTATTTGCCAATCACCTCGTATTTTTTGGACTAAAGCAAGTGTTTGCTGAAGCACAGAGAAATGATAACAGAAATACCCAAGCAGGGCTCGCTTTTGTGCTTAGGCAATTTATTAAAGCAACAAGACATTCTAACATGCCATGAAAAGTGAAAAACAACAGGCTGGAGGAAAAGGATGGCGTTGGAATTCTGAATCAATTCAGAATTTATTCTGAAACCACCCAAAGCCTTGAAGGCATCATGCAGCACGGAAAACCAGGCAAGTCCCAAGGTGCTCTGCTGTCCCATGCTCTGCTTGTGCCAAGACTTTCCAAATTAATCTCATTTTCAGCACGTCCCCTACTGAAAACACCCAGCAGGAGACTTCTTAAACCCCCCAAATATTGAAAGGGTCTCTCTGGCGCCTTCCCCAATCAATTTCCTCTTCAGCCATCTAAAAGATCAATGGACATTTCTAGAAACCTGAGCCTGTTAACCCAGCTTTAAGCTTCTTATTGAAGTCATTTTATATTAAGAGATTGCCAATGAAATAAAAGCCAAACCCAAAAGGTGAGGGTAGCTAGCTCAAAGGCAGCCCCTGGAAATAACAAGCCAAAATATTTGGGCTTTTCCCTGAGAACCTCCAGTCAAAACAATTCCACACAACCTCCTTGGTACAGATTCCCTGATCCTCAGAGAGGCTTTGACAGAAATAATTCTGCTGGTTGAAATGTCAAAATTAAAATCATCCAGGGAAATTAAAGCAAATTCACTTTAGCCATCCAGATGTGGGACACAAAACTCTGCCCTCAAATCCTCCTCCCTGAAGGTTTAGGGAACAGCCCAATATCTGGAATTATTCCCAAACAATGAACAGAGCAAGAGCTCCATGAAGGTGCAACGGTGTTTTTGTTATTTAAAACCAAAATTCTATGATATAGCACAAAACTCCACAGAAAATCCTGTCTTTTAATCAAAAATTCGATTTAACCAGGCAAATTCCAGCTTGCCAGGAGGCACAGGAATCTTGCTGGATTTCTCCATGTTCATTGGAGCAGGGTATGAGGAGGAAAAGGATGACAGCAGACACGTTGGGCCATCGATCCATAATGAAACAGCTCTAAAGCAATAATGTTTGCCTTGCTCGCTGCCTGCTTCTTTTCTTCATAATTGATTTTGCACTGAAGGTCTCAGATTGCATAAGCAGCCTCAAAATCACGCCTGTGAGAACTGCCAGTTTCTTTTATTCCTCCTGTATCTTCTCCCAGCGAGTTAATCCCGGGTGGGAAGCAGTACCCTGGTAAAACCCAACAATCCCAGCGCGGGGTTTTAATGAGCCACTGCCTTTTTGCAGCACAAGGACTTCACACACGAGTTCTCTCTGCTCGTGGAGCTGTGCCAGGAGGGTTCAGGGTGGGTATCAGGGAAAGGTTCTTTCCCCAGAGGGTGCTGGCACTGCCCAGGCTCCCCAGGGAATGGGCACGGCCCCGAGGCTGCCAGAGCTCCAGGAGAGTTTGGACACCAGGGATGGACAGGGTGGGGTTGTTGGGATCATGAGTTGGATCAATGATCCCTGTGAATCCCTTCCAGCTCAGGATATTCTGTGGTTCTACTCACACCCTCAGCTGCAGTCTGATACTGCCATCTGCACCTCTGCTGGACGGAAACCCCACACACCCTTAAAGGAGGGGTTAAGAGGATTATATCAAAAACACAAAAAATCCTTTTGTGGCCGTGAAAAATATCATGGCAAGTGTACAGGTCATTGCCAAAGGCAAGGAGCAAAATGGGATCTGATGCCTGGGAGCTGCCAGCAGCCTTTGAAACCAGTTTTGGCACCACTATAAAACACATTTCTGTTTGTTCAGGGAAGGAGAAGCAACAATGGAAACTCAGCTTTTGAACCAGATCTGAGAGAACTTGGGGTGAAACATCTGTCTGTCGTTAGAGTTCCTCTGCAGCAGAAATCCTCCAGGCAACCCCACATGTGGATGTTATATTATATTTATTATATTATTCACATTATAGCAGTCCCTTCATACAGAAACTGCTGTGTTTCTCTTGGATCCAGACCTTAAACTTTTTGAACATGGAGCGAAAAGGATTTTCAGTTTGGGTTTATTTTCCTTTTGGTGAGTATATTCCATATATAGCCCTCCTTCCAAACTGAGAATTCTTCCATATGTAATATAAGAAGAAAGGCAAGATTTAGAAATACACCAACTAAGGACAAAAGAATTCACCAAGATAAATGCACAAGCACAATAAATTCTATCCTTTCTTTTAGGAAAAAAAAAAAAAAGAAAGAGCAAAATCAAGAATAAAATATTGTCTCCAAACCAGTTTGCTTAAAATATTTATTTTTAAGCCAAGAAACCACTGAGTAGAAGTTGTTACTCAACCTATTCCGTGACTTTAAAAAGCTGCATACCTAAAGGCTTCCAGTGCATCAGGTTTTCAAATGCCCTTTTCACAGAGCCGCCTGCCAAAATTTTCGTCTGGATTCACATTGCAGACAAACTGTTCTTCCCCTGGACAAGTCACGGCAAAAATTCCATATAAAAGCAGAGGAGGGAAGGACAGCTGAGCCATCCTGGTGAAATCCTGCTGAAATCACACAGTTATTAAAGTGGAATGGAGAAGCACGAGGTGGCTGAGCCCCAGCAATGAGAGCGGCCGTGTTTGCTGTGACAGTGCTCGGGGCAGGGATGGCCCCAGCTCACCGAGCTCCTTGCACAGCTTGTAAAACAAGCCTGGGATCTTGGAAGTGAATCCTGGGCATTTCCAGCAGTCACTGGTTCACTGTGACTCACCTCCCTAGCAGGAGATTGCCTTTAACTCCTAATTACACCAGATTTGGATGTAAGATTTTGGGGTGGGGCTCTGCTGCGGCTTCTGGGATCTGCAGACACAGAACCCCAGGCTGGTTTGGGATGAAAGGGACTTAAAGCCCACCCAGTGCCACCCCTGCCATGGGCAGGGACACCTTCCACTATGCCAGGTTGTTCCTGGTCAAACCTGGCCTTGGGCACTTCCAGGGATCCAGGGGCAGCCACAGCTTCTCTGGGCACCCTGTGCCAGGGCCTGCCCACCCTGCCAGGGAACAATTCCTTCCCAGTGTCTCACCTAAATCTCCCCTCTTTAGTTCAAAACCTTGTCCTGTCTCTCTCTGTGCCATGTAAGAAGTGCCCCCACTGTTTTTCCAGGCCCTGAAAGGCTGCAGTGAGTTCTGCCCTCACTCTCACTGAAAAGACCACTGTGATTTTTCTCTCCACAAGTAATAAAAGAAAATAGCCAAGAGCCAGAGGCCACAGGGAAGGAGCAGAGCCTGCTCTCAGCCAGCTCCCACTGCAGACAAGTCTTCCCATCATCAAAACAAAAGAGAGAATGAACCATTGTCTCCAGACTGCAGCACCAAGATCACACTTTTCAGATCTGCGTGGAGAAAAGCAACTATTCCTAAATATATCCCAGTCCCTGGGGTTTGTAACCCAGCTCTCCAGCCTGTCCTTCATTGTGTGAGCCTGGAACCTGAGAAGTTCAGCCCTTTGTTGTGCTCCTGCTGCCTTTCCTGGGGTGATTTCCATGGTTCCAGCAGCTGGCAGCAGCGCTGTGCAGCCCAGCCCTGCTTTTCTCTGCCTCTACAATTGCATTTCTACAATTACCCACACCTGGGATTCCTGGGGATGGATTCCTCTCAGGATGAGGTTTTTAGGATACCAAACAAGGAGGAGAAAGGAATGTCTGAAGGGAGCCTACAAGGAAGATAAAAAGGGACTGTGGATGAGAACTTGGAGGGACAGGACACAGGGAATGGCTTCCCAGTGCCAGAGGGCAGGGCTGGATGGGATATTGGGAAGGAATTGTTCCCTGGCAGGGTGGGCAGGCCCTGGAATGGAATTCCCAGAGAAGCTGTGGCTGCCCCTGGATGCCTGGAAGTGTCCAAGGCCAGGTTGGACCAGGAACAACCTCATCCCTGGTGTCCCTGCCCACAGTTGCAACTGAATGGGCTTTAAGGTCCCTCCCAACCCAAACCATTCCTTGATTCCATAATTCCATAACCTTTACTATTAGCAGTTCTGTTCCACCTGCAGACCTCTGAGGAGATTTTTTTTCTCCTCACAAAATTTGTTATACAGAACTATTTACAATGTTTCAGGCAGTGCGGGGTGAAGCCATTCCTCAAGTAATCATTTTCCAAGCCCAGTCTCTGAGATTTGCGGGAAAACACACATTTTGCTGGGAAATGGATGCTGACAGGGAGACCAACAGGAAATATTCCTAAATGGCTGTCTCTAAGACTGGTAATTAGCATCAAAATCCATAACCTTTAGGGAAATAGGGGCACTCCCTACACAAAAATTGTTCCTTTAGGGACACTGGCTCTGCCTGTTTGGGTTGCTGTGACCCTGAATCCCTGGAGACTTCCACCGTGACATATCAGTGCAAGACACGGCCAGGCAGGCCTGGTTTCCAAAAATACCAAATTGAGATTACATAAAATGAGTGGGAAGACTGACAAAAACATTAAAAAGCGGGGTTTTGATCAAACAATTTATGGCATTTCTGACTGGGAATGCAAATGAATTAATCTCAGTGACCTTAAAAAATGAACTGAAGGAAGGGGTCCTTGGAGGCACGGAGTGAGAATAGGAGGCTTTTTTCCAGGAGAGTGAGATAATGCTTGGACTAGAGCTTTTTAATACATTGTGCTCAGTAAATTCAGCTCGGGGACAGAACTCCTGTGGAATATTTGATTTCTGGCGTGAAAACTACTACACTGAATTCCTAAATCATTCTGCAGTAAGTTTGGTTGTGGAGGCTCCAGAACATTTATTTTCTGGATTTGTACTCACTCACTAATCACTTTCTTAGGCATTAAGTAACAAATAAAGGCAGTTCTTCTGAAAAGTGCTTTATTTTTTTTTTCTTATGCAAGAGCCATGTTCTGTTCCCATTTTTTCCCATAGGAAACTGCTGATCTTAGCAGTACCCAAACTTTGGAAGAAATGTCAACAGAGGAGACGTGGAAAAAATTCCCACCCTGCCGAACGTAATTTTTTCCTGTCTCACATAATACGTTCCCAAGAAACCCTGAAATATAATACAGCCATATTTACTTTTGTAGGGGTTATCCAGCTTCTGCAGCATTCCCCATGGGGTGCATCACCAGGGATGTTTTATCCCAGTCCGTGTCTGGATCCCAACTTCCAAAGGAGTTTGGGCAGGAAGCAGGAAATGGAGCCCTTCAGCAGGGAGGTGCTTCCCAAAACAGCACTCCAAGGTTTTCTCCCTACTCTTGCCCCAAAACTCTCCTTTTCACACCACCTCACTTGGGCTGGCTTTGAGCTGCCAAATCCTGGGAAACCCCTGGGATGGAGAGCCCACAGCCTCTCCAAGCACCCCTGCTCTGGTTGTGCCTGGACCAAGAGCCCGGGGAGCAAGGGATGGAAATCCACCTTGCCTTGCTTGACTTGGCTGCTCCTCGTTTGCCTTTCCATTAATTAATGACTGTGGGGACCAGAGACGTACTAGGGTTGGAGGGATGAAGGAGAAGGAATTTTTCTTCCTTTTGTCCAGGATGGATGACAGACACTGGAGATATTGGGAGGCCAAGCCTTTGCCAAGGCCACCCCAGCAGTTTGGCACAACAGAAATGTGTCCTAGCAAGGACAGAGGAGGAAATCCCTCATTATTTCTTGTCTCTGTCTAAAGCCTCCTTCAGTCTAAGCTCACCAACAACTCTGAATCACTCCCAGTTTGAGTGAAACATAAAAAAAGAAAACTCAGGACTGCAACCACAGACACAGAATCTAAAATTAACAAAAGGAAAACCTCTACACCGCTGTGGATCTTCTCAGAGCTCAGCAGCCCCTTCTCACCACCCCAAAGTGCTGATGAGTTCCTCTCCCACATCCTGCAGAACTGTCTGCACCCCAGACAGGGCCTGTCCCTTCCCTTCCTCCAGCACTAATAAACATCATTTTGAAAGAGCAATGGGATGTGTCATCTCCATGAGCTCCAGCACCCCTCCTGCAGCCATCCCACAGTGTTTCAGTGATATCAGACACATCACAATTATTCCTTCTGCTCCCTTCAAACAGGCTCCTCACCGCAGCTGCTCTGCTACGGATGCGCAACTGGCTCAGCAAACAGCTGAAAAACTCATCCAAAATGTGATTTTCACAGTGGAAACCCTGTGGTTTTACCTTCTGAAGCCTCATCCGTGGACAAAGCTTTCCTTTCACGCTGCTGTGTTTTTGAGGTGCGGTTGCTGCCCTGTTTTTGCATCAATCTGGATGCCAAGGAAAGAGTATTCCATTAAAGCCACCAGCCAGGCTTTGGCAGCTGGCACAGCAGCTCTCCAAAGCACGGAGGAGTTTAAGGAGATGACAGTCACCCCGTTGCTTTCCAGCAGGGAAGCAGCAAAAATCATCTGCGTGCAGCAGGCAGGCTCCCGGTGCCAGCTGCAAATCCCTGCCAGTTAAGGCAAACAACCATTTCATTTTCTTGCAGAGAGGGACAGGATTGAGTTCCCATTCCAAGCAGCCCTGAGAAAGGTCAGCAGACCCCAGGAAATACTGAAAAATTGTGTCAAAACCCAAGCCAAGATGGGTTTCAATGTGCTCCAAGGCAGAGGCTGAGAGATTTGACATCACCAAAATCCAAAGTGCAGAGGAGCTCCAGGAAATGGTAACAAACTCCATCAGGAACACCTGGAATGCTTGTGATGCCCCAGCTCTACAACTGCCACACAATTCCTGCTCCCAGATAATCAGTTTATTCCTCTGCTCAGCTTTTAAAAGGGAATTCCTTAGGTAAAAGCACTTTGTGCCCCCACTGCTAAACTCCTCAACTACCTTCCCAGTTTCTCATGGCAAGGGATTTTGGACAGCTTCTGCTGAAATTATGGTAAAATTTACACAGGAGCTCAGGGAATGTCAGCAATTACCAGCATGACCTCAAGGCTTAGAGAGGAATCGAGATTAAAGGGAGACTTGTTTTTCTGCAGTGATTTGGTAGCAGATGGTGACTTTTATTTAGCCCTTCTGAAGAAAAGTAGCCTTGAAACGGGCACTTTCCCAGCTTCATTAATGTGATATTGAGAGAAATATCAAATGTCTAAAGCAGGGACAATTCCCAGAGCCTCACACAATGCTTAACAAATCCAAACTTTTGTGCTGCAATCTGCTTGGCGGCTTTTGGAGATGAGAGCCTCCAACTTCTGCTGCTTCTTCCTCTGTGCTTTCCAATTTTATTCTGCAGTGAAACCAGCTCAGCTTCTCCACTCTTTGCTTGTAAAATTCCCAGTGTTTTCCAGCTCTCAGCAGAGGCTGAGACCACTCTGTTCTTCCACCTGCGTTTTGTTTGCTGATAGATAAAATAACTGGCATTGTAACATGAGCACCTTCTCAACCCACCCTGAGCAGCCTCACTGAACCCTCTGGGCTTGCAACAGGACTGAAGAGACCCAAAAACTTTAAAAGTTAAAAGTAAGAGCGAGGAAAGAGCCAAACGAGCCAAGGTCGAAGAAGCCAGCAAAAGCCTGAATTTAAAGCACTTCATGAAGGGTTAAAAGTCACCAGCATTACACTCAGGAGGACAAACTCTGGCTAAATAGTCAAGATAAACCAGACGTGGCTAGATTTAAGAAAATATTGCCATGTTTTGGCCTCTCTGGATTGAAAACACTCTTCTGGTTGGACAATTCTATCAGAAGTACCTGCCAGCCTCCCCCTGCCTGAAGAGAATCCATGTGCTGGATGCTCCTGTGCCTGAGGCTCAGGAGGATGTGTTTACACCGGTGACATTTCACAAACTGTGTCCCCATTCCCCTCCCACTCAGTGCTTGACAGAGACAGCACCAAGGCTGGACTGATTCCTGCTAACAGGAATAAAAATGCTCCCTTTCAGCTGATAAATGGGCACAGGTCAAAGGGAAATCAATTACAGACAGAAAATACACATTTCTAACCTGTACATTTATGCAATTCATTTACAAGTGCTGAGATACAGCTGAGATATCTTCAAATATTTTTTGCATAGTTAAAAACCCTGCACTTCTTGCTGGCTTGCAGCAGCACATATGGCATGCCAGAAAGCATGAAGGAATCATATGAACAAACAGCTCCTGCTACATAAATGAAGGCAAAATCAATTCTCCCTCCACTTACTGTTGAATGAAAACCATCCAGAACCATTAAACATTACAGGGGGGAAAAAGGCCCTAAAAAAGCTGAAAAGGAAATTGAAGAAATTAATTTGCTTGTTTAACTCAAATCGTGCATTTCTGTTTTGCTGTAAGGTTTTTGATTTCACTGATCACGGAATCCCAGGATGGTTTGGGTGGGAAGAGACCTTAAGGACTATCCAATCCCATTATTCATATTCCCAACACTCCCTCACCCATCCTGCAGCTCCACAGCTTTTTAAATCTATTACCTTGTGTTTATTTATTCTGCAGTGCAATCCATAATAATAATGCTCAGGTTAAACCTGCCCCATCATAAATTCCAAGAGGCAATCTCCAGCTGAAGGAATTAGTTACTCAAAGTGCTCTCAGCTCCCAAAATGTGCGTATAAAACAACTCAGCCCAACTTAAATCATATCAGATTTGTACCCAAAAAAAAAATCCCGATTCCTGTGTGGAGCTGCCAGCCCTCATTAATCATGTCCTGATGAATGAAACCTTTTCCAGTGGTGGCAACAGAGATTTTCTCTGAAATGGTGGAAATGTTTCAGGTTAATCTTTTTGACAAAGCAGTCAATTCAGTGAAATAACTTCCTCCACATCCCCTGCATCCCCAGCTAGGATAAATCCAAGGAGCTGGGCTGGAGCACAGGAATCCAGGCTGATTTCTATCAGCTGTAGACCAAGCCAACATTTTTATCCTGTTTCAGTACCTCAGTTAAAATCCTCAGGGAACCTTGGGACATATTTTCACATGTTCAGCCACTGATCTGCATGGAGAGGCTTCCAGATGGATTTGGGAAGACAAGCTGGAAAATGCATGGTCATGTTCTCCTCTAAAATGGTGCTGTGAGGGGCTAAACTGACCTTTGCTGAAGTGTATTTTAAGAACAAGAGTCACTTGGGGAATACTTAATGTCTTAGGATAAATACATTTATCTGGAAATGAGACCTAAACAAGAACAAGATATTTCAAACTGGCTGTGTGTCACACTGTACTTACAGTAGCTTTTCTTTACAAAAGACAGACACAAAAATGAGAATTTTGAAGTTTTCTTTGACCCTTTTAGGACTGAGCATGGTACGTGCAGCATCACAACACCAGAGCAGAGAATGTTTAATCAAAATGTTGTTTCTGATAGGAAGCTGCACTCCTCATTTGAACAGGCTCCAAAAGACATTTTTGTACCACTTGGTGCTGAAACTTTATTGTACAACACATGTTTGTCCTGAATTAAGTTTTTTTCCACCTTTCTGAAAACACTTCATGATAATGGTTAAGATTTGGGTTTTTTTCCTTAACCTGCAATTCTTGAAACGGGCCTGGGACAGAGGCCCTGGGAATATGAACAGTTTTTGAACCCTTCCAGGGATGGCAATTCCCCCACTGCCCTGGGCTACTGAAAGCGAGGGCCAGAGCAGAACCTTGTATTTTATCTGCTCTCAGATTTAAAGTTAATTCTATGCTGTTCAAAAATCTAATCATCTCCTTCTCAGGATTGTAACTTGCAGGATTCTTCCTGAAAGGATCACTTGACACACATACAGAAAAAATCAAATTATAAACTTCCCTTCACTGCAAGTAGAAAGGGAAGTGTAAGGAAGGTCATCCCTGAGTGGTGCTGGCTGAAGGTCACTCTGCTCTGGCTGAGCTTTTAAATATCAGAAAAACCAACAGGGATCAGCAGCACAGAGGCGAAGGTGACACATATTAGTGAGACACGGGATTGCAGTGGGTGGAAGGGGAGGTCTGGCTGCAAATATTTACACAAACTGGAACAGATTTAGGACAGGCTGAGCCAGCCCATCCAACCACGAGGCAAAGCAAGGCTTACTGTGAACGACCCCGAGTTTGATATTTACTGTGTCCTCTGGGGATTCAGGCCTGGCTTAGGCTAAGTCAGGTCAATAAAAATGAAGTCCAGCTCCTGAAGTCTGGTAATAATTCAGCAAGTGAAAGGATTAGAAAGAGGAGGTTAATCCTGGGGCTAGACCTAGGAGCAAGGTGCTGTGCTGAGCCCCAAGCAGACAGCCTGGGCTCCTCAGCAGAGCAGGGCCAGGAGCTCCTGGAGCGGGGCCAGCGGAGGCTGCGCAGCTGAGGAAGGGCCTGGAGCATCTCGGTGCCCAGGAAAGGCTGAGGGAGCTGGGGCTGTTCAGGCTGGAGAGGAGCCCCAGCTGAGAGGGGCCCTCAGCCCTGGGTGTCCCTGTGTGCAGGGAGGGGCAGAGCAGGGCCCAGGCTCTGCTCCGGGGCCCAGCAATGGCACCAGAGCCACGGGCAGGGGCTGAGCCCGGCAATTCCCCTGCACAGGAGGCACAACTTCTTCCCTGGGCAGGGCCAGCCCTGAGCACATTGTCCAGAGAGGCTCTGGGCTCTCCTCCCTGGGGCTCTTGCAGAGCTGTGTGCACACAATGCTGTGCCCTGTGCTCTGGGATGGCCCTGCTGGAGCAGGGAGGTGCCACCAGGTGCCCACTCAGCTCCCTCCAGCCTCAGCCAGTCTGGGATTCTGTGGAGTGAGGTGAAACCATGGAGCCACCAGCATGGACACCCAGCACCTCCAGTCCAGGTAAACATGGAAACCTTTGGAAGCATCTCCTCTAGAGAGCTCTGCCAACCCTGCAGAACAGCCACGTCCAGAACAGCATGCCTGACCCTGCAGATCCTGCAGATGCCTCTGCCCTTCCCACAGCCCCAAGTCCCTCAAGGTCTGCAGACCTCCAGGCTACCTGAACTCACCCATTCCTAGGCAGCTGCTACTTGGCAGACTTTTAACCAAAACCTCACTTTGTGGGTGCTAGAAGACAGCAAGAATTGCAGAAACTTGTACTGTTTTGGAGAGTATTAAACATTTCCCATCCTGTCTCAACCATTTTGTGAAACTCCCAGCTCACCCCAAACAGGAGAGCTCCCTGAGCCAGGCAGGAACCAAGGCTGAAATCCAGCTAAAATTCATCCAAACAGCAACACACACTTACTGAATAAACTAGCTGGGCATGTCACAGCAAATCCCTGCATCCAGGGCCCAGAGGGACATCAAGGGAACACAAACACTGCCCTTTATCCACTGCTTTCCTAACCTCTGACTGGGAGCTGCACATCATGGGGACAGGCTGAACTCGATTCTGTGACTGTAAAATACCCTGTGCATCCAACGTATTTTAGGAAGTGATGCAAAACTTTCAGCTACTAAAAAGCTGTAATGTTTATTCCCTTATAAAAAGGTCTCCGTAACATTAACAAAAGAGACTTCTCTCCCTAAGTAAACTAAAAAAAGACTATTTTAAATGTAGTAAACTGACTAAAATTGTAGGGTTTTGTTTCTTTACATTATCAGTAAGAAAAAAAAGTTATAGAGAAAAAAAAGTGTTCTAAAAATTTTACTCTAATTTTTATTACTCTTTCTTTTACTTTCTGTTAATAATTTTTTCTTTATACCCTTTTAAAGTTTTAAACCTACCTTACCTTCCTTCTAATCGTATCTCACAACAAAAAGTAAGTACACTAACAATTAGCCAACACTAAAACCACCACACTCAAGTCAAACCCCACTTGCAAATATCCAAATTCTTGTGATAGCAGAATCCAAGCAGAGCAGAAATCCAAGGAAATTAAAGCTGCCCTTTGGTGCAATCCAGACACAATCATCACCTGCAATGCCACAATTCCTGCTGGGTTTCTGACTCTTCTGAGCTGTAGGCAGAGTTTTTTAATAGAAGAGCCAACTCGTTTTCCCCAGTATTATTTTACCTGATAGCAATTAATTAATTATTCTGATTTATAGGAGGGTAATCAGAAGTTGAGCTGCCAAAATGATGCCTGGGCTGAGCAGAAAAGCACAGCCTGATTGTGTTCAGCTCCTCCTCATTTTTCCCCTCCAAACCAACAGAAGGACTGCAAACCTCCAAGCAGAGCAGCCCCTTTGCTGTCTGAGCATTCCCAGATCAATCCCAAGGAAATCCCAATCAAGGAAATACTCCTGCTCTGTTCCAACAAGTCTGGGGGCTCTGGGAAACATCAGTGTGGCAGGCACTGGGGCTGCCTCAGTGCAGGAGGCTGCAGGAATTCCAGAGCAGCCATCCCAGCAGGAATTGCCTGCCCAAAAGGCATCTCCCCACGTGCCTCTCCTCTGTGGGTAGCAGCCATCCTTCCTGCACACCCTTCAGCCACGTTTCCCCTGCTCCTCCAGCCCAATCCTGGCTGTTGCTCTCTCTGCCACACACACCTCAACACTCCTGTAATTCTGGAAGAACAAATGTTTGCTTGTTTTTATTCTCTTTTTTAAAATTATCATTTAGTTTTTCCCACTTGCACTTAGAGGTTACTGCTGAATGAAGAACTGGCAAAGGAAACCCCAGAATGGTTTGGGTGGGAAGGGACCTCAGAGCCCATCCAGTCATCCTTGCCATGGGCAGGGACACCTTCCACTGTCCCAGGCTGCTCCAAGCCCCTTCCAGCCTGGCCTTGCAATGGTCCTGATTGTTCACCCTGGAGAGGAGAAGCTCTGGAGTGACCAAATTGTGGCTTTACAGTTCCTGAAGGAGCTACAGGAAACATGGAGACTTAGGACAAGGGATGGAGGGACAGGACACAGGGAATGGCTTCCCAGTGCCAGAGGGCAGGGCTGGATGGGATATTGGGAAGGAATTGTTCCCTGGCAGGGTGGGCAGGCCCTGGCACAGGGTGCCCAGAGAAGCTGTGGCTGCCCCTGGATCCCTGGAAGTGCCCAAGGCCAGGTTGGACTTTGGGGCTTGGAGCAGCCTGGGACAGTGGAAGGTGTCCCTGCCATGGCACTGGATGGGATTTAAGGTCCCCTCCCACTCAAACCATTCTGGGATCCTGTGATCTGCACATGCCAACAGGATGGAGCTCTCTGGCTGCTGCCTGCATCCCACAGTCAGGGACTCTCCTGCGCCATTTCTTGTGCTCAGCAGTCAGGAGGCAGCACAGAGACATCCTGAGGAGGAGAGAATTAGTCCAGCCAAAACTGAGTGCAAGGAAACTTTTCCAGAAAGGACTTGACTCAATGAGGTGATGAGAAGAGCAGTGCCTGATGACCTGGCACACACACCCCAGGCAAGCAAGAGACAAAAACAACTTTTCCTTTAGAGCTTGGGAACTTAAGGATTTTTTTTTGTGCGTAAAATATCGAAGCCAACAAATTCACAATATGCTCCTGCACAAAAGATGCTGGAAAACATTGATTTCAGGATTATTCAATAACCCTTCTCTTCCCTGTTCTGATGAATGAGAATTTGAGCTAATTTGCTGGAGTTAATTATTTATTGTTATGGAACCTTACAGCTCGCAGATGGTCACTGCTATTGTAAGAATTGCAGGGGACCTGCAGCATCTTGCTGGAGCCTTTCCTGCTTTATTTAATTCCAGAAGAAAACAGAACTCACTGCCAATTCCCCATAAAAGAGTCCATTTTCTCTGTATTACTACTGGAGCTATACCCTCTTCCCACTGCTGGCTGCTTCCCTTTCTCCAGTAAGAGGCATAAGTGCAGATTGGTTTCAAAGAGAGAGAATTAAACTCCTTTCGTGGAGGAAAATGAACTCTCAGCAAGGAAACCCTGCTGTAACCAATATCACTCAAGGATTGTTCTCGCCTTTTCCAGCAACCATAACCCTCACTCCCAAGGACAGAGAATGTTGCACGCTGCAATGAATAGATCTAAGACAATAAAGGCATAATTCTGTGCCTCAGATTCCCCTAAAAATCTGAGCCACTGAGCTCATTGGCCCTATCCACCTCGGATTTGAGGCTTGGGCTTTGCCAGGAGGTGAAGAAAAACCAGAGGGATGAGGCACGCAGCAAACACTGGAGGTCTGTGACCCCTTCCCCAAACAAAATATCAACTGCAGGAGAGCAGCAGGACTCTGGTTTCACCCTGCAAGAGGCCAAAGTGCTGCTCCTTCTGTTCCAGGCAGGGAAGAAAATGAGTGAGTGAAACAGCAGAGTTTCTTTGTGAGGTCTTGGAACATTAACCCCGGTAAGACAAGTGCCAGGATGGAGACTCAGGCAGCTGGCTGAGCTTCAGGAGAAGTGGGAATCACTCAGCTTCCCTTCAAACACTCAGTGCCACAACATCATGGTGATACTCTTCTCTTAAATAAAACAATTTTGTGGTTTTTATATAAAACATTGTGGTTCTTCACACGTAAATCTGATTATCAGCTATTCCAGCAGGAAAAAAAAGGAGCAATTAGATTTGGAAAAGTGTAGCCAGCAGTGAATGTGCACACAGAGTGATTCTGGAGTGTAAACAAAGCTGGTTTAAACTATTCTGCTTTATTCTTTTTCATTAGTTTGCAGAGATTATATTCAACTATTTGCTTTTTAATCACATTTGAAAACATTAATTTCCTATCAACAGTCCTGATTTCAAGTGCAAACACTGCTTAATTAGAACTCGTGGGGAAGTGATTTCAGGTCCTGTGGAAAATGAGCCTGCTTTCATTTCAGAAAGAAAACCACTCGCAGCCCAAAGGTTATTCCATTTATTCCTGGGGAAAATCCAAATGCCAAAGATGAAAACCAAAAATGCAGGCACTGTTTGATGTGCATCAAAGTTCCCTCCAATTCTCCAGGACAAGGTAACTGGAGAGGTAAAAAGGATGTTCCATCCACGGATGTTCCATCCATACTGCATGAAATCACACCTTTCAAAAATTCCAGAGCCTAGAAAAAGCAAATCCCCTGGGGAAATAAAATTTACTGATAGGAAACAAATTTTAAAGGGGAAAAAAACTACAGCCACAATAACAGGCTAACCAGAATGTGAGGATCCGAAAGATTTTTTAAAAAGTCATGTGAGGATATAGAGTCTCTCTCTGTTCCTTCCTGTGCATTCTTCTGGTTATGGAATCACAGAATATCCTGAGCTGGAAGAGACCCCCAAGGATCATCCAATCCCACTCCTGCACAGCCCCCCCAACAACCCCACCCTGTCCATCCCTGGAGCTCTGTCCAAAGGCTCCTGGAGCTCTGGCAGCCTCGGGGCCGTGCCCATTCCCTGGAGAGCCTGGGCAGTGCCAGCACCCTCTGGGGGAAGAACCTTTCCATAATTTCCAAATTGAATCTTCCATGGAAGGGAAAGAAGCTACAAAATTGTGAATTAATGAGCTTTGCCTCAGCAGAACCAAGTAGGAGACACAGGCACTAAAAAGCTGAACATAATAGGGCTGTGACAGGTAACCTCAGTTGGTGCAGAAGGTGGACACAGAGGAGGTAATTAAATCAACCGACATTTACTTAAGGAAGTCAGATGAGAAGTTATTTGGAATGAAGGGAAACAAAAGAAGAAGCAATGAGAGCTTTGAGGGAGACATATCCATAAAGCTCCCTCACCAAACAGCCCCTCTGGCCATTGGAGACCCCATTACTGCTCCTTAACCACCTCAATTACTGACTGCTGGGCTGGATCTCCTGCAAATTCCCAGTGCTGCCAAGCTGGCAAAGCCTGGGCACAAACACAGCCACAGAATCCCAGGGTGTCTGAGGCTGGAGGGAGCTGAGTGGGCACCTGGTGGCACCTCCCTGCTCCAGCAGGGCCATCCCAGAGCACAGGGCACAGCATTGTGTGCACACAGCTCTGCAAGAGCCCCAGGGAGGAGAGCCCAGAGCCTCTCTGGACAATGTGCTCAGGGCTGGCCCTGCCCAGGGAAGAAGTTGTGCCTCCTGTGCAGGGGAATTGCCGGGCTCAGCCCCTGCCCGTGGCTCTGGTGCCATTGCTGGGCCCCGGAGCAGAGCCTGGGCCCTGCTCTGCCCCTCCCTGCACACAGGGACACCCAGGGCTGAGGGCCCCTCTCAGCTGGGGCTCCTCTCCAGCCTGAACAGCCCCAGCTCCCTCAGCCTTTCCTGGGCAGGGAAGGATGGCAGCAGAGCCTCTTTTATCCCCCAGAATGTGTTGCAGTCTCATTTCTCCAATTAAACAAACACTTCTCCTACAGATTACCAAAATACCCACTTGGAGCATCCAACTACAGAGTGAAGCTCCAAGCACCAGAGCAGTGTGGCACAAATGTTTTCACTCAGCACAACCAGTACCTTCCCCTGGCTCTCCTGCTCCAAGTTGGACAAGGTCATAATGGCATGGAACAAAAGGGATTGTGTCATTCAAACCCTCTGGAACTTCGAGAAACAGAGGCTGTTTGACTCAGGTTTGTGTGGGAAACAACACCCAGGCTGATACACAGACAGAAGAGTGATCCTTGCCCCCAAATTCCTGATTTTCCTCAGGTACTCCCAGCTGTCCTCAGCACTGGCCATGACTTTGTGCCTTGTCCTGTCATTTCTGGGCTTGAGTTACTTGAAGAGCACAAATGAAGCACAAGCACCGCTGACCTTCCTTTGAGTGCTCAGAAATGCTGTATCCATAAGGGTACAAAACAGCCAGGAAATTTTTCATCTTTCTGACTAGCTCGTATTGCAAAAGAATTGGGAAATTGAAAATTAGAAACTTTGGACAGACCTGGGAAGGCAATTCAAATGCAAATACCAGCAGCTTGGTGCAAAGACAATGAAACTCAACACATGGACACCGAGTTACAACAAAAAATTCATTAGAAGACGTGTCAGAACAGACAAAAAACTGAGTAACCTGGTTCAAATCACGATGGCAGAAATTTCAAAAGGCCTGCTTTACAAAATAATCAGGAACTAAATATTTAATGGAAAGCTTCACCAGACACCTGGTGTGAAGTGTAAGGCTGGGGCCACGCCCTGGCTCTCCTGGGGTTTATCCCGGTTACAAAAGTGTCTCTGCACCCCACACAGGGAATTTCCGTGCACCTCTCACTGGGAACACCTCAGGCAGTTAGCAAGGCTCTCCTTTCTCTCCAGAGAAGTCTGAATGGGTGAGACTTCCATCAGCACAAAGCCTGTGCAGTGCAGCTCTCCAGCTGCTCAGCTCCTCGCTCTCCCCACTCCAGGGTTATCAGTCCGCTGCCAAGTGTCCTTCGCGATGAAGATGCTATTTTGGCCTCCATCTCTCCACACTGCCTCATCCATCCTCCCAGAGCTTGATGAGATCATTGTCTTGAGTGCTGTGAGGAGTGAAGAACACACCAATTTCCAGCCACGACTGCTGGCCCTGCATGCTAAGGGCTGGCTGGCTCAGGGGAAGGCAGCTGGGGTGCCAAGGAGCCGCTGGGAATGGCAGGAAGGAAAGAAGGAGAAATTGCTCCTTGGATGCCTTGGCCTCAAAGTTTGGAAACTCTGAGGTTTCACAAGTACGGTGTGAAACAGGATTTAACACAAGAGGTGTTGTTCACAGCAGTGTGAGGGTGATCCAAAACCCACACTTGTTCCTGAGTGCAGCAAAGTGTCCCAAGTGTCCCAGCACCACTTCAGGTGACAATGCCTGGTTCCATCAGCACTTGGGGTAACTCAGAGAAATGGGAGGGCAGTTAAAATAGAAGGTGGCAGAATCAGCAAGATCAGAGAGCTCCTTGCTCTGCTCCTGTATAAAAGTGTGGATTTCATTTCTGGCTAAGTCAAGGTTTCCCAGCTGCCCAGCACTGCTGATAAACTCGGCACATCCACTCTTGTAACTTCTGACTGTATTCAGGCTGTTTGCCCCAAATGCACTCCTGACACCGACCTTTCCAAATTCCAGTCACTTTTTACCAACCTGCTACAGAATGATACAATTAGGAGAAGATCCCAGAACCCCAGAATGGTTCGGGTTGGAAGAGACTTTGAAGTCCATCCTGTCCCCTGCCATAGGCAGGGACACCTTCCACTATCCCAGGCTGCTCCAAGCCCTGTCCAGCCTGGCCTTGGACACTTCCATGACTTCTCCATGTCTGGAATGTGCAACTGTGCTGCCCCAGCCCTTCCCCAGAGCCCAGAGACACCCAGCATGGCCTGGAGATTCCATCAAGCTCTCCAGACAGGACACATATCCAAAGTGCTGCAGGAAACTCCAGCTCCTCCTTTTTTGAGGGATGCTGGGAAGGAAACTCCAGCTGCTCCCTACCTGAGGGATGCTGGGAAGCTGTTTGGCAGGAAACCTTGCCTCATGTCCAGATCAGTAGCCAAGTATTTCTCCAAATGATACTTCCAAAGTCATGGGTATTTAAGAGCAATAAAAAAGAAAGGGGATAAGGATTTCGCTGTACAAACATGATCTCAGCTTCACCTGCCCTCCTCAAGGACCTCCAGCCAAAGTGACCTCCACAAGGATGAGGTGCTTGCCATCTCTCCCCCCCAGACCTGCAGGCAGCTCAGCAGCCTCTCTGCTGGCAGCCAAATTATTCTCGGTTTCAGATAACACGCGAGAGAGGAGTCTGTGTTTTCTGAGAAGCTGAAAATGAGCATCTTCCAGAAAAACAAACCCATAATAAACAGCCCAATAATGCCTGACTGCTTTATCTCCATCACACACAAGCAAAGCACAGATTTGCTGCTAGATCATATTCAAGACACAAATCCATTTAAAAGCAACAGCTCATAAACACTCTCGCCACAAGTTTTGGAGGGCTGGTTTTGTCCGGGGCGTTTTTGTCGAAAGGACACAAACCCAGCAATCCTGAACGTCTGAAAGGCTGCAATTGCTGCCAAATCAGAACTGAATCAGCTATTAGACACCTCTACAAATTACCCTGGTGTCGGGAAAACAAGCCATGCCCATGTTAGCCAGAAACATTGAAGGCTGTGGGATGAATCACAGCAGTGACGTGGCTGCCGTGCTTGAAAGGACACAGTCATGACTTGGGGACGTCACCAGACGGCCCAAAACAATCACCCACCAAGACATATTTTTTCATAGCTGCTCTCCAGAGCTTTTCAGGTGCAAGGCTGGTGTGTGCTGTGATTTATTTTGGGCTGGGAAAGCAGCAGTCTAACCTTATCAGATACTTTATCGACCCATTAAGTAGCAAATTCCTCTTAAATCTTGCTTTTTCTTTCAAGTACTTTCCAAAAAGTAAACAAAGGCACTTAAAAGGTCACAGACAGGTTTTCTTTCCTACACATGAAAGATGGAGGCATTTTTAAGCCTGCCAATATTTTCAAAGCCAGTCTCCTGTACCGCCTCCAAATAGCTGGGAGAAGAGAAAACGTCTTTCTGCACCTGTATTTTCTCCCTCTAAATGAAAGGGTTGTTTCCTGACCCACTGAAAATTATGAAACAGATCAAGAATGACAGAAAATGTTTTCAAGCTGAGGGAAAAGGGACTCCTGTGGACAAATGTAATTCATCTGAGGAGGGGATGGCAGACAGGATCTGAAATAAATGAGGTGCCGAGCGATCTCCCTGAGCTTGGAACAGCAATTATGTGAAATATTGGTGTATCCAAAAACGGAGGTAGATGTTGGTATCTGCTTGTGTGATGTGGAAAACCAGAACTTGCATCTCCTCAGGAGTTACTCCCCAGCTGAGACCCAGCAGATGCAAAGCCATGAGGGAAGGGATTGGGAAGGAAGGAAGGATGAAGGAGAAAAGCATGACACTGTCAGAGAGGTGTTCCAGCACCCAAATGTCCTACAAACACCACCTGGCCCACACTCCATCACACAGAATAGAAAGCCAAGATAATGGAGTAAAAGTCCAGAGCAGAAAATGGGATTTCTTTCCAAGCAAGTAAAACTTGGAAGTACAATAAAACCTTTAGCCACTGATCCCTTCCGCAGGGTTTGGTCAGTGAAGCACAGCAAAACAAACAGGATGGTTTTTCCCTGGATTACTGATGATTATGGAATTGCCCAATATGGATTCACTTAGGAATATTCAACAAAGGGAGCCAGTGACTAATTGTTGGTGTGCAACCTGCTGGGAACAGCTGCTTTGAATACTGATCACCTGAGCAGATTAATTCATAATTAATGTCTGCATGGAACCTGAGGGCTTCTAAAAATGAATGTCTCTTCCCAGCCAGGACAATTGGGGTTTGTTTTTGTTCCTTTGGAGGTGAAACCTGGCTCTTTAGGAATGTGCTGTGCTTTTCCAGGCTGAGAGTGTTGGGGAGACACACAAAAAAACCAGAATCCCTCAGATTTTGTCACTCTTCCAGACTCTACCTTGGAGACTCAGCCTCAACCTTGCCAAGGTAATATTGGCTCATTCACAGCACTGAGTGCTCCTCTTTCACCCTGCTCAGGGTTTACTCCGTGGGTTGGACAGGTTAACAGCTCATCCCAAGGCTGGGTGTCCACAGGGAGCACAGACTCCATCCACATGCTTCACCTAACAGGGAATTTCTCCTCCTCCAAGCCCTGCCTTGGTTTCTGCCCCAAGCAGGTAAAATGACTTTATTAGCACGACCACTCTGCCATTCCATTGCAGTAGTCAATAAAACCCTTTCTGTCTATCTGTGCTGCTTTTCCTCAATGGCTTTATCTGTTTGCTGATCATTTTTCCCCATTCACTGAGACACAAATCCCACAAGCTGTTACTCCATTCCCCAGGTTCCCACAGTGCAGGAATCGATATCTTTAGAAAGACAAACCTAAACTGCCTTTTCCTGAGGCCAGCATCCCCTTCTCCTCCCCTCCCTGAGAGCCTTGGCTGTGTTGGCTGTGAAACAAAACCATTTTGGAGGTTATTAACCTGCACAGGGGAGCTGAGGGGAGAATTCCACACATCCTCTAAAATGGATTCCTCTGGATTGCACAGCAGCCCAAGGAGTTGTTCCCTGGCACGAATAATAGGCCAAACACACCAGTGGCTGTTTTCAGCCCACGTTTTAGGTTATGGAATTGCTTCTTGCTGAGGTTATTCTTGAAATTAGGAGAGTTTCAGACTGCCTAGAAATGCAAATTCTTAGGGCAGCTTAGCAACAACAGCTCAGGGGGTGACTTGTAACAACGAGAGAAAGAAGAAAATTTGAAAGATTGAGAAAAAAACCTCCTGCAAGACCTTTGTTAAAGCTTGTCAACAACAGAATCTGGCTGCTCTTCCTCTGTAAGAATTAGTTCTAACTTTGGTAAAAAACACACAAAAAAACCCTCATTTTGTCAGCTAAAATAATTTCATTTCCACATGGAGTACTTGGGCTATTGTGTGGGGAAATTCCTTAACAAAGCAATCCGGGATCACATCAAGAAATTTGGGATGTATCCTGAGATCAAGACAAACGACACAGGAAGGACTGTGTGGCAAACTGTGATCAGGAGGTCATTCAGGAAGGCTGCAGGGGAAAAATACAGATATTTTCAAAGACACAGAGAAATCATTTAGCCAAAGAGAAGAAAGTGCCCAGTGATGGTCGGGCTGGAGGTGCTTCCACCCAGACTTGCTCCAGGACAGCAGCCTGGCACATTTGGATTTTCAAATTCACTTAGCCTCGATAATGGCTCCATTATCAATATTTTTAACTGGCAGAGTCCCTCCACCTGAACTTCCACAGCAAAGACAAGATGCAAGCATTCTTTATGCTTCAAGAAGTGGCCCTTAGCTCTGGAAAGGATGAAGTTTTAATCCCAAGTCCTAAATCATGCACTGAAGGGTGAAAGTTCGGTAAAAAAAGAACACAGCGAACCATTTCTGTCCAAGAGTGTAACAGAAGCACAGTGTTTATATTCCCATTTACCAGGAAGATCCCTTGTGTCCCAGTTGTTTCCTTTTGGTTTTTTATGATGCCATTAGTCAGCCACGGGGGTGTGGGGCCAGAGGGGTGGAAGTGTTCTCAGTACTCCATCAGCAACTCTCCAGACTCCCTATGACTGGAACTTTTAGCCCTATCCAACATGAACTGGAGGAAAAATCACTCAGCTTCCCTGCTGGATGACTCGAGGCTTTCCCAGCCAGATGTTCTACCTGAACATCCCTTCCCACCACAGAACAAGTAAGGAAAAAGCTGAGACACTTTGCTTTAATCACCTTCATTAACCAATTGTTAAAGTTTAATTTCTTTGCCAGATAATAAATTAGGTGCTGTTTTCTCCCAGCAAAGCCCAGTTTTCAGCCTGTTTTGTGATGGAAAGCCCTGAGGAGGAGCTGTGGTGGCCATTCCTCCAGGCAAGCACCAAGGCAAACCTTTGTGCCCAGCTCACCCTCCCAGGGAACAGGGAAGGTGCAATTCCCTGTTAAAGCACTCATGGGATTGGACTGAACCACTGGAGCTGTGACACAAGGCAGCAGGGCCTGATTTTGGAAAAACTCAGTCATTTAACAATCCCAGTTCTCTTTTCTCTGCCTGACTTTGACGTGCTGAAGAACTTGAGCCCCGCAAGGAGAAGCGGGGCGTGCTCCCAGCTCCCTGTGCTGCCCGTGTGAGGGGATGATGTTAGAATTCCAAGCAGGCTGGAGACAGCAGCAGCAGGAATATTCCAGCACATTAGCAATCATCTGCCATGGGGAGAGCTAATTTTTGCCTCATTAGAGCCTGATATGAATCTGTGATGTTGAACAGTTCCGTTTGCAGCTGCTCCCAACCTGTTCTGGCCAGGTTTTTGTGGTAATCACTAGGCTGAACCAGAGCAGAGATGTTGGGAAAGCATTTCTTTCAAAAGCAACATGATAGCTGTTAATGCACACCAAGATCCAGTGAACCCTTCTGGTTCTTTAAAGAGTGCCTTTTCCATGCTTCAAATCATTCCAGGGATCAGGAAGGACATCCAGGGATGAGCGGGCACAAGGTCTCACAGGCCACCAGGGATATATTCCAAATATCCTGCACATAGCAAAGCTGACAGAACAAATGCCATGGAAGGAAATAGCTAAGTCAAATTAATAAAATTACACATTCCCTCAGGAAGGGAATCATACTTGAAATGTAAAACTGTCTACATTTCCTAAGGAATTGTTTATGTCAAATTTGTATCCTGTCTTTCACCACTGAAAAAAACAACAAAACCTTTTTTTGCTCTTAGGACTTGTTGCCTGTTTGGGTCTGCTGGTGACTCCTAAATCCCAGCTGGTGGAAAGCCCCTCACCCTGGCATGTTTCCATTCCCTATTCCCCTTCTCCACAATACAGAGCAAGCTGCTCTGGTGGAAGATGTCCCTGCCCATGATAGGAGACACAACTGGATGAGCTTTAAGGCCTTGTCCAGACTGGCTTTGGACACTTCCAGGGATTGGGAATCCACAACTTCTCTGGCAACCTGTGCCAGCACCTCTCCATTATGAGGAACAACATCCTGAATAAACACAGGACAATCCAAATCAGTCTGACAGGACTCTGAGAAACCTTAACACTGATGCTTGTCACTCCCACAGCACTGTCACTGCATTAACTTGTTTATTCTGAGCTTTTAAAAACGGTGATTCTTTCTACTCCTCATGGAGCTCTTAAAATCACTAATTTGTAATATTGGAGTGAATACTCCCTGATTTCTATTCTGGCATCAGAGCCATTCCTGATGCAGATATCCCACAGTCTGACAGCTGATCTGCATAATGTGGTGAATGTACTTATAACTCATCTCCAGACAAGGAAATAAATCTCCAGCACCTCTTTTTGCTGTGGGCTGCAGCACAATGCACAGCTCTGGAAACGCCTCCTGAGTGCCAATTCTGATCTGTAGGGTTCAGAAAATTAAAACTGTATTAGGAAACAGATCATTTTCATCACTTACTCAGGGAGAGCAAAAGCCCAGTGACTTTTTAACCCTTAACCTGTTTCGACATCGATAATCCTAAGGAATGGGATTTATCCATTCCATGGGGCCCAGCACAGCAGGGACCTGGAGCTGCTGCAGAGAGCCCAGGGGAGGCACCAGGATGAGCAGAGGGATGGAGCAGCTCTGCTGGGAGGAAAGGCTGGGAGAGCTGGGGGTGCTCACCTGGAGAGGAGAAGCTCTGGGGTGACCCAAATGTGGCTTTGCAGTGCCTGAAGGGGCCAACAAGAAACATGGAGAGAGACTCAGGACAATGAATGGGGGCACAGGACACAGGGAATGGCTTCCACTGCCAGAGGGCAGGGCTGGATGGGATATTGGGAAGGAATTGTTCCCTGGCAGGGTGGACAGGCCCTGGCACAGGGTGCCCAGAGAAGCTGTGGCTGCCCCTGGATCCCTGGCAGTGCCCAAGGCCAGGTTGGACTTTGGGGCTTGGAGCAGCCTGGGACAGTGGAAGGTTCCACTACCTGGAACCTTCCTGCCTTGGCCCCATCAGCACTGAACAGCCCTCGCTGGAAGTCCCCACATCCAGATCCCGTTCCACAATCCATTGCCTCCCATCAGCTTTCATTTACTGTGAGGTTTTATGCTCTGCTTTGGCCCCAGCTCTCATTCTGTTTTTCAGCCTGCCTTGTTTGAGGCCAGAGCACGAAGGAAAGGTTTCACTTACTGCTCATCTTCCTCTGGCAAATAACAACATTAAACAGAGCAGCTCGGTGACAGATGGGGCTGTGCTGGTTTGTGTCACCCAAGGACCTGGCTCGGAATGCTAACACATGGAAATCACCCAGCTGTGCAACAGGGAACAAATCTGGGGACCAGGAAGAGGGATAAAGAGCTCCAGCCCTGCTTTTTTTGTCAGCTAAATCACAGGCTTCCCTGGAAATGTTCAAGGGCAGGTTAGAGTGACCTGGGACAGTGGAAGGTGTCCCTGCCCATGGCAGGGAATGAAATGTTCTTTAAGATCCCTCCCAGCCCAAACCATTCTGGGATTTAGGATTTGTTTCACCAAAGTAAGACAGAAAACTGAGACTACCATTAAAATTTAAAAGGCAAAGCAGCACAAGAAGCTGTTGGGACTTCTCAGCACTCCCCAGCCCCTTGATCTTCCCAACCACCACCCAAAGCTCCTGAGGAAACCCAAATGCTTTTTGTTCCAGTCAACAGAGCACAAGAGCAGGAAACAAATGATCCTCCCAGCAGCAACGATGAGCAAAGTAAGTTCTGCAGTGTTAAATATGTTCTGCAGTGTTAAATATGTTCAGCCAAGTGGGGTCTGTGAAAAAGGCCTGGTTTTTTCCAAGAAGGAAAACAGTCTCCTGGAGAGAGCTGACAAATGATAGTAAGCAGAGGCTGCTGGTGGAAAGCAGAAAATAAACTTCCTTTCTTTTCATTCATCATGCAGCAGGTCCACTCTTCCCTCCAGATGAACGTTCCCAAGGACATCTCCTTCTCTTATCTTGTACCAACCAGGAACAAAACCATTCCTTGCTTAAAAAAAAAGATCTTCCATGGGTTTGTTCAGTCCAAATTTGAACACAGGAGTGTAGTGTTAAATGGAGATCTCTGGAGCTGGTTCTCATTTCAGGGCACACTGACCAGTTGGCTCTCAAAAAACTCTATCCTGGCACCTGATACTTGGGGATTTTTCTCAGCCACTGTGGAATTTTCACCCCATGGGTTACTACGAACCTCCAGGGATCACTTCAAAACTTTAATTTCAGCAGTGATGTCAGTTTTCCATCTTACTTCTGCCAAATAAATCCTAAACTTTGGGTTGGGAAGAACTTTAAAGCTCACCTCGTTCCACCCCTCGTTCCGCCATGGGTTACAGATTTAAGGGGCACAAATGGTTCCATAATCCTTAGGAACATTTTTTGCAGGGACACCTGCAGTAAATTCCTAAGTGATTCTCCATTTTCAATGGACACAATCCTGTGCCAGGTGCTCTGGGATGACCCTGCTGGAGCAGATGTGGCACCAGATGTCCCACTGCACATCTTTAATCCACATTACAACTGGACTTCCCTTTTCTGAGGGGAATAACTGTCACAAGAGAACAGGGCAGAAGAACACAGGGGTTTGGGCTGAAAACTCTAGAGGAATAAACCTCATTTCAGTCAGATTTCACATAGTTATAAACAAAAGCTGCTGGACCTCTCCATCCTCCCAAAAATGTAATGAGAGGAAAGAGCTGGGAGCAGAAGAACAAGCAACAAAAAATGCAATTAACTTTAAGAAGCCTGTGAAGTTATACGTCACTACCATTAAAAATAAAAAAAAGCCCCACAATCCAGGCAGAAAATTACTTCAAGTGACCTCCTACTCCAAGATAAGAGTTTACAGAGTTTCAGCAGTGATAAAGAGTCCCTTGTGGAGCTCCACTGGAAGGATGGGGCTGCAGAACCAACCCAGGATTATTGCTTTTCCAGATCTGCAGCATCTCAAACCCTGCCTGCTGCTGCTATTTAGAATATGAGAAAGCTCACCCACTGTTATTTCATGTTCTGGTAGCTCCACAAAATAGCTTTTGCAGCCAGAACCGAGAGGTTATGAAAATATTTAGCACAAGGATGGCAAACATCTTATTTTTATTAGTTTTTCCATCTTAAATCCAACGTGTTCTGATTGCATTTAATTATGATCTGTGCCTGGATGTGCGAGGAGCAGCAGCTGCTGGGATACACTGTAATTTCCATTATTTTAGATAAATACAGTGCAAACATTGATCCGACATTTTGATTTGTTTCTTGAGAGCAGAATTCTCATTTTCCCCCCAAACCCATCTGCCAGGGCTGCAAAGAAGTTGCAGATCAGGACCCCGCACATCAAAGCACAGGAAAAATCAGAAAACTTTGCCAAATAATACAATGGAAACATCTCCCCCCACCCCTCCCAGTTTTATCCTTTTGTTTGGATTTATTCTCAGACCTGGGTCTGTCAAACTTCTGGGCTGCACAAAGCCACAAAAATCCACGGGAGGTTTTTCCCACCAAAAAAAAAAAAAGGAGAAGAAGCCTCAGTGGAGAAGAAAATGCAGGAAATGTTCTCATGAGCTTCCCCTGGGGTGAAGTGATGTTCAACCAAGGTGAAGTGTTTAAGGAGCATGGAAAAGTCCCCTGGGACCAAGAGGAATGGTTTCCCCCATTTCACCCATTCCTGCCTGGAATAGCAATGATGAAGTCACTACTCAGCAACTCTTTGGGATGAGCTCCTGCAGGAAACTCTGCAGGATTCCAGATGAACCAGGAGCTGATCCTGATGGGATCCCTTCCAGCTCAGGCCATTCTGTATTTGTACAACTCTGACCCAGCCTCTCTCTCCTTCCCCTTCCCAAAACTGGTGATTTTGAGCTCTCTCCCCACAACCAAGAGCAGGAACAAAGGGCACGGAGCTCCCATGATGTGATTGTTTTTGTAGATGAGTTTTCCAAGCAAACAAGGAATCCAAAGCCAGTGGAGCCCACCCAAAGGGAGCCTTTCCCTTTACTGGTCCTTTAATGATAGTTTGGATTCTAACCCTGGAATTTTTCAATCTGCCCACACAGCCTGAGTTACAGAGCCCTGGAGCTGAAGGGGCACAGGCAAAGGTCAGAATCCAGGCTCCTCCACGTTCAGTGCTGGGCTGAAAAGTCCTTTTATTTCACATTTCACTTGTGGGAGCCGCAACAAAAGCGACTCATGGAACAGTGCGGGGGACAAGAAAGACATTTGTGCCTCCCTTTCCAGCTGCTATTATTAATAAAATGAATGAGGCTTTATCTCCCCCATTTCTTTGGTAAATAAAAACCCCCCTTCACCACAAAGCAGCCTTCACATAACTGCTGAGCAGTACAAAAATAAATGGCACATTAGCTATGATCTTATGCCGGGGAAAAAGCCACTATAATTACATTTGTTATCCAGTAGGAACTGTTTTGGAAGAGGTTACACCTATCCACTGTATTCCCTGGAGAGGGGAAGATGGATATCTGGCTGCCTGGGGATGAAGCAGGTTGTAGGAAAGCATTTACAGAATAATTTATCTGTTTGATAAACTCCAAGTACTGCTCCCCAGCGATGAATTCTTTCAGCTTCTGCCAAGGTTGCCGCAGTTCTGTGTCAGTACCACACTGCAGAAAGACTCAGAGAGGCTCAGGTAATGATCAGAAGAACAGCAGGAGGAGTAAATCACTGGGAATAGGAGCAGATCCCAAAGAAAGCCGGGCATTCACTGGGAAAATGAAAGGAATTCTCAGGTCAGCTCGACACTCAAACTTCTACAGCCCTGCCGAAGAACCTGCCAGCAGGGCCCTCTCATCCAATTCCAATGGGAATTTGTGCTGAGGACAGAGGCACCAGACTTGGTTTGGGGACTTGTATCTGTATAAATCATCAAATACCCTCCAGTCCCTCCTCTCCTCTGCCAGTCTGGCAACACCTTTGCAAATTCAGGAAGTCTGAAGTCACCAGTTCAGGGTTTTTGTTTGACTTTTGGAGATGTGAAACATTTGCACAAGTGTTTGTGCATTCTGATGGGAAAAGGTATGACTTAGTTTTGTTTGTTCGAAAATGTTTGGTAAAGTGTTTGAAACAATTATTGTCAGTTTGTTTGCTCTTGCTTTTTTTTTTTTTTTTTTTTTTGCTATGAATTCTGGAAGTGAAGAGTGTGTCTTGATATGAGAATCAAAGTATTGGTTAGTTCTGTGTTGTAAAACTGTATAAAGACATGAAAGGTAATGATATAAGCTATTATTATTAACATCTTTCAAAACTGATCTTTTAATTCTTTTAATAATATTAGCAACAGAAGCTGAATTTGTAATTAAATTAAAAGGTTTTGGAAAGAGTTGAAAAGCTTTGATTATGGTGGCTAACAACAATTTGAGGAGAGCTTTTTACTGTTTGAATATCTGATTCTCATTTTTTGGTTGGTTGGTTTTGCTAAATTACTACTGATTTATGTGTAAGGAACAAAAATAGATATTTTTAGGGTGAGCTTTCTTCTATTTTTGACGTTGAAATTTCTAGTCTAGCATTTTGAACTTTAGCGAAAAACAAACATTTGCAAAATGCCTTCCTTTCCTGCAAGTGTGTTGTAATTAGGAAATAGCTTCTGACTGTGATAGAGTGAACTATAACATCTGTATTGCCTCACCCTTCACATGAGACTGAAAATAGAATAAAAAGTTTTTAAAACACCTCTCAGTTGCCCCATCTCTGGGTCAGAAAAGGGCTAAATCCAACAATCAGCCCCAGCTTGGATTCCATTTTCTTCTCCTCCCTACCAAATATTGGCTTAGTTAACCAAGGGTTAGGTTTTCCTTGCTGAAAAGGGATGACTTCAGCATTATTTCTTATTTTATTTTAAGTGCTAAGGTTTAGTTCTGCAGCTTTAAAAATAACTGCTGTATCCAGAATCTCAAACCACATCTGTCACGAGCCCAATCATCCTTTCATATCCCATTTCATCTCATGAACATTTCATGAAATAAGTACAAGAAATGTTTAATTCCCCATCACTAATAGGGGTAAATAATACTCTTGGAAGAGTTAATTATTAAGACACCGTAAAATTAAAATAACAAGCTGATAACAGTGGAAGATTTGCATTCCATGGCCCTGGGTATGGCAGGACAACCCAATTGCTCCAAGAGGCAGGAAACTCATGAAGCCTGCAGAGGAAAAAACCCTGATCTGACTCCTGCCCAACCCTGCAATACCAGGATGAAGGAAACAAAAATGCACGGTACAAAAGCAGATGAAAGCATGAATCAGGAGAGCAAAGAAGAAGCTGCTGCCACAGGACATTTCCCCACACCCCATGGGAAGTCCTGGGAGTGGCAGGCTCCTTGGGGGACAGGGATTTGCTGGCAGGTTGTGCAGAAATGCCCACGTTGCCATCATTTCTAATTAATTCCTTGCCACACTGAGCTCCTCCAGCACTGAGTGAACGCTCCCCAGTGTCCAGAGCCAGCTCCTGTGCAGTGAGATGCTGTCTGGGACATTTGCTTGGGATCCAGACCCCTCCAGAAGAGGTTTGGAGGCTCAGGTAGGGCCCAAAACAGCTGCTCTGAGAGGCAGAACAAGTCCTGGGGGCAGAATGGCTGCACTGGAAAAGCCCTGACTGCAGTGGATGCTGCTGTTATCACCTTCCACAGAGCCCCTGGGAGAAGCTGAGAGGTGGGAATTAACAACGTTAGCAGGGATAGACCTGGAAAAAGCACTTAGAACTGCCTGGTCCTACACCAGAGAGGAAGGAATTTCCCAGAGGAAGCCTAGCAAGGGCAGTATTTGGGCAATACAGGACAAACCACTGTGCAGCCAGGAAAATCCCTCCTGCAGGGGCTCAGCTCCATCTCTCCAGGTGTGATCCCAGAGCGTGGCTGACCCAGAACACCCCAGCACACACAGAGTTCAGACAAACCTGTGCCAGGACCTGCCCACCCTGCCAGGGAACAATTCCTGCTCAATATCCCATCCAGCCCTGCCCTCTGGCACTGGAAGCCATTCCCTGTGTCCTGTCCCTCCATGCCTTGTCCCCAGTCCCTCTCCAGCTCTCCTGGAGCCCCTTTAGGCCCTGGAAGGGCTCTGAGCTCTCCCTGGAGCCTTCTCCTCTCCAGGTGAGCACCCCCAGCTCTCCCAGCCTTTCCTCCCAGCAGAGCTGCTCCATCCCTCTGATCATTTATGCTCCTTAAATCCAAAACAGGTCTCCATTCTCCACTATTTGTTCATTCTCAAGCATCAGTCCCACCAAGCCCTTTCCCTGAGAGGAGGAGGATCTGACTCTTGAGATCCTCCAAGGGAATTAAGTCCTGTTAAATCAGATCCATAAAAAGAGAGCAAAGAAGGGTCACAGGGAGGTGCCACAAAGACTGAACACAACACTGGGGGTGACTGCAGTGACCCTGGGGGGAAAGCAGGGCACTGCCCAGGTGGGAGAAGCCAGCAGGAGGGAAAAGGGAGGTGTGGAAAGTGAGGAGTGGCAGTGCCAACACACTGAGCATGAATCCTTGGAGCAGGCACCAAAGTGATGCCTGGGGGAACACAGACAACTTCCATGTGCCTGCTCTGCTTTGGATTCAACAGGAAAAATCCCCAGAGCAGCATTTTACCCCTGTGAGGCCCCATGGAAGGACTCCCATGTGGCTCTGTCCTTCAAACAGCCACACAGACTTTGTTTGTCCTCCCTTATCAACACCCAGCCCCGTGTCCCAGCAGATCCCACAGTTTCTAGGAACTCTCTGCTTCCCAAGACTCCCAGAAACCCACGTTCCCATGGGAAATCTCAGTCAGATCCTTCCTTTGGAGGAGCTACCAAGAAGGAAGCAAGAGACAAAGTCACCTTTAAAAATAAAAGGCAAATCCCCACGACTGAAGATAAAAATAAAATTAAATGTAAGAGGAGAGGGAAACTACTAAAACAGGAGCTGGGAGAAGTGTGGGCTGGTTCTCAAAAAGCTGCTTTTTCCTTTTTCCCTTTCCATGCCTGTAGAAGCAGGAGCACACAGGGGATTTTTCTTCCCTCAGGTTCTCCAGGTGTGTGCAGAGCTGCAGCCTCAGAATTCATGTGCAGCACCCACTGCCAATACAAAACCATGAAAAGAGCCACAAAAGAGTTAATCCAAAGAATTCCCCCTTCCCCCTGTGTCACTGAACTTCCATGCTCCATAGGAATGGCACCAACCCTAAAGGGAGGACTCCTTCCACCTATTACTAAAGTTCTTAAAATAACCTTTAAAATTTCTATTCCATTCTAAATTTTATTCTAAAAAAATCTCTTTATTCACAGGAGAGCCTCAAACCTGGGCATTGTCACCTGATTTCTCCACAGGATCTTTCTGCCCTAATCCAACCTGACAGCCTGCAGCTGAGTGGCTCAGCCAGAGGAAACATTTGGGGTCAGAGGTGGGATATCCCATTTATCCCCATCAGTGTGAGGCAGCACCTGTTGGAGCCCTGGATGCTGAGAATTTTAGACTTTCTGTGCTGAAAAGCAATGATCCCCAAGAGAACACTGCATTGGACCTGAGGCTGTGGAAAAGGCTTCTAAAATTGATTGACAGCACTGGGATTATGGGTCTGGAGTTTAAATAAAAGTTTGTAATATCACATATATCGCTTTTTATATATCACTATATTTTAAAAGCTTAAACTTAAGAGTTCAAGGTTTTAAAATATAGTGATATATATAAAACAAGATAAAAGTTTTAGAGCAATAGCTAGTTCTTCTTCACCTTCTTCTTCACAGGTTTGAGTAACATTATGTAATTAGTTTAAAAAGTCTGCATTGCAACACCAGGGATTAGTTATTGAGTTAAAAATAACAATAATTTAAGTGTCATTTCTTAATTAGATAGTTTTTCTTTTAAAGACCTTATAAAGACAGAGCCATTTGGTAACTTATTAGTAAAATACTATAGAAGTCACAACTTGTAATATAAATAAAAAATAATAATCACCTCAGTCTAAACATGAGAAATACAGTCTCTGAGCATTTCACCTTGACTAAAGCAGAAAAAGAAAATAAAAACACGAGAAAAGAAAATAAAAACAGCTCCAGCCTGTCAACACCACCCAGATCTAAAGTGGAGCTCTCTGAAAACACCTCTCCAGGTTGTCACATTTTAAGTGCTTTCAGCAAAATTTTAGCTGAATGTTGCAAAGTCAGCAAATGCAAAACTGCCACTTGGAAAATGTTTCAATTTTTTTCCCTTAATGAAAAAAAAAAAAAAAGTGGAGGTAGCAGACTCATTTACAGTTAATTAACAAGAACTTTTTGGCTCTAAAAACTCTCAATTTGAAGACAAATAATCTGTTGAACCCCTCTCAGAGCAGCAAACTTCTTCCCAGGAAAGGGAATATATCCAATAAATAAATTTATTTTCCTCTCATAACTGTTTTCCCTGCAGTTCCAGAATGGAGCAGATTAAGGCAGAGCATCACTCATCCCCTTTTATTCACTCCCAGGCTCACAGCCTGGAGGAATATTCCTGCTGGAGGTGGGCCCAGCAGGGATGTTTAATGCTGCCAGCAATTTCAGCCCCTGATGGGTACTTGTCACATCACAAATACATTCATTCCCACCTTCAACCCACAGCTCTAAGGGAAATTTTTTGGTGTTGCTCAAGGTTTAGGGCATCTCTTGACCCATTTCAGTGAATAAGGAAAAGTTGAGGGTGTTTCTTGCTCCTTTTTGAACACAAGGGAATCAAGGCGTGTTCCCAGAGGGCTGAAGGAGCGGCACAGGCAGGGTAAAGCCAGAGAAATAAAGTGTTTTAAAGGATAGGGTGTGGTGGGGCCAGCACCTGAAAGCCTCATATTCCTAGAGGTGGGAATTTGGCCAGCAAGACACAGACTGTGGCTAAAGCCACCCCAGAATACAAAAAAAAAAAAAAAAATTAAAAAAAAGAAGCTTATTAGACTTATCAAAAGCAAAGAAGCTCTAAATTCAGGATTCTGCTTGCTGAGAAATTTCAACTTCAGCTCCTGACTCAAAGCTCTGGTTTTTCTCACTGCCAGCTCAAAGAAGAGCAGGAGCCCAAGTCAGGAAGGGAAAAGGAACAGCATTTATTTGATTTTTGAGAAAACACCTCTTAGTAATACTCAAAGATGGGCCTCTCCAGTAGAGTTTTGCAAAGAACAGAGTTTTTATTGGGGTTGATTGTGTTAATAATTGAGAGGAGACAGAATGATAAACCAAAATCAGCTCTCATAACCATAGCCCAACCTATTTGATAATGTCCTCCCCCATTTCCATGACTTCATCATCACTCATTGCATTATGTCTAAACACAGACTATAAACTCTCCATAATTGGGTTTGCAAAGCATTATGCATATTTAGGGAGCTATCTAAATAATCTTAAATTAAGTTACAAAGCCAAGGGAAGAGCCAAGTCGTGCTCTCACGCACACAGGGCTGCCAGGAGAACATGGAAAACCTCAAGTGCCCAAAAAAACCCACAAAATTTGGTTTTGACACACATTTGGTTGCACACTCATTACCACACAGCCATCTGATAAATAATAACCATGAATATGATAAAATCTATCAGCAGTAAAGGGTTATCTGAGTACCAAGCCATGCTCAACACCACAAACCATGCTGGAAACAGTTCTGCCCCTAAATCCCCCCCAGAATCTTCTCCAGGGAGTGGGAAGAGGCTGAGCAGGAGATAAACACACCCTGATTCCAACATGTCCTGTTCTTAGGGCTTTTTTCCCAAGGGACAGCATTGAACACAACATCCCAAATCAGCCAGGCAGCAAAAACCCTGTGAGCAAACCTCTGGTGTGGGGGGAACGGGGGAAGCCAGCACAGAAGTGCACAGTGCAAATCCTCCACATTTCCACCAGGAAGAAAATACTATTCAAGGATTATTTTAAAGCAGTTTTTTTTTTTATCATCAACAGAACAGATTCTGCACCTCAAAGTAGTCTCTGTATTCAGAGGACTGAAAACCTTAAATCTTTCCATGAAAACTTTAAATCTTTCCATGCAGTGCTGAGGGTGGCAACACATAATTCACAGAAAAACCATTTCAATGTACAAAATTCAAAACTATGAAAAACCAGAGGAATTAAACCTGTGCCTTGACAAAGGAATTAACCTTAAAAGGACAGAAACTTCAAGTTGTTTTGGGTGACCAGTGAGGAGTATTTGCAACTATACAGCATGAGGAATTTGGCAGCAAAGCTTGTTTAAAGGATGGCTTACTGCCTTGGAAAGATTTTTGTTTAAAAGAACAATTTATGATATTAAAATATAGATGGGCAAGTGAAAAACCTCCATTCCCCTTAGGTGTTATCTGGCCAAAATGTTTGAGTCCACCACATAGTTCTGGTGAGGAGCAAGAAGAATTTGGAAAGCATTTATCTATTGTGGTACCAAATCCCACCAGGAAGGAAAACAGGGATATTTCCCTCAGAACTCAGGATCAGCCACTCTGATCCAGCTCAGTAACTCTGACAGCTGCCACTTCCTTAACAATAAAAAGCACAGATATACACAAAATATGCTCAGTTTGACATGTGGAGAGTCAGGGAACCTGGAAAGAAGATGACACCAAGCACAAGGAGCTGGGATTGGAAAGGCAGAGCATTGGCAACATCTGTTAGAAGATTTTTACAAAGCTGAACACTCCCTGCTCTGGTGTTCTTGAGAAACCCCAGCACATCCTGGCACAGCTGGAGCACAGCTGCTGCTCTTCCTTTGTGCCCAGGCTGCACCAACAGGACTTTCCATCCTCCCAGCCCTGTGCTGTACCCACATTCACACCTGGAGCAGGCTGGGACCACGCTCTCCCTGTCCCACAGCCACTTCCCATCTCCACACCACCATTCATTCATTCATCCCTTCTGTTAAAATCCTCATTTAGGCAGCCAACCATCTCCTCCAAGTGCAGGAACTCTGGTTAGGGGAGGTTTATTCCAGGGCAGGGTTAACAGCTTTCACCTCCTTTCTTTACCCAGGCGGGCACACAAATCCAGGCAGAATTTTCCAGGCAAAAGCAGTCCACACAATTTTTAGGCAACCATATTTAGACAAGCTCTTTTCTCTGAAACTGTTTTTCCCACGAAAGTTTTTGTCTCTAAGTGTTGAAAAAAAGGGAAGAAATAAGAGCTTTCCCAACCCTACCTTCCATGACGTAGACCAGGGAACCCACATCTCCCTCCTTGATGATGCAGCTGTCCTTGCCATACTCCACGGGGTACATACAATCCACAATCTCCTGGATCTGGGACAATTCCAGGTTCTTCATGAAATCATTGTCAAGGATTGCTTCCTTTATTAGCTCCTTGGACCTGGTGCACAAATAAATTTTAAAAAAAAAAAAAAATCAGTGTTTTCCCTAAAAATGTGCAGAGAAATCAAAGAAAAAAATGACAGAGATGCCAACTTGCAGTTATTTTTTGCAAATAAGCTTTAGATACATCCTGCACTGAAATAAAAATAGATTTTGTGGAGTTGCAAAATCCTCTTTCAGCTACAAGTTTCACATCTATAATAACACAGCTACTTGGAATATCTTCCATACACAAAACTGAAAGGAAGCACAAACAAGAAGACAACGGATTTGTTACACGTTTATTATATTTTCTCTCAATTATACAAACTGGAGCACACCAAAGGGTGACACTGCACGGATTCTTTGAGTATTTATATTATAATCACTACAGGAGGCATTTGGCACAAAATCCCTGAAGCCACTTGTGCAGGTGGACAACTGAGAATGTTAAATCCCAATCTAGACTAAAACTAAAGCTCCTAAACCACCTCCAGGCTGGACAGCAGCTCCTCAGCCCTTCATTCCTGAACTGTTCCCAGCCAGCAGCTCCCTGCAGAGCCTGAGCACTCAGGAGGGATTTAGCTGTTGGAAAGATGAATATGAAGCAAAGTTTTCAAAGAAAAACACTTGAAAAAGAGCCAGAGTGGGTCTGGAGGAGACCCAAAGCAGCCCAGCCTTGGGGATACCACAGTCCCTGCACAGGGTTAGCAGCAGCTCAGGGTCATTAATGCCTTTGTGTTCATCATGTCAACCTGCATTCCAATTCCAGGCATTTCTTCCATTCCAAGGCTCCAAATTTATTTCATTTCTCCTTGCTAGAGTCAGGCTTTCAAGTGGAGCTGCTGCAAGAACACCCAAAAAGACTGTGGGGAATTCCTGGCCCAAGTCAAACTTCCCTCTGGATGTAGAGATCCTCAGCACAAAACAGGGCTCTCCTTGTTGGAACTGAACATGGGAAAGGATTTGAGGGGGAGTTGGGAAATTTGGTCCAAACAACAGCAAAGGAACAGGAAATCTTGGTTGGACTCAATGAGCTTAAAGGTCTTTCTCAACCTTTGTGATTCTAGCTGGGGGAGAAGCAGCGAAACAGACCCAACATGAACAAATGTAGGGAGTTCAAAGCTTAATAAGATAACAACATTATATTAATAATAATAATAATCTAATATGCTATCAGATGTGTAAGAGAACATCTGAACCAGCCCATTCAGTCTGTCCTCAACACAGGAATATCAGAGCAAGCTCAGGGCCCCCTGAGTCACCCAAACCCTTTTAACCACCCCACAGAACACATCAGCATGAAGGGAAGCACGTTGGCTGAGACATCAGTGGAACACAGCTTCATCTCTGCCACATCTGAGCAGCCCAGAATTAAATACCCACACGGACAGGGCTGGATAATAACTCAGTCATGCTTGAATGTGAGCAAAATAGGTTTTATTAGTAGGGATAATTGGTTAAGATGAGGCTTGGACTACAAAGCCTGTGAGAAAAGCACCTCCAGCTGCCCTTAGCCAGGGCTGGCTGGAGGAGCAAAACCACCCTGCAAGCCAGCTGCTGATTTATGAGAGTATTTCATAGAATCCCAGACTGCTTTGGGTTGGGAAAAACCTTCAAAATCATCTCCTTCCACCCCCTCCCACCGCAGACTAAATCACCGTCCATAGTTTGGGAGCTCCAAACCCTTCCAGCAGGAAATATTCCATCCATCTTTTAGAATCAAGTAAGAATAAAAGCAGAGTTTGAAATACTTGAAAATGAGTTGGTACTAAAAATACGACGTCGGAGCTACAAGCAGAGCTCCTCTATTGTTCCCTGTGAGAGAATATTCGTCACTCTTAATAATTCAGAAAAATTATTCATGCACTGTGGCTTGCCAGTCCCACACACTCACACATGCCAGGCAACTTCCACATTATTTTATTATTATTATTATAATCCTTCTTTTTTTCTTTCACGGTAATTCACAGGTGCCATTTCAAATAAATAGGCTTTTTTCTATTATGTTTATTCTTATGTACAATCCCAGGTGGGAAAAGCCCTCCCAGACCATCAAGTCCAACCTGTACCAAATCCCCACCTTGTCACCAGCCCAGAAACACATGAACCTCAGAGCACATGAATTAACTCCCAGTTCCCAATTATTCCATAACAAATGCTTCTCCAAACCATGCCATTCCTTAATCATCACCTTTATTTCCAATCAGCAGCTATCCCACACATGTGAATGCAGGAATCTACCCAGTAATACAGAATAAAAAGTATTTAAAAGGGCTGAAAATCACCCTCCTGCCACGGTGAGTAAGTGCTTTAAACAAGATACAGCTGTTCCATTACCTCTTATTTCCCAACAGTTTTTCTTCTGTGCTTTCTGCTTCAGGTTTCTAATAGGAACAACGCACAAACAAAATAACCTACAATATTTGTAAGGCAGCAGGGCTGTTTCCAATCAAGCTTGTCTGAGGGAGGAGGATTTCCATGAATGTTTCCTTAGCTCTGGAGTGAATGTCTGTGCCTTCAGAGGGTCACTCAGAGCAGAGAGCAGTGATTGCCATCTTTCCTCTCCAGAGCAAGCAGCCTGGCACCCAGCCATTCCTGTTTTCTTGCAAGATTAATGACCAAATGTGCTGGAGACTTGATGAAGAGTTTAAAAAGAGGGCACAATCCTCTGCGATACATCCTGTCCCAAATCAGTTTAGGTCCATCACGGTAATTAATAAGGCAACAGGAGGAAGAAGCTAATTGCATTCGAATTTGCAGAAGTCATGCAAAAAGAACCTTAACAAGTTGCCTACAAATGCACTTAACACATAAAAACCTGGCTGTGCTGTCTCTCAGGAGCAAAGCCCACCGAGGGGTGTCCATCCACACAGCTCCCAGTGCTGTACTGGGGGGGCTCTGCTCGCCCAGCCCGACCAGAGCCAGCCACCAGCATCCCCAACAAGCCAAAGAAATTCAGGTTTTGGTCCCTGGGGCCTTGCACAGAAGCCGTGCTGAGCTGTGGAAAGCCTTATGGTAAAGGTTTGCAGTGGCCATAAAATGCTGAATTTCAAACCCTGCTATGAACATCCACTGGCACAAAGGCAGGAGATAAATAAAAATATGGTTTGTAGCAGATGGGAAATAAAACCCCTGAGATGCATCCCCAGCAGTGGGGGGAGTTTGAGAGAGGGGAGGGGGGGATTCTGCCCCTGTGCCCTGAGCTCAGGTGAGAGCCCACCTGCAGAGCTGCCCCAGCCCTGGGCCAGCACAGCAGGGACCTGGAGCTGCTGCAGAGAGCCCAGGGGAGCACCAGGATGAGCAGAGGGATGGAGCAGCTCTGCTGGGAGGAAAGGCTGGGAGAGCTGGGGGTGCTCACCTGGAGAGGAGAAGCTCTGGGGTGACCAAACTGTATCCTGAAGGAACTGATGGGAAAGATGGAGAGGGACTATTTACAAAGGCCTGGAGTGACAGGACACAGGGAATGGCTTCCCAGTGCCAGAGGGCAGGGCTGGATGGGATATTGGGAAGGAATTGTTCCCTGGCAGGGTGGGCAGGCCCTGGCACAGGGTGCCCAGAGAAGCTGTGGCTGCCCCTGGATCCCTGGAAGTGTCCAAGGCCAGGTTGGACTTTGGGGCTTGGAGCAGCCTGGGACAGTGGAAAGTGTCACTGCCCATGGCAGGGGTGGCACTGGGTGGGCTTTGAGGTCCCTTCCAGCCCAGTCCTTTCTGGGATGCTCTGCAGTGCATGCAGTAAAACACCCAACCCTGCAGCACAGTCTGTTGTTATCCCACCAGGAATTCCCATTTTCCAAGGAACACAATAAATGCTCATCACAGGCTCTTCCCTCACAGCAACAAAAGCCATGCTCCCCATGCTGGGTTTGCATCTTCTGCCATGTACAATAAATATCAGAACACAAAACTATTCTGCATCCCAAAAGGGCTCGTCTCAATGTGGGAAAGCCACTTGCTGGCTGTTAAGGAAGGGAAGAATTTAGGAGCAGATGGAAAAACTTGTGGCAGACCCCTCCAGGGATGCTTCCAGAAACCAAAGCCCTCCCAGCACACCCTGTACTGGTGCAGCCCCAGTTTGCAATGGAGCCTGCAGGAGCCTGAGGGTCAAGGGGAGCTACCCAGGAATCATTCCCCAGGGAATCTCCTGCTGGCAAGAGCTGATCAAACAGAGGTGATCAGGAAAAAGAGAAAAAATTAAGAGTTCCATTTAAAGATTAGCGACACAAATCTGAACTTTAGGGTGCTCACCACCACAGCTTTGAAGCAAAACTATTTGAAACTATCAGAAAGGAAAATGAAAAGCAATGTACTGGTTGGACAGGCTGAAAGATGCCTGCAAAAAAAGGGAAGAAAAAACACACTTTGGAGTGACAAAAAAAGCAAGACCATTCTTTAGCTCTTTCCATCTCAAAACTTTGAGAAAAACTTTTCAATATACCAATACTAATGGGGGGAAAGAGCATTTTTTCTGGAGTTTCCCCCATCAGGAATTAACATCTACTACTAATAACCTAAACCTCCATATTTTTGAGGGAGTCATCCAAAGGAACTTGACCAAGCAGACAGAGAGAGTTCAAGTTTACAGAAGTAAAAACACAGGGCCCTGGGAGAGGAGAATTTCTTTATTTATTCACACAGTAAACCCTGCTCAAAGCTATTACAACCAGTGGTACCTTTTTGGGCTGGGTCGTCACTGCTGTAAAAATCCAAATTATTTGTAGAAACTCATTCCCAAAAGCACTATTTTTTGGGACCTTCCATATCTCTGCCCAAGGAATTAAGCTGATTTCAGAGATAAGAAGTATGGAAAAAAATGTGCAGCTTCTGCCCCTGCATCTGAGGAGGGGATACAAGAATCCAGCCAATCCCTACAACAACTGTCTGTTTAAAATCCACACCGTGAAATGTTTAAAAGTGTTTACTTCTACAAAATGTGGCCAGGAAAATGAAAAAAAAAAAGAGAAGAAACCTTCCTTAAAAAGGGAAAACACAGCCAAGGATTGTGCCTGCTCCAGCTTTCCAGAAATTATCCAGCAGGATACGAATCCATGGCAAGAAGTGTTAGACAGATTTTTTTTTAAGCTGTCCCCCAATGTACCTCCCTCTCCAAAGGGGATGTCCACTCCAAGTGGCACAAAAAGCAAAGGCTGCCAGTTTCCAGCAGGGCTGGGGAAGCTTTTTGCTCAAAGCTCACCTTTGTAGAGCTTCTAACTCTGTTTTAAGCCCTTGTGTAGTTCAAAGAGCAGGCAAGACTAAAACGCACACTCAGCTCTGCTCTGGAAGAGAATCCCAGATGGGTTTGGGTTGGGAAGGACCTTAAAATCACCTCCTTCCACCCCCTTTGGGCTGTCCCAAACACCTTCCACTGTCCCAGGCTGCTCCAGCCTGGCCTTGGGCACTTCCAGGGATCCAGGGGCAGCCACAGCTTCTCTGGGCACCCTGTGCCAGGGCCTGCCCACCCTGCCAGGGAAGAGTTGATTCTGTCTGAGAAACCTGAATTTCCCCTCTGTCAGTCTGAACCCACTCCCCCTTGTCCTGCCACTCCAGTTCCTGTTGCAGATTCCCTCTCCACTTCCCTGTGTCCCTTCAGGACCTGGAAGGAGCTGTGAGGTCTCCACACAACCTTCTCCTCTCCAGGCTGAGCATTCCCAGCTTTCCCAGCCTGGCTCCAGAGGGAAGCTGCTCCAGACCCCTCAGCAATTTCAGGAGTTGCTCCAACACTTCCATGTCCTCCTTAGGTTGAAGTATCTGCATAACTCATCTCCTGTGGCCTGGCCACGCATCCAGAGGTTCCAAACTGGCAGCTGAGAGCCACAAAGCCTTCAGTGACACCAAAATGAGCATCACCAAGAGACAGCACTCCAGACCTGCTCCTGGCACTCCTCCCTTCCCAGCAGGCTGGGTTAAGGACTGCTGTCAGCTCCTAGGTTCCCATCTAGGAAGCAGAGGCAAGAAGCAGAACTTCCAGGATGATTATTTAATCCCCCAAGCACCAGCATGAAGCCCACACCCTTCAGCAAAGCTGCTTCTGCAACCAGAGTGAAATTCTTGGTGCCAAGGAAAGGTGGAGGGTCCTCCCTGAGGGCCTTCAGTGCCAAAGCTCCCAGAGCAGGAACAAACCCCCGGCACAGGGCACTTCCTGAAGGGTGAAATGCTGGATTATGCCCCCAAATCCTAAAAGCTGCAAGGGAACAAATGGATCTGTTCATAACTCACTCGGAGGAGCAGAGCAGGAGAGGAAAGCTCAGACCTTTGGGTAAGGTCTGGGGCTTGTTTGGACTCCAGTGCCATTAATAGCTGATAACTCTGCATTAGCTGTTTGTTTTGGCTCTGGATGAAGCCCACTCTGGATGTTCCTTCAAGGGAATTTCAAATATAACTCCACAGAGCTATTCTTGTCTCAGTAACTGGGAATAGGAGTAGGATTCAAGTCTGGGACCGAGTAACATGAAGGCCTTTAAATACACTTACGGATTTTCTTTACAGGGCTTCCTGTTCCCACAACCCACCCTCAGGTTTTAGAGGAAATTTCTGAGCAGGATCTTGAGCATCTTCAGCGAGGCTGCTCCTGAATAGCTGGATGGAAGAATGTTCTTCACAAGAGTCCACTAAAATTTTTAACCTAAATGCCAATTTAAAAAGAAGTTAAGGAACTCTGCCCTGATCTAAGCCTGCAAGCCAGGAAAACAGCTTCCACATTTCCAGGTTTTCTTGCACTTCAGTACTACTTAGAGTTGCAGAATTGAGTTGCTCTGCAGAGAATGTTGCTCAGACAGCTCCACTTTGGGTGTTCTAAATATATCAGTACACTGCTGTTCATTATATCATATTTTGGCATTCGACATTTAAAAAGAAAAACCATTTCAGCAAAAAAAATATTCAAATCCCCTTTCACCTACGCTGAAAATTGTTGTTGGTATAAAAATACTGTAGGCAAGAGTTGGTTAACTCGTATTTTAACGTGTCTCACCCCACAGATCTTAATTTACCGCCTTTTTTCAGGCTCCTCTTTTGCATCCCACAAAGCCCCAGGTTTAGATACCAGAAATGTTGGCAGGCTCAGGCAGGAGGAGAAGTTGGCTCTTGCCAGCACAATTTGCCTCCTCCTGCACTCTCTGACAGCTCTGAGGAACTCCCACATGAGCTGCATTTTGAGAAGCCACTACCGAGCCCTCGGAGCAGGATTAAGCAGCTCCTTGATTACCTGAAGCAAACAGCAGAAGCTTTGGGCAGCTAATGAGAGGTGAAAACACAGAATCAGAGAAACATTTGGGTTGGAAAACATCTCTAAGGCCATGGAGTCCCAGCTGTGCCCCATGCCCACCTTGTCCCCAGCCCAGAGCACTGAGTGCCACCTCCAGCCCTTCCTGGGACACCTGCAGGGATGGGCACTCCAAAGCTCCCTGGGCAGCCCCTGCCAAGGCCTGAGCACCCTTTCCATGGAGAAATTCTTCCTGAACACATAGCAAAGTCATGGTGAAGGGGGATGGGTGTCTCTCAGGGATGCCTCACCAAAACCAAGCAGACTTTTGAGGGCTGTTACCCCGTGCATTTCACAGTTTCAGCGCTCACATCCAGCACAGCTGTGCTGGAGCCTTCTTGCACCTACAAAAATAGCAGAGAAAACACATGTCCCCATATGTCTCCACAGCCAGGAACCCAGAAACAACCCAAACTCCTCCAGAAAGAGCTCAGTGAGCAAGACAGAGTCACAGAGACCCAGACAACACATCCTGAAGGTCACAACGATCCGTCTTGGAAACAACCATGGAGTTGAAAGGCAGGAGTTTCTCCATCCATCAAACCATTATCCATGTGGGCTTCCAGTCCTGGCAGGGACCCCTGACTGGAGGCAGGGATGAGGAGTGGAGCTAAATGGCAACTCCAAGAGTTGCCCTAAGTTTATGGGTGCCTTTGGAGGTCTGTGTGGCTCCCTGGGGATCAGTGAAGGTGTGGACAGTGAGCTGCACCCAGATTCCCTGGAGAAGGGAGTTACTGGTGGCCACCACGGAGATGGCTTCACCCTGGTGCAATAGGCAGGAAATCTGCCAAGGGGATGATAACCTAATTAACATAGATGCAGAAATCCAATTAGACATCCTCTGAGCAGAGACAGCTCACTCTGCTCTCCTGGATTAGAGGCTGAGGACACGTCAGGAGCTCCTCCAAATGCACCGTGGGCCAGGAGAGATGGATGTGCTCTGCAAAGCACTTTGCTCCTCCCTGACAGAAACACATCCACAGGGAATGCTGTCACAGCCAGGGAAATATAGAGCTGCTCCAGTGAAAGTTCAGGAGGGGGATTCACAGGAATTGTGATGGATGGGGAGGGGAGAGAAGCGGCAGAGATTTCACATCCCTCACTCTGATTCACCCAGCACTTGTGATGGATGGGACTGTCACCAGGGAAGTTCCATCAGCTCTCTCCAGCCTGGAGAAGTCCCTGGCTGAAATGCCACAGGCGTGTGGCAGCGGAATGCAGACAGTGCTTGCAGCCTCAGTCTTCCAATAAATATTCTCAGGGATTTTAGGGAGAACTATTTCTTCCTACTTCACGAGTCAGCAGGAGGCCTGACATTTGCAGGCAGGCTTTGGGACATAAATATTTGCAAGATGGGTGGCATTATCCAAATAACTCCCCACTGCCAAGGAGCAGCCGGTGGGGATGGAAGGGCAAGATGTGCCTCCTCCCAGAAGGGTCACTCCAGGATAGGGCTGTGGGAGCACATCCTGCAGGCTCTGTCTGGCCTGCCAATGAACCAGATTAGAGCTGGACAAGCACCTGGTGGCAGGCAAGATGAACTCTGAGCAGTCACACAACTTGATAGCGTTTAACTGGAGAAAGAGCAGCAGCAGGAAGCTCAGGAGGTGTCTGTGGAAACGCAGGGGGATGGGGCTGGGAACAGGGCAGTGCTGCTGCTGCTTTCCTTCCGCTCAAAGGCAGCTGGGGGAGAGGTTGGCACATTCCAAATATTATTTTCTCATTCCTATTTCTACTGCATGAGCATTGACTGTGACAATCCCGCTGAGTTTTGAAGAATATGCCAACAACAACTGCTCTGCACAACTCCCTGAATCCAGGAACAGGGACAGGACAAGGGGAAACGGCCTCAAGCTGGGCCAGGGGAGGCTCAGCTTGGACAGCAGCAGGAATTTCTCCATGGAAAGGGTGCTCAGGCCTTGGCAGGGGCTGCCCAGGGAGCTTTGGAGTGCCCATCCCTGCAGGTGTCCCAGGAAGGGCTGGAGGTGGCACTCAGTGCTCTGGGCTGGGGACAAGGTGGCCATGGGGCACAGCTGGGACTTGATGACCCTGCAGGGCTTTTCCAACTTTAATGACTCTGTGGTTCTAAAACAAAACAGAGCTCTTGATTGGAAACACTCTTGCTCATCCTGTTTCAGGAATTCCACTCTAAGAATCCCATGTAACCCAAAAAAAAAAACCAAAAAAACCAAACTGTGAAGCAGGAGGACACAGCCCTCAGCAGTGTCCTCATGGAGAGGAGATCCCACAGGCACAGAAGGGATGCCCAGCACAGCAGGAATGAGAGCAGCACAATGCAAACACCTCCAGAGAAACCTGTTACACAAAGGTATAGGGGACAGAAGAAGGTGACATAGACTCCATGATTCAGAAGGCATAAAAGGCATTTATTTACAGAAAATCACACTCTTATAGAGAGCATCGTGGAGCTAAGACCTGATTGGTCTTCAGGAAACTTCTCTCACAGTATTGGTCAAGCAGGGAACAAAACCTACTTGTAAATATCTTCACAACACCAGGTGTAGAGATTGAGGTAATAATTGTTTTAATTCTTTCTCTGAGCTTTCCCACAGAATGAGCCTCTGGGAGAAGAGAGTGAGAATATCCAGAGAAACCCTCTCACCAAAAAAAAAAACCAAAACCCTAGCACAAAAAACACAACCCCAGGCATGGAAAGCTCCAGTTGCAAGGCTTTCAAGTATTCATAAAATCTTGGATTGTAAAGAACAATCTGCAGGGGGCAATTGTTGGTGGGCTGGGGATTCAGAGAAAGTTCCCTAATTCCCATAAAACATAAGAGGGATACCTGCAATCATTCAGCCACATATAAACACAAAACAGAGAGGACTTAAAGGAATTGTTTTGAAGAATAATAGTGCCAAATGTGCTAGGAGAAAGCAGGCACCAAATTCTGATGGAAGGCAAGGCAAAGGTGAAGAGCTTTGAATTTGAAGGACTTAAGAAACAGCCCTTTTCTTTGATCAAAATAACTCTCCTCCAGAAGCACTGAATGTTTCCAGGAATTTCAGCCTGGAAGGATACTGAAGGGGAAATATCCTATTTGTGGCAAAGGGGAAGATATTTTTCAACAAGTAGTAAACCTCACATTTCATGGCATCACTTGTCCTCAGGGAATCCTAATGGGTATGGATATACAGAGGTAAAAGAAGAATGCAGCAATACAAAAGGTGCTGCCCAAGGAAAGCTAAGGAATGGTGTGGAGACTGGGGAAATCACAGAACCAGGCAGGCTGGAAAAGCCCTCCAGAACCATCCAGTCCCAGTCTGGGCTTGTCCCCAGCCCAGAGCACTGAGTGCCACCTCCAGCCCTTCTTGGGACACCTCCAGGGATGGGCACTCCAAAGCTCCCTGGGCAGCCCCTGCCAAGGCCTGAGCACCCTTTCCATGGAGAAATTCCTGCTGCTGTCCAAGCTGAGCCTCCCCTGGCCCAGCTTGAGGCCGTTTCCCCTTGTCCTGTCCCTGTTCCCTGGGAGCAGAGCCCGACCCCCCCTGGCTGTCCCCTCCTGGCAGGGACTTGTGCAGAGCCACAAGGTCCCCCCTGAGCCTCCTTTTCTCCAGGCTCAGCCCTTTCCCAGCTCCCTCAGCTGCTCCTCACAGGGTTCACATTCCAGACCCTGAGCAAGTTTTGGAGGTCACTCACTGTGGTCTCGAGGAGCAACTGTGACCTCCTGGTGTTACAGCCTGGCAAGCCAGAATCCTAATGTGGGATCCACTGAGGTGTTCCCAAGGGAAGGCTCTCCTCTTTACAAACAGGGCCATTTCAAGGAGAAACAAGAGCAGCACTTTTTTCTGAGGACAGACAGCAACAGGCAGTAAGGCACACGGCTCTTTTGCCACCTTCAGCAAGCCACGAAAGGCCCAAAATTTACAGTTCAAATGTGCTGCCCTGCTGCTGCCCAGGTCCTCAACAGAAAACCTTTGTTTCACAGGAAAGCTTCAAACAGGGCTCCAGAGAGAAGAACCACATCTCTAGGCTGAGAACTGTGACAGAAAAAATAAGCCAGAGGAGGGCAGAGAATTAAGTTACCTTTATCTGCATCACATGAGCAGAAAATGAAGTTTGCTCCCATAATGTACTGCTGGGATTGCTCTCCTTCCCTTGCATTACTATCCTGCACTCAACTCTCCCCTTTTCCACCTCCATCATGTCTCATCACCTTCCCACACCATCTTCCAACTCCAAAATGCTCCCATTGCAGCAACTCTGGCTCACGTTCGTTTTTTGTCTGAGAGCCCCATTTGACATTCCTAGTGCAGAGCACCATGGATTTCACTTTCCTTTCCTTCCACCATCCTCCCAAATGCTTTCACCCCTCCAAGTCCCTGCTCCCTGCTATTTCACTGCTCCTATGGGGCAGCTGAAAAAATTTCAGCCACAATAAGTCAGAAAGCTGAGCCCCAGGCCAGGAGAAATGCTTGGGTTGGAAAGGGGCTCCAAGGAGCCAGAAGGACCCCAAGGTTTTAATGTGGCAGAAGAGCAAAGGAAGAAGGAAATAGCAGATGTGCCTTGCATCAGATTTGGTGGAATATTAGGAAGAAATCCTTCCCTCTGAGGGGGCAGGCCCTGGCACAGGGTGCCCAGAGAAGCTGTGGCTGCCCCTGGATCCCTGGGAGTGCCCAAGGCCAGGTTGGACTTTGGGGCTTGGAGCAGCCTGGGACAGTGGAAGGTGTCCCTGCCATGGCAGGGGTGGCACTGGATGGGCTTTGAGGTCCCTTCCCATCCAAACCCTTCTGTGATTCCATGATAATGAAGGAAAAAAAACCACCAAAAAAAAAAGCAGAACAGGACTTCAGTGCATCCCAAGGAGACAGAAATGGTGTTTCTTCCAATGTGGGTTTCTAGGGAGACAGTTCCCTTCCTCTGTCCCAAATATTTCACGGGACTAGGACAGAAACCTTGTTCACTTTCTGAAAAGTGCTGCTACCACCCTTCCATGTCCTGAGTCTGCTCCATGCTCCGCAAGCTGCGCTGAGGAAATATTTGCATGAAGGAATACACAGAAACAGCTAAAAAGAGATGGAGAAAATGTGCCTGCCAAGGAGCAGAGTTATTTCCGTGGAGGAAACAGGAACTACTGGAGGGAACGGAAATAATTCAGCTCCAGTTTAATTCCAACAGGCCCAAAAAGTATCATTTGAAAATCAAGTGCATTTTAAAGATAACAATTATTTTTTTAAAGTCGAAAGCAGGCACAAGCTGTTTGCATAAACACTAATATCCCACATATTCAGGAGTGCAGGTGACTGGAAAGATCAGCCCAAGCCTGGGTTAAACTGAACAATGAAATTACCTGGCACTGGAATTCTTGGAAAACACACCTTCTTTTAGTGAGTTTAAGGAAAAAAAACATTCCAGCCTTTCAAGTCAGTGAGAAAACAGCACAACCTTGAGCATTCTTTTTTAAAATCTAAATTCCGCCTGTTCTCCCAAACAGCAACAGCAGCCAGAGCTGAATGGAAAACTCAAACCCAAAGAAAAGCATCTAAACCCTGTGTGGCTCTTTGTTCAGCCTGGGGCCTGCACTTCCACATCTCCTTTTGCAGCAGGTTGGAAAGATCCTTTCTTTTCAATGGAATTCAGTTTATTTACCCTATTTCACCCACAAAGATCCACCTTATCTGAAGTGAAACACCTCTGCTCACCCAACAATGCATTTCAGGCAGCTGTGATGCACAGGCAGATTTTGGAAAAGTATTTTAACTGTGTCCCTACGAGCCAGTTTCCCTCCAGGAACGAGAACTCCTGGGATTCTCCATTATGGAACACTAAGAAGAGGAATCACCTCTTCCAGCTGAGGAAACTGGGACATTCTGCTTGCTTGGACCCACTTTGTAATGCCAGGACACAGGGAATGGCTTCCCAGTGCCAGAGGGCAGGGCTGGATGGGATATTGGGCAGGAATTGTTCCCTGGCAGGGTGGGCAGGCCCTGGCACAGGGTGCCCAGAGAAGCTGTGGCTGCCCCTGGATCCCTGGCAGTGCCCAAGGCCAGGTTGGACTCTGAGGCTTGGAGCAGCCTGGGACAGTGGAAGGTGTCCCTGCCATGGCAGGGGTGGCACTGGATGGGCTTTGAGGTCCCTTCCAACCCTAGCAATTCCATGATTCCATGATTTTCCCCATCCATTCCAAGAATAAAATTACCAGGTCTTTATTAATCTGTAGTCCCAGTGTCCTTTAGGTGCAGTGGTTCTAAATGGGTGCTAAAAGCAACATTAAATTTTAAATTCCCATGGTTTTTCCCTCTCCAGCTTGTGATTCCAGCAGCTGGCAGCTTTCACTTCCCATCACAGAACCACTGAGGCTGGAAAAGCCCTCTAAGATTGAGTCCCACCATCAGCCCTGCACCACCAGCATTCACCAAATGTCCCCAGGTGCCACATCCACTCCTTCCTTGGACACCTCCAGGGCTGGGGACTCCACCACCCCCCTAAGCAGCCCCTTCTAATGCCTGACCACCGTTTCCATGGAGAAGTTTTTCCTACATCCAATCTAAAGCTCCCCTGGCACAGTTTGAGGCCAACTTCACAAGGTGCTCAGCCATCCCAGCATTTCTTTCCTCCCAAACTGTAACTCTTGCAGGAGACCTCAGGAATACACTTTCCACCTGACAGCTTCATGGATCTGCTTTTTTTTTTTCACCAGAAAAGCTGGTGTGTGTGAAGCTATTTTCTCCAAATCCTACTTGGACAATTTGCCTTCCTGCTCAAGGAATAAAATCTTACAATTCCTCTCTGTGCTGGTTAATAAATCTGCATGCTGCTTTCAGAGTTTGTTTTTTGTTGTTGTTTTCCAATAGAGAGACAAGGCTGTTCTATTTATAAAGGTCAAGAAAATTGTGTGCAGTCTGTGAAGCCTTAACATCTCTGCGTTATTAAAACAGAATATTTCATTTAAACAGCCACTTTCAGAGAGAAAAAGAAATTTCTCCCAATAACATCTCTTCCCCCCTCCTTTCTGAGTTAAGGTCGGTGCACACGGAGGATAATGCAAGTGTTTGTTTGTTCTTCACTTGAATTATAGCAACTATTATTTTTTAAACACTCTATAACACTTTTACAGGTTGTTTGGATAAGCCACAGCCATAAATCCTGCTTGGCTGTCATGCCAGGAAAAAGCCTGGCATTCTTTTATGGGCAGGGAGGAAAGCTGCCAGGAACAGCAAAGGGGGTTGGGGCTGAGGAGGGGGTTAAACAAGGTTTAAGAGGTTTAACCTGGACAAAAACGTCGCCTTCAGACATATCTCTGCCATCTTCCTGTACTGGAATGATGTCCTGAGGGACTGGTACTTCCACATGAATTTCACACAGGGTCAGACAAGGATTCAAGAGCTGCCAGTGCTCAAACCTTCCTGGGTTCTGTGAGAAGCAGCAGCCCGGTTTAATCTTTATCCGCTTACCAACAATTGCAAATAAACAGGTTTTCAGTGGTCAGAGCGGTGCTTATGGCACAGCAAAATGGGGCAGACAGCTCAAATCCAAGGTAACAGCACCTGTGGAGCTGCTGGCACTGCACAAAGCCCACGCAGGCCCCAGGAACACAGCAAACCAAGGAGCAAACACAGAAATCCCGGCTAAGCCCATCCCAATCCCAGCATTCCCAGCTGAACGCTGTGCCTTGCACTAAAAGCACAGTACAGGAGACATTCCTCAGCTGGACCTGCACAGGAACCTGGATTCTTGATGGTATTTTGTGTTTGATGATCTCCACCGTGGGCTGGGGGGTGGCTGAGAGCTCAGGGCTGTCCTGTGCCACCGAGCCAACGTCAAAGAACAGGGGCACAGCCAAAACCAGAGCTGAGCAAGGGATCTCCCGAGGCTGGCTGTCATATTCTCCCCCAGAGCAGCTCAGAGAAGTCTGGAAAGGCAGGACAAAGAAGTGCCAGGCAGAATTATTCCCTGCAGGTGCTCTAATTCCATTTTTGTGAACAGATATGCCCAGCACTGCCAGCTGGAAGCTCAGCAGCAGAAACCCCAAGTGACCAGCTCTGCCTCTCAACAATCAAGCTGGGCTCCACAAAGCCTTTAGTTTGACAAAAGAAAAACAAAACAAAAAAAAAAAACCCACTTAAAGTTTCTAACCTGAGCTTCAACTATTCCGGACTCTTCACATCATTAGCACACCTCTAACAGACATGAACCCAATTTTAAAGATTGCTGTGTGATTTACTCTCTGGTTACTAGGAAAAGAAAGCCCTAAACAAACCTGTCATTGACCTATATCTGCATTAACGTTTGTTCTTTAGGTGGAAATCTGAGCAAAGCTTTTCTGCCTGTGAAAATCAATGTCCCTTAAATGAGAACACTGGAATTTTAAGTGTCCTGTTTTTGTTAAACAGCCTTGCTACTTAATCAGGAATGAAAAGTAATTTCTAAGCACCAGTGCCCCGTGCTTATGAAGCAATTATAGTTAAAGCCTTCTCTGGGATAGAAAAACTCATCAGCACTGAAAGCCAGACAGATGAAAGCCTGCAGTGATGGGCAGAGCAAACCCTGTGCTGACCACAATTCTCTCCTCGGGTACAACACTGCGTGCCCCAAACTCCTCAGCTTGTCATAAATTACGAGTCAAAAACATATTAACAGCAAAACTACATCTGAAGAGGAGAAAATAAAGGAATAAATGAACTTCCCACTGCTCTCTGGCCACCCCTGAGGCTGCAAGCAGCACTTCAAGCAGGCTGATGAAATCCTCGCAGTCAAAGGCAGCAGAGGAGTGTTGTGATCTGCACACTCCCTCTCCTAATCTGTTCTGGCAAGGCGATTACAGGAGCTGCTTCCTTTAAAAGAAGTCAAATTTATGCACACACGAATAAAGGGCTAACTGTACAATCAGCCCCAACAGCAGTGCCAGGAAAAAAGCTGGAGCTGCTGCAAGGGGAAAATGGGGTACAAAATCCAGCATGGAAGGGAAGATGTTGATTTTTCAACTTCTGTTTTACATGAGTCAATAAGGCCACATTGGTCATAGAATCCTGGAATGGTTTGGGTTGGAAGGGACCTTAAAGCCCATCCCATTCCACCCCTGCCATGCCAGGGACACCTTCCACTGTCCCAGGCTGCTCCAAGCCCCAAAGTCCAACCTGGCCTTGGGCACTGCCAGGGATCCAGGGGCAGCCACAGCTTCTCTGGGCACCCTGTGCCAGGGTCTGCCCACCCTGCCAGGGAACAATTCCTTCCCAATATCCCATCCAGCCCTGCCCTCTGGCACTGGGAAGCCATTCCCTGTGTCCTGTGTCTCCAGGCCTTTGTAAATAGTCCCTCTCCATCTTTCGATCAGTTCCTTCAGGATACAATTGGGTCACCCCAGAGCTTCTCCTCTCCAGGTGAGCACCCCCAGCTCTCCCAGCCTTTCCTCCCAGCAGAGCTGCTCCATCCCTCTGCTCATCCTGGTGCTCCCCTGGGCTCTCTGCAGCAGCTCCAGGTCCCTGCTGTGCTGGCCCAGGGCTGGGGCAGCTCTGCAGGTGGGCTCTCACCTGAGCTCAGGGCACAGGGGCAGAATCCCCCCCTCCCCTGCTGCCCACGCTGGGGCTCAGCCCAGGGCACGGGGGGCTCTGGGTCCCAGCTCTCACCCCCAGCACCCCCAGCTCCTTCTCCAGGGCTGCTCCAGCTGCTCATCCCCTGGATTGATCCAGGGAGTTGCCCTGAGCCAGGTGCAGCCCCAGAACCTGGCCTGGTTGAACCCCCTGGGATCCCCAAGGGCCCCCATGGAGAAGATTTTGGGGGGGTTCAGGGTTTTGTGCCTCAGGCAGCCTGTGCAGACTGTGCTAAGGAAGGACTGAGGATGGGACAAGGCTGGAGATGGGGACTGTGTGCCCAGCACTCGCCTTTTCCATGTTCAGCTGAGACAGATGTCCCTCCCCTACTGCTCCCCATCACTCTCCTTGCAGGGAACAGAAGCCACCAACAGCCAAGCCATTTGCAGAGAGCCCAAGAAACAGTTCTGAGGGTGTGAGGGGGAGGGTCAAAAGCAGAAATCTGTTTATTTGGCACCTAAATATAGCCCAGTTAACTCAGCAAACATTTTCTCTCTACTACATTGCTATTTTGTCTGCGTGCAGAGGCTGCAAGGAACCAGCTGCAGCGTCACCAGTTGATTACATTCTCTGATGAGGAATTTGCTTTTGTTCCTCAGCAGAAATTTCTGCCACTGTGTGCCTGTGACCACTCTCCTGAGTCTTGGGGATGAAAATTCAGTTTTCTGCTAAAGCCCCAGCAGAAAGAAGGAGCTTGTCACCTCAGCCTTACACAAAGGAGCTCAGCTCAGCCATGCCTGGCCGGGAATCAAGCCCCTGATAATCAGACAGGACACATCAGGTGGCTTCTCTTCCAGGCTGGCCACAGGCTGATTAATTCTTTCATTCCACACCAGGTTTATTAATTCTTTCATTCCACACAGCCCAGCTGCTGCTAAAAGGGAGGTTTCTCAACCAGCTGCATTCAGAGTGGAGGCTGCTGCTCAGAAAAGTCTTCTTGGACAGAAAACAAAAATAAGATTGGGCATTTTGAGATTCTTGTTTAAAAAGCATTATAACCCTTCAGAGCATTTTCAGGGGGTTTTTTGCCTTTGTGGGGTTTTTTTGGGGTTGGTTTTTTTTTTTTTGCAATAGGACTGCACACTTAGACACCTGTAGCATGTAGAGGAAAACTCTTTTCATTAAGAAAATTAGAATGGAAACATAGAATCCCAGAATGGTTTGGGTTGGAAGGGACCTCAAAGTCCATCTCATTCCACCCCTGCCATGTCAGGGACACCTTCCACTGTCCCAGGCTGCTCCAAGCCCCAAAGTCCAACCTGGCCTTGGGCACTGCCAGGGATCCAGGGGCAGCCACAGCTTCTCTGGGCACCCTGTGCCAGGGCCTGCCCACCCTGCCTGGGAACAATTCCTGACCAATATCCCATCCATCCCTGCCCTCTGGCAGTGGAAGCCATTCCCTGTGTCCTGTCCCTCCATCCCTTGTCCCCAGTCCGTCTCCAGCTGACTTGGCCCTCCTTCAGGCACTGGAAGTGCTCCGAGGTCTACCCAGAGCCTCCTTTTCCAGGCTGAATCCCCAACTCTCCCTGCCTTTCCTCCCAGGAGACATTTCAAATGATCCATGACTGACTATTTTCATTTTTTTTTTCTGGTCATAGAATTCTGGAATGGTTTGGGTTGGAAGGGACCTTAAAGCCCATCCAGTGCCACCCCTGCCATGTGCAGGGACACCTTCCACTGTCCCAGGGTGCTCCAAGCCCCAAAGTCCAGACTCACTTAAATCCAACCTTGCCTGAAATTTTACCACACAGGCAGATCCCTGTCAATGCAGCACATGATTTACCCTTCAGATAAGTCCACAAACAGACAATTGATTTAACTTTTGAAAGCCCTCCCTGCACACAGGCCATGGGCAGAAGGAGAGATCTTGACTCTAAAAAGGACCAAAATACCAAAATACACATCTACAATTCTTCTGCAGTGCTTTCACACCAGTTTGCTGAGGTGGCTGCCTTTTATCCTCAGTTTTTATATTGCAGCAAAGTGCACTTGAATCGACAAAGCAATCCCAGAGAAAATGGTGTCAAGGCACCGAGTGGCTGTGGCTGAGCAAGCTCAGGATCCCCAGCCCAAATTGATTTGAAAAACAAACCCCAGATTTTCAGTCTTCTGAAAACACTGAGCACAAGATAGGTTTAAAATGAGCAGATATTGGTGGAAGGAAAAATAAACTCCAGTTGAGCAGTGAGAGATGTGCCAGCAATGGGTCTGAAGCATCCGCCAGGGATGATCAGGGTCTGCATCCTGCAGTCCTGTCCTGCCTGTCCCCCAGTGTCAAAGGCATTTGATGTCACCTGGTGGCTGCAGACACTTGGAATTTAGGGTGGGATGGTCCCTCTCATCTCTTTACTGGGAAGCCATATGGAGAGAGCTAAGGCAGCTCCAAAGGAGCCACAGAGCAAACAACGTCACAGCCAGGCAGCTTTTCTGTGCATCCTATTCTTCAGTGGAACTGATAAAAATTCCATTAAGAAGCTTGGAATAAGCATGGAATATTATCTCCCCACGATATATCATTTCTTCAGTAGGAGCAAAGTCACAAAGTATTTCAGCTGCTGACCAAGGAAATCAGGATAGGTAAAAGAGCTCAAGGCTCCCCAGGAAGCCTGAGAAGGCTCCTCCAGCATATATTAAACCTCCAAATCCCTGTGAAGATCCCATTCTGGGAACATTCCACAAGCATCCATATTTTCCACAGTTAACCTGAGCTTCTGCTATGCCCCAGTGCCCAGGGCAGCTGTCCCAAGTCACCCTTCCCAATCCTGCACCCTGCCAACACAGCTTCACTGAGCTTTACCTTGTGGTTGCTACATATTCATGGATTTTTCATCAATAACAACTCTGCCACAATGCTCTGAATGTGGCTCAGCTGGATTTATTAAGCAGGAGCCTCCTTCAGAACCCTACAGCCAAAATGTTTGTGCCCAGCCAGCTTAAACAAATAACTCCAGCTTATAACACTTGCCCATCACAGAGCACAGCAAGAACCTTTTGTGGTGCAAAATGTTGAAAAAACCTATGGATACAGAGTAAACCTGCCATCAGAAAAGTCCTTTATAGCTCACAGCTGCAATTTCAGTCAAAACAAGGAGAGGGTGGAGAGCACTGTGCCCCAGAGGTGACATGTGAGTGACATGGACTCATGTCCCTGGTTCTGCCCCATTTCCAGCAGGTCTCCCATGTGTTTGGCCTCACCAAAGAGCCTCAATCCCTACGGAAGCTTCTCCATTTGTACCTGCCAATAGTGGGACAATGCTTAGCCCAGATTTGTACATCCCCGGTGACGCCCTTAGCACCCCACTAGTGGGTTCCCATTTGAGTTATTTTTGGCTCTCAAATTAAGAAACCATTTCAGAAGATTCCTAACACCTGTTTTGTCTGTGCAAGAGTAACAGCACAAACCCAAGAGCTGAGATTTGATTGATGATCTCCCTTTTGGAGCCGCTTTCCCTACCTAGATCACGCTAACACTCATCCTTGCACAAAGTCCAAAGGGGAAAAACTTGGGGGTTTATGAGGGAAGGGATAATTTGTTCCTAGTCATGGACAAGACACGAAACACCTGGCAGGCTGGTTGATGAGAAAATAACAGTGATGCAAAACAGAAGGTGAAGCAGGCGGAGGTGGGGTCTGTCACCTCACAGAGCCCAAAGTCACTTTTCCCAGTGCCAGATCCCAACAAACAGCGCTGGCACACGGAACACAGCTGTGCTGGCAGTCACTGTGCTCAGGTATCCCAGCTTGCTGTGCCTGCTGGAGGCCCTCCGGCATGTGAATGGATGGAGATGGATAGTTAGCATTCCCTTGGGAATCCAGCCTGTGCTACAGCATCCAGCCAGAACTGATCCAGAAAAAGGCCACAGGAGCCCTCCTATTGTTGCTGGAGTCCCAGTGGGGGTGAATCAGGACTCTTTGACTCCAATATCAGAAGGCTTATGTGATTTATTAAAATGACTCCATTGTTCAGAAGGATTTTGGGCTATATGTGCCCACGTTCTGAGCCAACATCTTTTCGTCTTCTTGCTCACTACCCAAACTGCTAGAATGCCAGAAAATGCTTAAAAAGTCAGAGAGATAGCAATTCTCCATAGCAGAGGTTGAGAGAGAGAAGGCTCCCATCCCCCATGTGGGAGACAGGGCAAAAGAATACATTTGTCCTTGAACACACACAAAGATTTGTTTTCACAGAAATCTGTGCTTACAAGTGAGCTTTCCATGGAAGGAAAAACTCAGCAAGTTTGCATCCAAGAAACTTAGAACATGTCCAGGTGACACCCTCCTGCCAAGGCAAGCTGTGATTCTGAGATACCTGTCAGAGTCACTTAGGAAGCAGCAGAATGTCACCAGACTGTGTGCCAGCACAGCTGTCCCAGCTGTGTCCCTCCTCCAGGCAGCAGCAGGGACACTTCAATCGCAGTCCAACTTCAAGTGGCTCTGGCTTCCTCCCAGCTGTGCTGTCAAACAAGGGAAGGCCAGGGAAAACCAGAGGATCTGCCTGCCTTACGCTCTCCCAGCGTGCTCTGTCCTGCTATCCCAGTCCCAGTGTTTGGGCACAGTGCTCAGGGAGAAAAGCCTTCTCCTCTCCACGCTTTGTTTCCCTCCTGTGCCTCGCAGAACTGGGCTTCCACCGGGAGAACACAAAGCAACCACGGATCTGATCAGCAGGAGATGTTCTCCCCTTGGTGCAGTGGCTCAGCACTCAGATGTGCAAGGAGGTGTAAGGAGAACCAGCAGGTACTACACACACAGCCCGGTCAGTTTGTGGATATCTGCCCAGTTTGGATGCACAGCCCTGCTCCAGGACTCAGACACGAGCTGTGTACGGAGGCACACACACAATCCCACGTTTCTAACGGATTTATCCCACTCTTGGTCTGGATATTCCCCACCAGTGACACCTGGCTGTTCTTTGGTCCACAGGCAGGACTGTAATAAGGACAAGCAATGCCCAACACTAACACAGAGCCCCTGGAGCTGGGGCAGGGAACAGAGGTCCCCAGGATGTCACTGAGCCAGTGCAGGGTGTGCAGAGGGACATTGTGACAATACAGCTCAAAGTCACTGCCACTGAAGGGGCTGACACTGCAGCACTTCCCCCTGCTCCCAGCAAGGGATTCCTGCTGCAGGAATTCCTGTGAGGTGTCACTAAAACCCCCAGATACAACAACTTAAGGGTGTGTCCATTACTGTCCCCACCCCGGTCCCTTCCGACCAAAGTGTGAAGTTGAACATTGCAGTGAACTCCTCCCCTTGCTCCTGCTGCCACCTGGACCCATCCAGAGACCCTTAGGGATGTACCTGCTCCAGGTGGAACCTTATCCATCAGCCAGTCTCTCCAGGGGTTTACCTGCTGTGTTAGGGCACGGGTTGGACTCAATCTTGAAGGTCTTTCCCAACCTAGACATTCTGTGATTCTGTGTATTTATCCACAGCCACACTTACTCAGAGGTGTTCCTGTTCCAGCATGGCCTTGCCTTCTCTAGGAGCCACAGGTCCTGCAGGAATGAACCTGCTCCAGCATGGATTTACCCACAGCCCCTCCAGGAATGAACCTGCTGTGCCATGAGCTTATCCATGACCTCATGCACAACTGCTGATGCCTCAAGGTGTTCCTGCTCTGGGACTATCCTTGGGCCACAGTCCCTTTTTGGACGTACAGACACTCTGAGATGTTCCTGCTGGAGGTGGAACCCCAGCACCACCACCCACTCACAGCCCTGCTGGGATGGGGGAGACAATCAGAAGGGCAAAAGGGAAAAAATTCGTGGGTTGATATAAAGGTAGTTCAACAGGTAAAGCAAAAGCCACAAGGAATCTGTTCTGTTTTCCATGGGCAACTGGGTGTTCAGCCATTCCCAGGAATGCAGGGTCCCATCCCATGCAATCCTCTTTGGGCAGCTGGGATCAGCTGTCCTGGCTCTGTCCCCTCCCAATTTCTTGTGTAGCCCCCCTGCCTGCTCGCTGGTGGGGCAGGTGAGGAGCAGAAAATGCCTTGGCACACCAGAAAAGCTGGACTGGCAGGAAAACCCAGCCTCCTGTGGTATCTTATGCTCCAGTCACTGGAGGTTCTCTGCCTCCTGATGCACACAGGAAAAAAGGCTGGTTTTTAACAGAGATGCAAAGTCTGGACCCCACTGGATGGGACAGCTGTGCAGGAGAAGAGCTTTGGGATTGTCGGGGAAGAGAATAAGCAGCATCCATGAGAAGAGAGAAAAATCTTGGGCAGAAGGAGGAGCAGGAACAAAACACCCAGGAAGTAGCAAAGAGCCAGGAGAAAAGGGAGAAGAGGATGGTGCTGCACACCACAAAACACAGGAGGTGCTGAAGGATGTTCATCTCCTCCGGCTGACCACATCCACCCTTCAGCTTCACACAACCCCCTACCCTTACTAACTTGGGCAATACTGCAACTTCAAGGCTAAGAGCTGGAGGCTAACTCTGCATTTCCAGGATGCCTGATCTTCCGTTTCACCTAAAGGAATTTCTCAGGAGTTTAAGAGCCTGACTTGGAAAGAGTCTCATAGCTGAAGCCAGGTATCATTTCCAACAAGCCTTAAGGTAAAGCTAAGTGGCACTATTTGCATCACATTTGCTTTATCTACACCTTCCTGAAGTGCCTGGCCACTGCCCTGAAGTGCTGCTGGCAGTCCCAGGGCCATTGATTTCCTCTATTCACCAGAAATATCACCCACCAAGAAGGTTATTTTCCTCATTTAGCCTGTGGACTCCAAGAGCAGTAATGAATTCCCCTCAGCCGCCGGATCTCTGCACACAAATGACATCAAATAGGCAGTTTAAATCCTGACAAGCACTGACACATCCCAGGGACCCACCTTCCACTGGGGGCAGGGAGCAGTGCCTCTCCATTTCCATCACACCCATGTTATTTACTCCTCTGCTCCTGAATCTCAGTGACACTCTGTGGTCACAGACACCAACAGCAATTCCACATTTGGATTTGAAGGGACCTTAAAAATCACCTCGTTCATGGACAGTGACACCTTCCACCAGACCAGGATGCATTCCCACAGTCCTGCTGGTTTTGTATAAAATTGCCTCTACTCCACTGATATTAAAGCCTGACTGTTTTCCCTCCTAACTAAAGTGTATTTGCATGAATGCAATACTCCCCTACATGTGCAAAATACATCATGAGTGCACATACATGTCACTATTTATATATTTCTCTTCACGTTCAACACAAAGTATGTGTGCACTTCCAAGACTGCAATTTCATTTTCCATCAGCCCAGGCAGCTCCATTATGATTTCTCCTCTCCACATCACCCACAGGCAGCACCTCAGAGAACATCAAGTAAGTGAACAAAACGAGCTGGCCTGGGCTGGGCAGTTTCTAAATCCATGTCAAGCCCAAGTCACAGAGCTGCTGTGCAGCTGGAGTGTTTGACAAGAAACACCTCCAATAAATGTGCTCACAAACCGAATCAAAGAAGGGAATTTGGGGAGAGGAGCACTGCTCCAGGCAGGAATTGTTGCTGCCTAACAAGGAGCTTTTTTTCACTGATACCCTACTTCAAGTCAGCTCCTAATGAACAAGCCCCAAACGCAGCCCAAAGACCCCAGACTTCTGAAAGTCTGACAGTCCATTTTCGACTTGGAAAGCAGGCACTGGTGTTGAAGTTTGGCTCTCCCTGCTCAGGCTCTGGTTTCCAAGGAAACCAGTGGCTGCAAGAGCCTTGCAAAACGCCGGTCCTGTGCTCCTGCTCGGAGCACGCTGCGCTGGAGCTTCCCCTGACACCAACCCCGCCAGGCAGGGGCTTTAGCAGCATTTCCAAAGCACCTGGATGCAATTCCAGGCGTTCAGGATGTCAGGATACACAAGAACATACCCGACTGATTGCACACTTAAACCAAACCTCTTTCTGTAGATGCTGAGAGGAGAAAGGTATTCTTGTCATGGTTCAGGCTCCAATGTAACAACAAATACTTTTGTTTTTTCCTGTTCTCTCTGCCCTTCAAAACAAAAACAAGCTACACAAAATGCAAATGTCAGGCACTTCTCTGCCTGCACGTCCCCGCTAGAAACAGCAGCACAGCAGATAAAAAACATTTACAGAAATATTTATACTTCATCCTGATGCATATGCAAGGATTTGGGCCCCGTGAAAAGCCAAAAGCAAAGACCAGCAGCACAGGCAGCAAGGACTATCACTGCTGGCAGTGAGTGGTGTTTAACCCATCTCCAGCTCAGCTTTCCTGAACCCCTTCCCTCAGAAAGATGTTCGTATTCAGTAACTCTTATCATCCTACAGCATCCAGCTCAAGCAGGATAAGCACAGAAACTGATATGTAACAATTCACTGTATCCTTTTTAACTCTCTAGAGAAACAAATTTTCCCCCTGACTCCTATTTTCCTTTCTGGTGCTCAGCAAGTTCAGGACTCACAGCGTCCCCTCTCCTTCCAGAGGCAGCTGGCCGGGCTAAATTCTGTGCTACTACATCCATTCCTGCTCAGTTTCAGAACTCTGACATGGCTTTTTATTATTATTATTATTAATTTCAGGAACACAAGACACATGCTGTGTTTAGGAACATGGGATGCTGAAGCTCAGGAATGCTGTCACAGAGTCTGGAGGGAAGGAATTTGTGTCTGTGGCCTGGGGACCTCATTTTGTGTTGAAGCACTTTAAAACTCTCCTCCTACAGCATTCATACAGCTAAGGATGAATGTAACACAGCTCTGACAAGTATAGGTAATTATTCCACTAGTACAGATAAAAGGAAAAAAACGTTAATTCTGCAGAAAATGAAATTGTGGAGCTGTACTACAATTTAAAAAAGAGTCTCTATGTTAATTACCAGCTGTTAGTGTGCTCGGAGCAACTGTACTTGCTGAACAGTGTTGTTTTGCATATAACCACCAAGAAAATGTCACTGTAGTTTCTGAAAAGAACTACTTTGCTTTAAAACACAGTTTACTGACACCACACTGCTAAAATTAATCTTCAAAAGCAGCAGAAAAACCGAGGGAAGTCTGTGTTGCTTGTTGAACAGAACTAAGAATAACTGACATTGCAGCGATGTTTTATCTCGCAATTAAACTCGTCTCAGCAAGAACCAGACAGAAGATGACAAAACAACTTCGTGGCTTTCATAGCTTTATTGGGAGATTTGTATTTTACCTTCCTTTGAGTCAAACCCCTCTGGAGCTTACACTCAGCATAGACATCACCAGCCTGAACAAGTGCGTTGAGAGATGACCCAAAACACTGCTTCAATAGAGAAAAATGGTAGTTCTAGTTCTGTGCTCAACAGCCTAGCAGCACACAGCCACCCCCACTAGTGCGAGTAACCCAAACCTCAGAGGGCTGTAATGTATTACACAAGGAGCTGAGCTGTCACAGTGTCCCCTTGTCACTTCCCAAGGCATTAAAGGCGTGAGTCACACGAGTGCACAGAGGGGAGCCCCATCACTGCCACCACTGCCGAGCCAGACCTGTCAAAACACGGGAGAATCACGCTCGGCTGCCTTGCTCCAGCACTACTGTGTTCACAGCTCTGTCAGGGAGAGCATCATCCCTCACAGCAAAACCTCATCCCTGCACAGGGATCCTCCCCCACCAGTGGTGCCCCAGCACCGCTCAACACATTGCCATAAAGTGCTGACCCTAAATCCTGACCCTTCAAATGCACCAAAAAATCCCACTGACTTTAATGGATTTTTGTCCATCGAGCATCGGCTTAAACGACGTTTGGATGGATTCGACTTTAGAGCGCATAAAAGCAACCGCAGCATTTAACAGCCCTCACGACAAATGATAAATGCAGTTCAATTAATTGCTCACTGGACACACCAGAGTGGATTGACACCAAAAAAAAAACAACGAAGGTTGCACATCCATCTCTGCTGACTGCTCGGCCAAGATGCTTCATCAGAAAGCGACAGGACTCCAGAGGCCACCACCACCCCAGCTGCTGCCCCACATTCCAGGAAACCATCGCAGCAGGAGCGTGCCTCAGTTACTCCCCCATCACCTCAACCACCAGTTCCCAGTGGTTTCATCACGTACCAACCATCCCCCAAATTCCTGTAGGAAGAGGAGAGCGTGGGGGTTGAGGGAACAGGGGTTTGGGTCGTCTCGGGGGTTTTTAGATGGATGGCTCCTGGGTACTGCAGCATACGTAGTGCTGATAAACACCAGAAGAGCTTTTCGTGCCAGCACCCTAAATACAAAGTGCTTTTCAAGTATTTCTGGGGGTTTTATGACTATTATGATCACTTAAAATACGCCTCTAGCCCCCAGAGGATGTGCACATTTGCCTTCAAAGAACCAATCTGGCCGTTGCAGGGATTTTATTAAAGCTCTTGTATGGATGTTGTACTTTCCCTAAGGCTATGCAACCAAGTATTTTATATTTCTTAAACCAGACCTCTTAAACACAACTCACAGGCTGCTCCTCCCCTCAAAAACGAGTCTCTGGGATTTGGGCAGATTCCCCAAAAGTCTGCTAACTGCCCATACCAAGTTATTCTTCGTTTTACTCAACATTTCTTACAAATGACACAGCACTCTGCTGCTGTCTCTGTTAACAACAGAGCTTGTACGACCTCAGCCAAGAGATCAGGCCTTTCACACTTACAAGCTCCGTGCTTTGTTCTATGTTCTACTTCTACACTTCTTTTTTTCTCCCTTCTGGAAAAGAAAACACGCTGATTACACAGCTTTCCAAAAAGGCAAACAGCTGTTGCCCATCCCTGAACAAAGCAGCCTGTTAAAATTAAAGTCCTGGGTATTTTCCCATGGCAAGGAGGAGGCAGGGAAAGGGAAGAGTTGCAGCTTGCTGGTTGAAAAGGCTGCTCTTTGCTTGGCTGCTCTGTCCAGTTTGAACTGCAAAGGCATTTGGTACAAACTCGGTCTCCCAGTATTCCCCCCCGTGCTGACAGGCTGTCAGCAGCCAGGATATATCCTGCAAGAGGTCAAAGGTGTGGAAAAACAAACACCGGCAGCAATTTGGAAAGATGAAGAGGAGAGAAAGATCAGTCACAGCGTTTTTTCAGCCGCGGAAAACCAGCCGGCTTCCTCCCCAGTCTGTGCCCTCTTACTCGGCCACTTCTTGCAAGTTATTTCCCTTGAGAGGGGGAGGGAAGAAAAAAGCCACTTATTTTAAATAACTGGCTTCTGTTTATTGGAACAGGGAGACTGGTAAAGATGCTAATGCCCAATTCCTCTCACTTGTAACTTGGAAGAAAATGGCTGAATGGCTGGATGTGTCCCTCCATGGATTTTAGCTCCTCATGTCAGTCCACAAAGCCCTGTTTCACTTTTTAAAACATTGTAGAGGCAAAACAAGCCCAACCCTCCAACAGCAACCCCAATTCTTACAAGCTCTGAAAAATCAATTTTATTCAACCATATGCATCCTTAATTGGGGGGAGATGGGGGATGTGCATGTAAGGGAAGATCCTGCAGATTTAATGGTATTTGTCCACACCAGGCAATTAAAGTTACCTTCACACTTTGAAAGCCATTCATAGAATCCCAGAATGGTTTGGGTTGGAAGAGACATTAAATCCCATCCAGTGCCACCTACTGCCATGGCAGGGACACCTTCCACTGTCCCAGGCTGCTCCAAGCCCCAAAGTCCAGCCTGGCCTTGGGCACTTCCAGGGATCCAGGGGCAGCCACAGCTTCTCTGGGCACCCTGTGCCAGGGCCTGCCCACCCTGCCAGGGAACAATTCCTTCCCAATATCCCATCCAGCCCTGCCCTCTGATAGTTGAAGCCATTCCCTGTGTCCTGTCCCAAGTCTCTCTCCAGCTCTCTTACACTCACTCAGAGTTCAACCACTCTATAACCCAGAATCTTCTATGTGGCATCACAACAGCTCCACTACCCCAGACCCTCAAGTACCTACCGTGACCCTCATGACAGTTCAGTTCCCACTGATTTTATGCCACTATTGATCCTGCCAATCTCCAGCCACCTCTGCCAGATCAGGAGAGCAAATCCAGCATCTCCTAACTACAAAAAAAAAATCCCAGAGGCTACTTGAGACTCATTTCAGTCTAAAATCATCCAGTCCAGTCCAACCCTTCTCCTTGCACTGCCAAGGCCACCACTAACCAATATCCCCAAGTGCCACATCCACCTGCCTTTTGAACGTTTCCTGGTGGCTTGACAAAACAAAAGGTTGGATGCCATTACCTCAAGAGTCACTGAGATTCAGTGTGAACAGGGAAGGAAAAAAAAAAAAAAAAAAAACACTTTTTTGCGTATTTTGTTATTTACAGGCTCTCATCATCTTAACTCTCACCATCACCAAGAGTTATCTTGGCCACCGGGCTCTTAGGGCTAACACTGAGCGTTCAATTCTTCCCAGAGCCACATACACGCCTGAAAACATTAGCAAGGATCTTTTCCTGTAATCACTGAGCAGTTTGGGTTGGAAGGGACCCTAAAACCTATCTCATTCCAGCCTGCCATGGGCACAGACACCTTCAGCTATCCCGGGCTGCTCCAAACCCCTGGAATGCCCCACCTGAGCGATTCCAACCTGCAGCCACAAGTTGACTACAATACTGTAAATAACATTAGGATCATTGGCCACGGATAATCAATATGAAACTCCCTCAGAGGAGTGGCACGCGTTACACCCCACAGCAGACTGCAGGGCTGCATTTGCACAAGGAGCAATCAAAACTCCAGCTGGAAAACGTTAATCCAAGGCTTTGCCAGGCTTCCTGCATATTTCACTGGATACATGAGAGGCTGCGGACTCGCTCTGCTGAAACCTGTGGCGCTTCCCGGAGTTCTGGGAGCTCCATTTGCACTTCAAGGGCGCCGAGGCCAACGACACTGACAAGGAAATCAACATTTTTAGGGTTCTGCTTTCCCGGAGCAAGTTAGCACCGCGGGATGCCTTAGCCCACCCTGGATGTTTACCCCACACGCCCAGGGAATTCATCCCTGTCCCACCTCTCCTGACAGCCCACTTTTTGGGGGGTTTTATTCGTTTTGAGGGCTGCGAGGAGGCAATTCCCGCGCCACCGCCGTCCCTCCCCTGCCATCCTTTGGAACGCGCGGCCAGACGCCTTAAAAGGACAAAATATCTGTGGCTGTGGGAATGGGGGGCGGGAACGGGAATGTGGGAACGGAGCGTGGCGGGAGGAGCGGCAATGGGAAGCGGCGGGGCGGCGTGAGGGGCACACGGGCCCGGCCGGCGGGGTCCGGCCATGGCGGCCTTCCTGAGGGCGGGCAGTTGCCTGGAGACGGCGGGGCCCGCCATGGCGGCGGGAAAGGGCTGAGGCTGCGCGGGGAGCGGGGCCGGTCCCTCAGGGGACACTCCGGTGAGGTCCCCGTGCCCCGGCAGCGTCCCCGAGCCCCGCCACCCCTCACCGGGCACCGTCCCTGTGCCCCGGCATCGCGCCCGCATCGCGGAGCCCGCCCGGCACACACGCTCCGCACTACCGGGATGGCTCCGGGGATCCGCCAGCTCCCGGTTATCATTCCACGAGGAAGATGCCGGCCGCGGAGGGCAGGCGGGTTTGCCCATCGACGGGCTCCTTGCACATGGAGCGAGCATCCGCTCGTCACCTCTTCCCTCCTTTTTTTATCCCTTGAGGAGCGCTGAACCAAAGGCACGCCGCTGTTTCGGCCAGGAAAAGGCACTGAGCGAGGGCGAGCGCTCCCGCTCCCACGAGGGCTCCGTTTCCCCATTAAGGCGCTCTAATTTCCCTCATCTGCGGCAGGTGTGAAACCGGGACAGCGCATCCCCCGGCGCGCCGGCACCTGAGGATCCCCGCAACTTTCCCTGCCCCCGGCGCACCAGGACACCGCAGGAAGCTCCTGCTTCTGCCAAACCCCCCTCCCCAAAACACCAGCCCCCGCCCGGAGAGCCGGGCACCGCATCCCGCCGGGCTCCAAGTTTCCCAGCTGGGAATATCTCCCTGAGGGGTCCCGGAGCGAGCCCCGGGCTTCCCCCGCCCCCTTCCCGCAGCGATAAAGCCTCCATGTCCGCGATATGATCCGGTTCATCCCGCGGGCAGCAGCGTCCCCGTCCCCCGGCGGGATGGGGCGGGCGGGTCCCCCCGCAGCCGGGACGGGCTGTCCGGGACCCGGCCGTCCCGCTTCGCCGGCACCTCGGCGCTCACTCCTGCCGCTCTTCCTCCCCGCAAGCTCGCAACTTTCCCACCCCGCGGGGCCACCCGGGGAGGATGCGGGAATGCCGGGCTCCGCTCCGCTCCCTGCCCGGCAGGCGGCGGCGAGGCCGGGGATGGAGCGGGATGAGGGAGAGAGGGGAGGCTGAGCGGGGTGACCCCCTGCTTACTGCGGGCTCTTGGGGTAGAAGGGGAGGGTGACGTGGCTGAGATCCTGGATGTCGAAGGCGGTGGGCTCGGCCGAGATCGCCTGGCGCTTGGTCCGCTGCTCGCCCTGCAAGGTGCCGGCGCTTTGCTGCTGCGCCTGCTGCGTGGCGGGCCGGATCACCGAGCGGTACTTGTCCAGCTCGTTCTGCAGCTTCTGGATCAGTTCGTCCTTCTGGTCCAACTCCAGCTCCAGCTCGTCGATGAGCGCATCCCGCTGCCGCAGCTCCTCGATCTTCTCCTGCAGCGCGTACTGTAAATCCCGCAAAGTGCCCATGGTCCTGCCGCCGCGCTCGCCCCTCACCGCTCCCGGCAACTTTCCCCCTCCGGGGCCGCCTCCCCGCGCTCGGGCCACCGCCGCCCCCCTGGGCTCGGCCCGGCCCCGCGGGGCCGCCGCCGCAGCCGGACCCCCGGCACGGCGCTCCGGAGCCGGGGTGTTGTCAGGGGCGATGTGGATCCGCCTGCGTCAGGCCGGGCTGGCGAGGGAGCCGAGACACACACACACACACACACATACACACACACACAGAACACACACCCGCGGCGGCGAGCGGCGAGGGAGGGGAGGCGGGAGGGAGGCAGGGGCGGCGGGGAGGATGCACATGCTCGCCCCGCTCCCTCCCGCCGGCCCCGCCGCGCCCACGCCCCGCGGGCTGCCGAGGAGAGAGGGGGCCGGCCGGAGCATCTCCCGGTGCCTGCCCTCCCCTCCCGGCCTTCTCCGGCACACGGGTCCGAGCCCGTCCCCTCCCGTCCCGCTGCCGGCGTGGCCCCGGCTCCCCTCAAGGTGCCGCTTCTCCCTAAAGAACTTATCCCCCCTTTACTTTGCTTTCAAATAGCCGGGTTTTGTTGTCTTCTCAGAGTGGAAGCACAAGCCAGCGTCTGGCATGGCTCCTCCTCAAGCCTCGGCAAGCTCCGGGCTCCAAAAACCCAGATTTTCATGGGAATATCGGTCAAGTCTGTCTGCACTGGAAGAGCCTGGAGGCAGGGCATCTTGCTTTCAGAGCACTTAAAAAAAAAAACCCTACTTTAAAATCTGGGAGATTTTCTGCCTGGCCCAAATACCCGCGTGAAAGCCCAAGTTAAGTTTCTGCCGTGCCGAACACGATCGGACTTTCCCAGAGTTCAGGGTTTTCCTCCGTGCACTCGGGTTTTCTGTGTGACCCTACCTCTGCCATACAGCCCACGGGGCTGCAGCACAGAAATAAAATCAAATAAACGAGCCACAGCGGCTGAGCCCCGAGTGCCAAATGGTTCTGGGTTCTTCTGTTCGCCAGGTGCTGAAGGGCCAGCGATGCTCGCCCTGAGAGCACAGCTCCAGCGTTGGCTCTCTGGGGAACAAACAGGGGGCTGTGAGCTGTTTTGGGGGTTCCTGATCAAATCATCCAGCCTGGAGGAGCCAGTGATGAAAGCCTCAGAGCATAGGAACCTCACAAAAGATTCTGCAGCATTGGGGCACCGGAACAGTTCCGTGCTCTGAGGTTTTCAGCAGCTGGTTCTGTTCCCTCGTGGGGAATTTCATTTTGGGAGGAGGAGGATTCAGCCCTGAATGTGTTTTTTGGAGGTGGGTGGCACCTATGTGTTTGTGCCTAGACCTCCCATGCCAGGCATGAGCTGGGAGTGCCACACATCCAGCCCCTGCTTCGATCTTGCCCTTTTTTTTTGTTCTGTTACACACTGGCTCCAGCTTTCAACCTGCATCTGGTCTTTAGAAAATAAATTTATAAAAGAATAGATGAGGAATTAGAACTGTTCCCTGCTCCACACTGCTGCTGGTAAGGGCCTGGCCTCTGCTCACAGACACGAGGCTTTGCAGGTTCTTCATGCATTTGATCCTGCATTTTTCTAGATGCACATGAAAAGGGGGAAAAAAATTGGGTTATGCAAAACTCTTCAGTTTTCAGTCCCCTTGATACATTCATGCCAGGCACAAAGCAAAGTCCCCCGGTTGTTTCCACGGGTTTAAGTCCAGACAGCATTTTTTACTGTCTACTCTCCCTATTTCCATCTCACATTACTCACTGGAACAAGAGTACCAAATATCTGCTGAACATTTCCATTTTAAAGACAAACAGGCATTAAACAGATGCATTCCTGTTGCCTACAAACTGGGAATCAGTGATAAATAAAATATTTTAACAGCTCACACGCTGTACGTTTTATTGCTTTCCTCACCGCAGAAGTGAAATCTGCAGGAGGGAGAGGTGATACAGTTACCTGAAGGCCACCAGGCTTCAAAAGAACCGCAGCCCTGGGGAAAACTGGTGCATAATTTCTCAGTGACAAGCAGTAAAATAATATTACTTTATTTCTCTGAGAGGGGCACAACCCAGGACTGAGACAACAGTGCCCCAGAACAGAAAGGATCCACAGAAAACCATGAGAAATTATGGCACATAAAGCTGTCAAGGAATTTAGCTGAGTGTATCTAAAATATATATTTATTTCCAGGTGGGAAGCAGATTTTCATTAGACCCTTGGGAGTCTCAAGAGAGATTTTTATGGCCCAGGTTTAGATTTGGGACCATAACCAGCAGCTGTCAAGCCCAAGGCCAATATTCTCTGGTTTAAAGATGAGGCCAAAGCAGCCCAAAGAGCTTCATAAGCTGACAGCAGAGCTCTGCCATGGGAAGGCAGCCGGAATTTCCTATTTCTGGCTATCCCCTGCTCTCCCAAAGCAAAGAAACCAGAGCACAGAAACCATGAGGCCAGCACAGATCCTGGTGTGTGATCTCTGGGATCCCAGGGTACCACCCCACTTCAATAAAAATAAATCCTATGGTCCCATTCCTTCCAATTTAAAGCTCTCGATAAAAAAATAAACCTCAGGCTCAACAGAGCAGCTGCTTTATCTGCTTGACCCAAGGAATGGAAAGAAACAGCTTTAGGGAAAAGAATGGCAGGAATGCACCAACTGGCTTGGTGGTAGGAAAATGAGAGAAGCTGCTCACAGCTTAAGGAAGCCTTCAGCTATGAACTTCCCAAAGCCTTTTCCTGCTCCCTCCACTGCCAGAGTGTGCCTGGATGTCGAGTAGGAAGCCAAAAAAAAAGAGCATCTGCAGAGATCTGCCCCACAGCACGGCACGGCAGGGCTGGCTGGTGGGAATCACACGGAGCAGGGATGTTTCTCCTCTCTGCTGCACTCACAATATTTCCTCTCAGCACAGCTCCAGGGTTTTGATAGCTTCTGCACCTTTTCAGGGATCATCTGTCATCAAATGCACCCACTCAGCTGCCATTTTCCAAGCTGAAACTGTATTTGAACAGTGTCTATCCTGCAAACACCTCCCTGGATTCCAGAGACAAGGCTCAGGGAGCTGGCACGATCCCTGACAGGCAAATGTCACCTTGCTCCAGCCAGCCAGGACAGCACAGACAGAGGCTGGACATGCATCACCAACCACATACATAAACATTTTCCTCCTCCTGGATGTGGTGTTTGTTCCCTGCCTAATCCACTCTACTCTTTTCCCAAAGTATCTGCAGGAGCAGATCAGCCCATGGCAGGAAGTTGAACCAGTTGGATTTTGTGATGGATTATCCTGCTGCTGGGGGCTTTGTGCAGGTTTAGGAAGGTGCATGACCTGCAGGGCTCTGCCCTCCACTGGCACACAACCCAATTCCTTCCCTACCTGCAGTCACAGCAACACCTTTATGATGAGAAGCAACGACAAAAATAGAGGAAAATGTCTTGGAAGGCAGCACAGCAGCTGAACCCTTACAAAAAGCACCTCGAAGTGTAGTCACACCTGAGACTCACACCACATCGCAGCCGTGGGATGCCACCTGCCATTCCACCGCGCCCCCAAAATCCACGGAGTCCCCAAGGCAGAGCAAGGAGTGCCATCTACTGAGACACGGGCACACCTGACTCCTCCCTAAGGCACATCCGGCCATTCCCTTCGCCCCGAAGTGCCTCTGGCAGCTCCTCCTAGGGCCACCGGGCCAGACAGATTTATAGGGGGCACCTGGGAACTAATTCAGCCCCCAGGGATGGGGATGAAGCTGAAATTACTGTGTCAAAGCAGCCTCGCCAAGACCAAGGAGCAGGAAATGAACATCTGGGCAGTGCTTCAACCTCTTTTCTCTAGGAAAACAAGACCTATTTTCTCATGACACTGGATGTTCCTCCTCCCTATTTTGGTCCTCTCCAGAGCCTCTAAAAGAAAACCTAAAGCCATTTGTTCCTCTCCACAAAGGGATGGTGATATCCAGCTCTGAGCACTGTCATTCAAACCCCATTGATTCCTTCGTGCTGGAAGTCAAATCAGCATCTAAACTGGATTATCCTGATGACTTTCCTTTAGGGCATCAGTTCCTTCCATGCTCAGTAACAAACACTGAGAAGTGTTAAGAGCATGCAGACATTTCAGTCTACCTAGGCAATCCTCCCAGGATGAATCTGGGGTAGAGTGCATGAGAAGGAAAAGAAAAAATACCACAAGGCTTATTAATGGAACAAAAAATTGCTCGCTGCAGAAGAAGCCGAAGGAAAAAATAACAATGCGCTGTTCTGCAGTTGTAATGCATTTAGCTTTTTATATCACATTAGGGACACACAGAACACCAAAATGAATGTCTGTGCCATGCAAAGCCAAAGAAGGAGACACTGGGAACATGGAATAGCAGAGTCTCCAGGAACACAGTGGTTTCGAGCACATCTCACATCACATTGAAGATTTAAATTCTCCTTTGTGGGCTCTTTGCCTGGAAGGAAGAGATGGCACAAAGCACCTCCCATCAGTACAAGGTGAGGGATCTCCCTCCACTCGTTGTTTTTCCAGGCTGGAGCAAAGCCTGGGCTGTGCTTCCTGCTGGGTGGGATCCAGAGCTGAAACAACACGAGTATCACTCATCTTATTACAAGTTCTACAGAAAAACAGCACCAGAAACTCATTCTTGGTAGCCAGAAGTTCAACAAGCCCTTCAAAGCTTGTTCCTTCCATCACAGCAACCAAAACCATCCCTCTGACTTCTTCTCCCCACTAACAAGACCCTGTTCCCACCATCTCTGCCCACACATCTACAGAAACCTCTGCCCTCCAGAAGCCGGACATTTCTCTCCCATGACCGCATGGAAAATCGGATTTTCAGCAGCTCACCCCACCAGCTGGGTGCACATGGTGGCTGTGTGTCCCCACAGCCCTTCAGGGTGAAGGGAATGCTGTGGCATTCCTGGGAGCATTCTCACATCCTCAGCCTGGATGACGTCCCTGGGGCCAGGCTTTCTCCAGGAAAGAGCTCCCGCATGATCCCGATCCCTCCTGTAGGAACCAGTGCCACCATCCTGATCCCTCCTGTCCAGCCACACCTCAAGGGACTGGTTCATTTTTCCCACTTTCCAGAAAAGGCTGGACTGCCCAGCAAAATCAGACACAGATAGAGCTTAAATAGTTCTTCCTCCAGGCTGAATTAAGCCAAAAAACAGTTCTAAATGATTCAAGTTGCCTTAAGAAGTCTCCTTAGGCTTGGATTAAGCAGAAACTTGTTCTGCAAGCTGCCAAAATAAATAAACACTCAGTGCTCTTTGCAGTTATCACAATTAGACACTGCCCATGCCCTGCTTCTCCCAGTGGTCCTGAGGCACTGACTATGTAGAGCCAAAGCAGCATTTAGACATTTCCAGGCCCTGGAAATGCAGTTCTTCTTTTCCTTTCAGCCATAGGTAACCAGCAAATGAACCCAGGGACCAATTAAATGAAATGCAAGGAAGCAGATTTAGTCATGGAGCCACAAGATCCAGGATGCAACAGAGGTGAAGTCTGTAAAAAACATCAGCTCAGTTGATGTTGCTGGGAAAACAGGTTCATTCTGCTCCCACACACATCTCTGTTGGACTGGGGGAAGCTGAAACAGTTGAAGGAAGGTGGGAGCCATGTGCTGGGTCTAATTTCCACAGGGATAGCCTGACCAGCTTCCTTCCACTTCTCATCAGCCAGAGCTGAACCACTGGGGACAGCCTGTGCTCAGTGACCCTGTGACCTTCACTGCCCCCCACACATTCCTCCTTGGGGTGCATCTGTTCTACACCTTTTCCATGTGAAATCACCTCTTGCCTCGTCTTTATCTGCGACTCCAACAAGCAACAACCACTCCCAGGGCACCCTTGGAATCACAGAAAGGTTTGGGTTCAAAGGGACCTTGAATCCCAGCTCATTTTACCCCCTGCCATGGCAGGGACACCTTCCACTGTCCCAGGCTGCTCCAAACCCCAAAGTCCAGCCTGGCCTTGGGCACTTCCAGGGATCCAGGGGCAGCCACAGCTTCTCTGGGCACCCTGTGCCAGGGCCTGCCCACCCTGCCAGGGAACAATTCCTGCCCAATATCCCATCCAGCCCTGCCCTCTGGCACTGGGAAGCCATTCCCTGTGTCCTGTCCCTCCATCCCTTGTAAAGAGTCTCTCTCCGTGTTTCTTGTTGGCTCCTTCAGGCACTGCAAGGCCACAATTTGGTCACCCCAGAGCTTCTCCTCTCCAGGCTGAACAATCCCAGCTCTGCCAGAGCACTGGTCCCATCACTGTCAGATGCTGGGAAAAACTTGGGCTCACCAAAAACGAGATTTGTTCCACAAGACAGCTGCAATTTTTCTCTGTTTCCTTTTGAAACACAACACAACCAGAGCTGAACTCCTCAGTTTCAGCTCTGCCCCTCTCTGACCTGCGCTGCCTCCTACACCTCACTCATTGTTTTAGTCACGGTGCTCTGGCTGCAAGAGGTGGAAAGCAAAACCCTCAGGAAGGTGAGAACAGCAAGAAGCTAATTTCCTNAGCTCAATTCTCCAGCCTCATTTTGAGGCTGTTTGATGCCATTCCATCACTTCGGGGGTTTCACTCAGCAGCCCCGAGCATTTGCAATTCCAGGTGTTCCCTCTGTTCACCCTTTCAGACCCTGCAGTGTTTCTTATCTCTCCTTGCCAGTAATGCACCACTCACCTCCCATAATTGCCTTGGTCTGTTGGGTTGATTTATCCAGCCTTCAAAACAATTCATTTATATTTGAAATTGGATTAGAAATAAACACAAATTCCGCTCCCCCGATATGAAAATAACCAGTGTATTACCATTATTTCATGATGCATTGAGAACAAGTGCCCTGTTTCTTCATACAATCAGTTTAATGCCCCTGCTTATTAAAAAATATTATTTGCCTGTTTCAAGTATTTATAATAATAAACACAAACCACAGATTTTCAATCTGGTGTTTACATGCCTGGAGAACAGGCTGGTTTTTCTTTAAGTTGCACTGAGAGTTGCCTGCCTTTTCAAAAACAGATTTGTGCCAGAATTTATCCTGAAGTCTTTGACATTTGCATGTCCTGAGCAACTGCAAATATTCCACTGGAGCAGCAGAGTTATTTAGCGATCCACAGGTGTTTATGGCCACAATTCCAGCGATGCTAAACCCTTCCTCTCCAAGAACATTTCCCAAAAAGCTCTGTCCACAGGAGCTGAGCCCTGCGGTCATTTAAGGTTCAGAATCAATGGCAGCACCCCACAGAGGACCCAGCTTGTTACAGTACCAAGGAAATATCCGTGAATCATCCAGGCACAATCTGCAAACAGGGCTCACATCAGGCCTCACAAAGGTTTTAGAGCGCTCCACTGACTTCTACAGCGATTTCTTATTTATGCTTGGGGGAGCTCCATCAAGTTGGGCTCTCAGAGTGTGTAAAATGTTTATATTCACAGTTTTCTCTGTCAGTGTTTGCAGGGACTGATTGCTCTACTCATCAGAGCATTAGAGACCAGCACTCGCCTGATTTGCTCAGCACCGCCAACATCTCTCAGCTGAATGCCCTGGGTGAGTCAGGGGTGGGCAGAGCTTTTATCCTCACCTTTCTTCCATTCCTGGTGCACATCAGCAGCCAAACCCCTGGCTGATGTGTGCAGGGCTCTCTCCTGGTTGGCACTGCTCCACCTCCTCACCTGCCCTGGTTTTCCTCACTCCAGTTCCATCCCCAGCTGCTTTTCCTCTGACCTTAACCCCCCTCCACGGCAGAGTATTCAAACATGCCAGGAAGGTTCACCTGTGCACCTCTTCCCCACCACCTCCCAATCGTTGGTTTGCATGGAAAACAGCACAGTTGTCACTTCTGGGGAATTGTGATACCAGCTACCGGGAGCTTTCTCAAACCTAAAGGGAAAAATCTCTTGGAAGCAACACTGCTGCAAAGGCAAAATGTTCTGAGTCTCCTTCTCTGTGGGTGGGAAAGAAAGATTCCTAAGCTGATACTGATCTTTTATACAATCACAGAAGGGTTTGGGGTCAAAGGGACCTTAAAGCTCATCCCAGAACACCCTCTGCCATGGGCAGGGACACCTTCCACTGTCCCAGGCTGCTCCAAACCCCAAAGTCCAACCTGGCCTTGGGCACTGCCAGGGACCCAGGGGCAGCCACAGCTTCTCTGGGCACCCTGTGCCAGGGCCTGCCCACCCTGCCAGGGAACAATTCCTTCCCAATATCCCATCCATCCCTGCCCTCTGGCACTGGGGAGCTACTCCCTATGTCCTGTCCCTCCATCCCTTGTCCCAAGTCTCTCTCCGTGTTTCTTGTTGGCTCCTTCAGGCCCTGCAAGGCCACAATTTGGTCACCCCAGAGCTTCTCCTCTCCAGGTGAGCACCCCCAGCTCTCCCAGCCTTTCCTCCCAGCAGAGCTGCTCCATCCCTCTGCTCATCCTGGTGCTCCCCTGGGCTCTCTGCAGCAGCTCCAGGTCCCTGCTGTGCTGGCCCAGGTGATTTCTCTGCAAGAAGTGTTTGTGCTGCAGCTTTATCTCTGCTTTCCTTGAACAATCTGGCCCAGGCAACAGGGCCCTTTCCCCCTTCCCGAGTTTCTGCAATCCCGACACACAAAGCCCCGTGTCCAAACCCTGGCACAAGAAGAAGGACCAATATCGGTAGAAGCACAAACCCCGCACTGTGCAGCAGGCAGGCAGCACATTCCACATCCCTGCTCCCTGAACGGGCGAGCAAACTCACAGCCCGCTTCCACACCACCCCTGCTCCTTTCCACACACACAAAAATCGCTTTGTTTTTGCTCTGCCGTTCCCTTTTTTCCTTTTGCTCCCAGCCGGGGCTATCAGCACAGAGTTTGCAGCTGATGCTTTGGGCATGACGCGCTCCGGTGCCACCTCCCCAGTGGCTGCTGGGCTCTGCTCCCTTACATGGCCTGCGGCAAGGGCAGGCACAGCATTTCCCACATTCTTCCCTATTTCCCTGCTTTTTATCCCCGTTTCTCTCGGCAGCAGAGAACACAAACAGAAAGAGTAAGGCCGCCCTCTGCTGCCCTACTCCAAACACTTGGGCAAACGACATCACCACAAAAAAAACTCCCGATAAAACAGAAGAGCTTCAGAACAAGAAGCACCTCCAGAGCGATTAAATCAATATAATCCAAGCAATCAGCGCAATATAAAAATCCAAATATAGTCATCGCATTTTAAAAAACTAGCAATACTGTTGCTCAAGCCCAGCTTTAATGCATTAATTTATTTGTTTTCTCTGCAAGGAGCTACCACAACTTTTTAATCACAAGTTTTTCTCGAGTTACCCACTACAACTCCCCAAAAAGTGAACACGTGGCATCTTAAGGAGCTTATTTATATGAAAACACTTACAATTATTTATTTATGTAAAAATGGACATTTATAAACCCACAGCACTGTCTGTAGGTCCCCAACAGCAATCAAACTCCCAGCCTGCTTCTGCTTAATGTTCATTTTGCCCAATTAAAAAACTATTTTGGAGCTGTAACAACTCTGCCTGCAGACACCACATTTTGGGTGGGTTTTCCTTACCATGCCTGTGGTATGGTAAACAATACCAGGCTTAAATAATCCCATCTCTCTGTATTTGAATCCCCCTTAAAGAGATGCAAAAGCTGGATCTGGTGCAAGCTGGATCAATGATTCAATGCAGTAATGGACATTAAAGCATTGATTTGCACCCGCCCCTGGCTCAACTCCCAACCACTCTGAGTGTGCACACAAAATTCAGGACACACAGACCCAAACATCCCTGGTTTTTAGTATTAATGACCAGTCTGAAAAATGAAGGGGACTTATTTCCTCTATACATGCCACACTTTGTCTCATTTATTCGAATTTTCAATTATTCCATTTTCAGGAGTCTGGGCTCTTTTTACTCTCCATTTATATTCCCTTGTAAACTCCCAGAAAAGTCAATTAAATTTAAATAGCTCACGCTACTACCACAAATATTTCACTGCAATTGCAATTAAATCCATCACCTCCCCAGAACCCCACAAGAAATCCTGACTTCCCAAACTGCTCAGACCTACATATCAAGTCAAGCTTTGCAAGCAAACTCTCATTTTAAAAGCCATGAATGCAATTTCCTGGCAGAATCGGTATTGATTGGGCAGGAGAACAGCAAATGCTGAGCATGGAGGGGTAAACTATGGGAGAAGAATTGATCCAGGAGCCCCACTAGGATGGGGGATTTAAGTAAATATGGTTTTTATCCTTCAAGCTTCTCTATACTTTTGTAGGGGATGCCCAGGACGGGGGGTAAATAAAGTTTTTAAAAGGCATATCAAACCCAAGCAGATTAAGTGATTCAGGAAAATAAATCAATCCTCAGGTGAAACCTTCCAGTACTCAACCCTTTAACAGTATAAAATCCTTACCGGGAGGTGAAATTGGAGGTGGGAACCCCGAATCCAAAATCCAGCCTGTTGATGGGCTGCATTCTGCCATCTCTGCTCTTCCAAAAGGAGGGGAAAATACAGATTTTAGTCTGCCTCACTTGTCTTATTTAAAGGTTTCACCAAACCCTCACAGCTGGAGCAGGTTTGGAGCCCATCAGTGCAGAATTCACCTCACCTGGGTAATTCCTTGATGAGAGCCAAAGCTCAGAGCAAATCCTTTCCATGTCAGCTTGGAAAAAAATCTCAAGCATTCCCTAAACTTCTCTCTCATGAACCCAATTCCAACAGAGTTCTTCCAGTTCTTCACAGGGCAAAGCAATGTTTTTTATCAACACAAGAGCAGGGGGTAAATAGGAATATTCTTCACTTGTAACTAAATTCTTTTTTTTTTCTTTTCACCAGAAAAGCCTTTGAACATAAACTCAGGTTTTGCTGGTCACTGAATGTAAGTGATGTGTTTGCAAAATTAAGCTTTCCATTTGTAGGGCAATATTAGGACTCATTTCATGATGCTAATGGGTTTTAAATATTCCTTTTCTTTAATTTTTCTTCCTCTTCAGCAACACACAGGAAACAAAAAGAAGAGACTGCCACATCACACTACTAAATCTGCAGAAACATCTTCAAGTTCTTGCAGAGAGCAGTGATTAAAGCTTTAAAAAATGTACCTGATTCTCCCCTGAAGGAACAGAGGGCTGCTGGAACATAAATCCACCTGAATTAGAGCACAGCTCGTCTGCTGATCATTGAAACCACACGGTTTAACCCATCTCTTGTAACTGCAGCTTTAGTTTGTTTCATTTTATCTCATTTCTGTCCCTGAAAAATCGCAGCAGCCCGAAGGATGAACTTAATTGCACCTCCAGCGAGCTGCACGGGTTAATTAACATAATTACTCATTCCTAGCCTGGTCAGCTCACTGCATTCATCTGCTGCACGCCCAGCCTGAATAATTCAGCAGGTATTAAATATTTATGGCCTGGAGCTCTTCAGAAGGACTTGTTGGCAGTCAGTGCCAGGATTGGATCTGTCAGGCAAAGCCAAGCCCTGCCCCACCCGGCCCAGCTCCGCTTTATCCCGGAATCACAGCAGGGAACTTGGGAAGGGGTTGCCTTTAGCCATGGAAAATATCCTGGTTTAAATCTCCCCACATCCAGCACTTGATTTATAGGGGATGCCAGTCGCACCAAAGGAATCTGGGGGGGAAAATATCACCTTTTCCTTTTGGTTCCTTGATGGAATGTGCTGGAAAGGAGAACAGTGCAAAGCACAGACATTCCTCCCCTATAATCTCTGCCATGATTTGCTCTCCTGGCTGGGTGGGTGCTGGGTTTAGGTAGGGAAGGACCCTACAGCCATAAAATGGCCATTGAGACCTCCCAAAAACAGGGGTGTTACCTGTGCTCACCTGCAGGCTGCCTGAAAAGCCAGGCTGGAGCTCTCCTCCTGCTGGGAAGAGCCTCTCCACCTCCATCCTCTGCTTTGGTGGGGCCCCAGTGAAGAAACAATCCCACACAAACCCAGGGGGTGAAGTTTGCCCAGTGTGTGAGTAGGAAACCATGAACTCAAAGGACAAGATACAGCCAGAGGCCAAGAAGGAGCTGTAACTCCTGGTGGCTGAGGCTGAGCTGCTTTTTCAGAGTGCTAAAATCCCCCCTGTGGCAAAGGATGCAGCTGGAGATGGTGCTGAAGAAGGTAAACAAATACCTGGGAGCTGGTATTTGTCAAGGGCAGAAGTGGCTTATGGAAAAAAAGAAACAGAATAAAAATCTTATTTTACATTATATCGACGCTATAATTGATTAAATGCTCAGTATTAAGTGGCATTTTTGGAGGAGCAGCCAAAGGCTTTACAAGAACTGCAAGATGGGTAAATCCATGTGAAAAATGAGGCACCTATTTGGAACAAGGACAAATATCCAAGTGCACGAAATCCCTGGGAATGGTGACATAAAATGGGTGGCATGAAACTGGTGGCTCACCTGCAGCTCCAGGTCAGCAGTGCCACCTCCAGTGCCCATCACCACCCCAGCTGAGCAGATTTATGCTCTAAAACCCCAAAACCACCCAGCTTTTTCCTGCCCAAGTGTGTTTACCCCCAAATCTTCCCCCTCTGGAGTCTCTGCTGCCAGCGCAGCCACCCCACATCCCCTCCAGTCCCAAAGAGCTGCGCCAAGATATTTTCCACGGCCAAGCCCTGCGTGCCAGCACACAGGAGAGGCTTCTCCCCACCTTCCCACTGGCTTTGGGGGTTTGGCAGCTTCCCCCCAGGAATCTTTCCCCAGGGTTTCTCCGACAGAAATCCCAGAGCGGGAACAGCGCAGCCTTTCAGCGTCCCCGGTGCCGCCGAGCCAGGGCGACCTCCGGCTCCATGGGCAGCTCCTGGAGGGTGCTGTGGTTACCCACAGGGCACCACCGCCGTGTACAGCCCTCATTCAGACCTTCTGGATAAAGATCTCTGCTCTGGGAGGCCCTTCACGAGGGCACAGGGTGGGGAGGCAGAGCTAAAAGCGTTTTTTCATTCCCAGGAAAGCCGAGGGGCTGTGCAGCCCTGAAGCTTTTTCCCTCTCTCTAGTTCCTGGCAACTGAGGCATCTGTTTTTGGGAGCTTTTTTTAAGCACTTCCCAGCATTAAGCTGAGGGTTGTCCCCTGCATTTTGTCAGGGTTTTACCTCAAGACATAGCTCTGTTGCTGCTTTAAGCATCAAATATTTCCAGCCACATGGAAGATAAAGCTGAAATAATCCAAGTGTTAAAGCTGCACTTTTCTCCCAGACCTCCTGTCCCTCTCAGAAGCCATGGCCAGGAGGGAGGTGGCATAAAATGCATCTGTCAGCTCAGCCTTACACTGAATTTACATTAATGCTCTGACCAGACCCAATCTAGCCCTGGTTCTCCCACATGGTACCAAACCCTTTATTTTCTTGTACCACCCACCACTTTGCCAAGCTCTTTTGAAATGAAAAATTAGGGAGCGGTTGGCATTACAAAAAAAGCAGGAGAAATAGCCCAAGTTTGACAGGCTGGGGGTTTTTATGGCTGGATGGTTCATGGTCCACAAAGAATCCTAAAGGCTGGAAAACACCTCTGAGATCAAGTCCATCCATTCCCCAGCACTGCCAAGGCCACCCCTGACCCATGTCCCCAGCTGCCACATCCACAGTTTTGGAACATTCCCAGGGTTGTGACTCCACCACTTCCCTGGGCAGCCCCTTCCAAGGCCTGACCACCCTTTTGGTGAAGGAATTTTCCCTGATATCCCATTGAAACCCCCTCTGGAGCAACTTGAGGCCATTTCCTCACCCTGTCCCTGTTCCCCAGGAGCAGAGCCTGACCCCCCTGGCTGCCCCCTCCTGTCAGGGAGTTGTGCAGAGCAAGAAAATTCCACACAGGGCTTGATATTGCTGGGGAGATGCCAAAGCTCCAAGTCCCAAACAAACCTGTGCCACTCCTCATTTCCAGCCTGATTTTCCCTCAAGTGCTCCTGAATGAGGAGCCCATTCAAAAAGATAAATCTGTGTTTAACCTCCTGGAAACTTTTATTGGTTGGGGACCAGTAAATTCTCATTTCTTTGAGTGTCCAGGTCTGCTTTATCAGCCTGACAAACACAGTCACTACCCTGGAGATGGCTGGGGATGTGCACAAGTGGAAATCAGGGCTGGGAAGGCAAAAGTGAGCAAGCACCTCGAGGTTTTAAAGATCAGCCAGTAATGGGATGACATTTCCTTTCTCCAGGAACATTTGTCTGTAATGCCTGAGCACATCAAACCGGGCTGTAATTATCCCATTATCCTTGTGCCGGGTCTGAAGGCTAAACTGAGATAATGTCAGTGGAAAATGCTTCCCCCACTCTGGGAAATCATTCCCTCCATAGCTTCATTAGGGGAGTATCAGGCTCAAGCAGCTTTTGCTGTGAGCAGGAACAGCCTGAAACAGCACCTCAGCTTTTCCCTCAAATCCTGCTCCGTAAATCTGCCCCTCAGGATGTGGGTTGGGCAGAGAAGTGCTTGGCATGGGACCAGCAGATAGAAAAGGGCAGAAGAAACTTCACCAGAACATCCTCATGTCCTCAGCAAGAGACTCATGGCAATCCTGGTGTTTTCCAGGCCAAAAACCACCCCTGTCCCCAGGGCCAGGCAGCTCAAACTGAGAGGAAAGTACTTAAAATAAAATAAAGAGAGGAGGAATTTTGTATAATTAAATGGAAGTGTTAACACAGCTTGGCCAAAGCAGCATGGGCTGGAAAGGAAAACCTCCAGCCCATCAACATAACACTACAATTGCTCAAATCCCACTTCATTCCCATTAGTTGAAGGGGACAGGAAGAGTCACATAATGGGGCAGTAAACTCCTGGTCACAGCTGCCTTAGGAAGGAAAATATTGGTTAAATCCCTGGATAAAAAAATTATCTTACGGGTCAGCACGTGAACAGATAAAACATAGAGCAGGACACGAATATGGACAGCCAAAATACTGGAAAATAGAGTGATTCAAGCCTTTACACACTGGCTTTTTTAATTTTTAACAAATGGTGGGCCAGAGGGTCACTGAGTTTCCTCTTAATCTTTGCTGAGTTCTGGAATAAAAAAAAAATACAGTTTGGTGAGCCAGAGGAAAGTGAACACTCCACCAAGATTTTAGCAGGTAAATGAAACCCCACAGGTAATTGTGTCAGCCTGACATTAAATCCTGCACATCCTTTGGGATGTGTGAGCCTCCATTTAATTGCTGGAAAAACTAAGGTGAGACAACAAATGCCAATCTGTAGGGCCCGGTGGAAAATAGACCTCGTGGAAGGAGCTTAGCAAGTTTTACTAAAGCACCTGCAAATTGGGCTGGAAAAAGCATTTGCAGCCATGCAATGCAATTAAAAGGCTGCTGTGAAGTGGCTGAGTTACAAACCCGAGCTGTTGGGAGCGTCTCAAGCTGCGGGGGATTTTATCCCGGCGCAGGGGGGGTTAAAAGGGAGGGAAAAGCGCTCGGGAGAAGCGTGGGAAGGACAGCAAACAGCCAGGGCAGGATGAGCAGCTGGGCTGGGAAGCTGAAACCAGATTCAGGCTGGAAATGTGGAACCAATATTGAAGGCAGAGCAGTTAGAGTAATTAATCTTCCCTGCAGCTCGCGGGGCTGCCTCATCACCGGCAGGGCTTGGAGCCGGGATGGGAACGGGGTGATTTTATTCAGGACAGAACCGCACCAGTGGAAACAAAACCTCCACGGATGCCCAAGGGCTCATCTGCACACGGGGCTGGGCTAGCAGAGATTCCTGCTGACCCCCTGAGATTCCCACTTAGGGGCTGGAGCACTTCCCATTCCTTCTCTGGCACCCGGCATCTCCCAGCCCCGCCACAAGGGCTCCACAAGGCTGATTTCACATCTTCTTGCCCAGGTCAGGGTTACACTCCGGATTCCTGCAGGCTGGAATAGGGATGCAGGGATTTAGCAGCTCCGTGTTCTCCCTCACAATGTGAACACCATGAGCACAACCCCCACGCAAGGAGCTGCTGCTTCCAGTTCCCAGGGAATCACAGGGTCAGGAAAGGAGGGAAAACCAGCTCCAGTGGGCTTTTCCATGTGCTTTCTTCATGTGCATTCTAGCACAGAAACGCTGGCTGGGAGATTCGTGACATCATTCCATGGGAAGTTTCCCCCTGTGCTTCCCATTTGATTTAAAGCTTTAAAAAGAGAGTTGATTTTTGGGGACAAAACGAAGGAGAAGGAGAAGGAGAAGGAGGAGAAAGAAGGAGAAGGAGGCTCCCCAAACCAGAAATCAACCAGCCCAACATAAAAGGTGGGAATCAGCTGTACCTGCTTTTAATCTCAGAATAGTAACTACAATTTTGGGGTCAACACAGCCAAAAAGGTGGAAGAGACAATGAGCAGCAGTAGCAGGAACTGGGTGTGTGAGACACAATTGTCCCAAAATCAAATGGGCTCTGCAACTGATGCTTTAGGATGGATTTGACTGCACAGACTCAGGACACCCCAAAATTTCCCTAAAACCAGCCTTCAGGTGATCCATAACACCACTTCCACTTCATTTTTTTGTTTTTCTGCCTCCAAACATATGGAATAATGGAGTAAAAAAATTAATATTCATAATACCTACACCAGCTCAACCTATATTTTTCCAGCATCTTCCCATAGAAGAACAAATTTCTGGTTGGAGTTGCCACGGGCATTCTCCTATCAAAAGATAAAACACTTTGAAATTCTTCTTTTTAAAAGTGATTATTTTAATGTCATGGAGGGGAGGGATAAATTTCAATCTGGCTTCAAGTCTCTCTGCCCCAGCAGTGCTGAGAAATGTGGGGAAGAAGATGTAAAATGTCAGGATTTCTGCAGGGGAGACCAAGTGCTGCGGTGTGTGCATCCCAAAAGGCACCGCAGCCTTTTCCCTGGATGGGACATGTGGGAACAAACCTGCAGATCAAAGGGAGAAACTGCTCCTGGCAGGGACAGCCCAGCCTTGTGGTATGGGATGAAAGGCAAAGCAGAGATTTCATCCTTTACTTGACACAGATTTCATGAAGTAGCATGAAAATCAGTGGGGGAAGGGAAAAAACTCCACAACCATCACCTTTTATTCTATTTTAGGTTTGTTTTGTTTTTTTTTTAATATTGAACAGTCTTTTTCTAAATTACAGAGAAGACAGAAATAAAGTAGCCAATGAGGGGGCTGCTGTCTGTTGATAAAATACACTCTCAGTGCCATTCCATGAAAACTTTCCCTCTAAGAGCTGATTTGGGGATTTTTTTCCCTGCCTCCATGCAGACTGAAATGGCATCAGAAATGCCCCCAAGGCTTTGTGAAAAGGGAAAATATCAAATACAGAAAAAGCAGAATCCCTGACTGGTTTGGGTGGCTGGCAGATGGGAAGCAAAACCACCTTGGAGATACAGCCCTGGTATTTAAATAAATATAAAAATTTATATTTTATATCAATTTTCCAAGATGAAGCAACTTCCTGGTGTTTCTCCCACCTTCCCAGAGAGCTCCTTCCCAGCTTTTTTCCATTCTGCTTTTCCAAACCTTCAGAACCTTGCTGTATTTCTACAAACACAGATTTATTTTCTTTTGAATGTCAGAAAAATCCCCCATGGGCTGGAGCAAGAGGGGACATTGGATGAATTTATTCCTTCCAGCTTCCTGATATTTTTTTAAAGATCCATTTTTAGGAAGTGTAGCAACTCCCCAGATGTCTCTTCCTGCATCTTTCCCTGCTCCACGGTCACTTCTGAGCTTCCTTACAAACAGCCAAGCTGGAAGCCACCTTTGGGATGCATTTTTAAGGGACCACTTCCTGCTATTCCCACCAATTCCAGGCCTTAAAAGTTGAATTTTGGCTAAATAATTGCAAGCACCAGAATTCTTTGCTGAGCTACTCAGAGGATTTGGGTGTAGTTTTTCGGGGTCTCAAGGAATTATTCCCAGTTATCCTTGCTACTTCCACACACCACAGGAAAAATAATACAGAGCACAGCTCCTCAGAAATTGAAGGATGAAAGAGTTAAAAAAAGTTAAATATTGGCAATACAGTGCAGATACATAAATAGAAAGTGTAATGCTGATATTTAGGATCTGATCCCATACTACAAACAGCTCAAGAGATTTTTTTTTTTTTAAAGCAGAAGTTTTATAGTAATTGGTCACTTAAAATCCTGGTAGTGATTTTTACCTGAAGGATTTTATAGAAAGTCCCAAGAAAGAGTAAAATCCAAATGAAAACAACTCAAAATTCCCATTCTGCTGTGCTTGCTGCAATCAATCAACCACAGCCAGTTTTGTGCAAACTTTGTGGCAGAAACCTCAAATATTGAGATATTTCTCCCGAACCTGTTTCCCACTTGCACAGTTTCCTTCTGGGTATTTTATATGAAGTAATTAAAATAATTGAATTTTATATGTAATAATAACAACAATAATAACAATAACAACAACAACAACAATAATAATAATAAGTAGTAGTAGTAGTAGTAGTAGTAGTAGTAGTATTGTTGTTGTTATTATTAATATTATAGTATTGAATAATTAAATAATTTTTTGTTTTCTCCCCCTGTAGCTGCTCTTTGAGTTTTCCATCAGCCACCAGCCTCTCATTAATTTACTGCTATGAGGTGGATGTTTTCACCCCATTTTACACTTCAAAATATCTTAAAACCAGGAATCACCAAGAAAATCGTTGCCAAATCTATTTACACTCCTCTGAGTCAATCAGAAGAGATTTGATCCCATTACTGAGAGCTTTTCCCCCTCTCCTGTAGCAATTCCCACAATGCTCAGGCTCAGCCCCCAACACGAATTAAATCCAAAAATTGAATTTTAATTTTTAAATTATCTCCATAATAGAAATAATAAATAATAAAATTGGATAGAATTTTTTTTTAATTAGAGATAAATAATAAAATTATCTCTCATTTATCCTTGGGGATCCCCAGGATCATCCCAGCTCCTGCCACCACCCGTGGGCCTGAGCTCAGCCTCCCTCCCTCCTTTTTTAACATCATCTTCCTCATTTGTGACTACAGGGTTTTATTACTAATGGAACAGAAATGCTCTGAGAACACCCACGAGCAGGACACAGAAAAAAATCTATTTGAAAAAAAAAAACAATCCTCATCTTTTCCACTCAGGAGGTCACAGCAGAGGGGAAAGCTCTTCAGGAAGCTCCTTGCCAAGCTCTGTCAGAGATTTTCCAGGACCTGCAGCAGCTCAACAACCAAGTAGAAACCTTGGGAAGGCTTTTTCCTGAAGTTTCTCGTTAGGAAAGAGGCACTCAGAGTTTTATTTTAGTCCTTTCTATCCCATTTTGCTCTGAGAAGACATCACCACCTGGGGGGATTTTCGCTGGAGAATTGCCTTTTCCGTCGGGAGGGACGATTCTGACAAAAATGACAGAACAATTCTGACAAAAGTGACACGAAAATTCTGATGAAAAGGATACAAAAATTCTGGAAAAAAAGTGATTTAAAAAAACCTGACAGAAATCACAAAAGAGTCCAAATGAACAGTGAGTGAGGCCAAGCAGTTTTACACCAGCACATCCACGTGCCACTTTTAAAATCTTGCAGCGGCAAGAGGGACACAGGACCCTTTTCCTCCTCCAAATCAAGAGATGTCCACAAGCTGCTGCAGAACAACAGCACAACCCCAACTCCCAGCTTTTCCTATTTTTATAAATCCACTCACACCAAAGATCCAGGAGGGAAAAGCAGTTTCTGGTGGAGCACAGTTGAGGTTTCGAGCCCACACATAACCAGGTTTTCAGGGATTGGGAAGCAGAGCTCCAGGCAGAGGGAAGGTGAGGGACAGGGAGATCTGGCAGCTGGCCTGAAATCTCTGGGCCTGTGGTTTGGTGCCCCAAGGGAGGCTCCAAAAACCTCCCAACTTGAGGCTTTTAAAAATAGGCCGAAGGAAGAATTTGGGATGACGCCGCTGGGACAGAGCCTGCGTCAGCCAGGGATGGGCACTGCCTCATTCCCTGCCCAGCCCGGCCTTCCCGCTCCTGCTCAGGGCAGCCTTGGCAAGAGGCTGTCCTTCCTCAGGGCAGACCTGAGAAACACACAGCAAAGCCAAAGATTCCAAGTTTTCATCCCAAACTACCCAGAAAAATGATAATCCTGCCATCTTGCCTTTCCTTTCTTCACCAGGACCATGGATCATGTAGAATACTCAATTTTTTTTTTTTATTTCTTGTGTTTATATATAAATTAATTCTCTTTTTTTTTAATATCAGACGTTTGTATACAAATTAATACCTGTTTTGTACTATTTTTGGAGGAGGTTGAAGGGCAAGTTTATCTGAGTTTAGCTGCTCTTGCTGTGCTGCCCTGGCCCATGAGGAAGCACCAAAGGGATACGATGGAAAAGGTGGATTGGGTGACCAGGGCTGCTGGTGACAGACACACAGACAGACAGACGCCAGGCTGTACCCAGTGGAAAGGCAACATTTGATGCCCTTTGGGAGCCAAATTTTCCCCCATCCTGGCTCGATTTTCAGGTCTCCTGTAAAGCAAAGGGAAGCAATGCCCAGGGAAGGGGGGAGCAGTGAGTTCAGCCCATTAAAAATTAAAAGACAGGAAATTATTTCCATTGATTAACCATAAACATTTGCTCCTCTCCCTTTCTAAAACCCTTCTGTGCTTATTTGTCTGACCTTGGACTTCTCGAGGGGCTGATGTCACACCTTTCTCTGCAGTGCCAACCCCTTGTCCCCTCATCTTCACTCGGTACCCTTCACTACTTCATGCCACAACTTGCTCCATCCAAATGAGCAGAGAGGACCAAGCAAAGAGTGCATCTCCCATTTCCATCACTCTCTTTGGGATATTTTCCAGCTCTCCCTCAAGTTAAACAACTCTGTCAAACTTCTCTCTGTACTTCCCTCCCTTGGAGCAGCCACACTCTCCCAACACAACAAGCAATGAGAACAGCGTTAATTCCTCCTCTGCCAATGTAATTCCAGCTAATAAAATCCTGCTGATCTTTGGTGGGGATCACCCAGGGATGAAGCATCCAAGGAATTTGCTGTTGCAGCGCATCAGGAGCGGATGGGACCGGATTTGGGATGGGGAAATGAGGAAGGGAGGTGTTTTTATAGTTGTAATTGCTGGCAAAATCACTGCTGTCCTTCCTCTGAGCTTTGCAAAGCGATGCTGATCCTTACAGAGAGAAACAGCAGCCTCAGATCCAGCAAAAGCTCCCTGTTTGAACTATTTCAGACACAGCTGCTGAGCCGTGTCAGATATTGCATGAGAACAGTCCCAAACTGTCCTTCTTCAGCTTAAAGGCTGAAATGTCACACACCAGCAGCAGGGCACGCACTGGGCTCCCACCAGTACAGAAATGAGGGAAAATCTGCCTTTCCAGGCTGCCCAGGCCCCGAGGGAGGGTGGTTCCAGGTACTGGGGAAGCAGCTGGGTTGTTTTTCACGGGCAGGCTGAGCGCAGGATCGATATCGCTTTAGTGGCTGGCGGCTGATGAGATCATGGCTAAATTAACGCAGGCAGGCAGCTCAGTTCCCAGAAAGGGGCTGAGGGAGGAAGGACATGGCTCCAGGGAGGGGGAAGGTCCCCTTTGCCATGCTCAGGGGGTTGGAGGCCATCAACAAAGCAGCTCCAGGGATGCTGGAGATGTGGGACAAAAGTGTTACAGCGGGGAAAAGTGATGGAGAATTACAGGGCTGTGCAGGACATCTCTGCTTTAGCATGGAGCAGCCCAAGTCCAGCTTTGAAGGTGACTTTACCTTGAGTTTTGGACTGGAGACCTCCCAGGCTGCCCAGTTTTTACCTCAGGCATGGCTGGTCCTGGCCTGAGCAATATCCAAACCCCAGAGATGGATTGATCCTGACGCAGCCACCAGCAAACACCAACTTATCCCAAGTTTTGCTGCATAAAGTCAAGAGGATCCACTCCAATCCTCCATCTCCAGTACTTCCCAAAGCCTTTAATCCTGAGTTTAAACACCTTGGGTGCACACATGCCCTCAGCAAAATATCCCCCAACACCTCAGGGAAGGTAGAAGCAGGAGAAACAAGGATTTGTGCCTGATTTTATCTGGAAAAGCACAGGCAGCAGGACTGGTCCAGGACTGGGAGGCTGAAACCACAATACACCCCAATACCTTGCCTTAAACGTTAGACCCCACTGCCATCTTGTGGCAAATGCTTCCTGAAATAAAGTTAAAAGGGGGGAAAACTCCATTAAAAAGTTGCAGAAAAAGTTAGGGAGCCAAGAAGGACGAGTGAATTACCGTGAACAGGGTGGGGAAACTCATCTGTCTAAAATGATGCTGAGGCTGAGCCTACAGCACTGTGTCAGACTGAAACAGGCATGGAAAAACCCAGGGATGGCACACTCTGAGCTGGATTTGGGGAGCTGAGGATAAAACCACACACAAAACATGGAATTGCCTGCAGGGCCAGGGCTTCGGCAAAGATTCAGTCGCTATTCCGAAAATATTCCAGAGCTCCCAAAGTCATTTTGCACCGCCCTGGTTTGAAGGAGGCTTCTCGCCCCAAATAAGCAGGATTTAGCTGGAGTTAGACATTGCACCTCAGAATTAAGGCAGGCAGCTGCTGGAATTTCCCAGGAGGATGATCTGGAAGTGGGATTAGGGCTCAGGTCAATCACTCCCAGGGCACAGAGCACCTCTGGGTGCTGGGGGGCCACCAATGAGCACCCCTGGGTGCAGGGACAGGCAGGGCTGATCCAGCTCTTAGTCCTGGCTTTGCCACACCTCAGCATTTACTTTCTTGCATCATTGATCATCTGCAGTGCTCTTGCTTAGCAACTGGGCATCACTTTAGCAAAGTGCCTGGATTGCTGCATTATCCGTGGATGACTCCCACCCCACCAGGAAAAACAGGGACCAACTGGTTTTCCTTCTTTGTGCTGCCAGAAGGGACTGGCAGGTGCTGGATCAGACAGCCCCGAGGCCTTGTGTGATCCAAACCACTCACTGGCTGTAGGTGAAAGTGAATCTAAACTCACTGGCCATAAATAAATTAAGGAATGGTTTACAAGAAGTGCGGCTCCGCTCTCAACTCAAATCTCTTCTGGCAGGAACGGATCAAGGAACAACAGGGAGGAATTATTTTGAAGACAAGCACAGAAAGTGGCTATTTTAAAAGAAAATTTAATTTGCAGATTGGATATAGATACATGGATGGCTCTATACACCTGGCTAGCTACATAGCAATGCTTTCTGCCATTAAAATCTATATTTCCATGTTATCAGAAGGAACATCAGCATAGAAACACACTTCCAGACCAAATATAACACATCCTTCACCACCTTTCTGTTTACACATGCCCCTTCTTTGGAATCTCTGCAAGCCTTTTCAGCTCTGCCCTTGCTGCATTTGACAGGGGTGTATTGCAAGAGGCACAACATATTTAAACCAACTCCATTCTCCACTTTCAGCTGGGATTTATCCCTGTTTGAGTTCCTGTCATGCCACAGTTTGCTGCTTTCAACTCCTTGACAGTTTTACATGTCGGTGTATATTACACACAATAAACAAATCCAATTATATTGTCAATAACTACATCTTTATCTTCAGAGCTGGAAAAGTGTTTGGAGGTTGATCCTCAGTAAAAAGGTTTCTGTTCACAGAAACTGAAAACAGACAGGCCTGAACATCCCCCTGGGGGTTTTATGGTCTGGAGGTTGTCAGTGGGTTTTGGAAAAGAGGTGCTCCCCATCCTCAGCCTCCCCAGGACGAGGGATGGAGAGCTGGGATGCTGCTGCTGTCGCTGGAGCACAGGCAAGAGGCTGTTGGGGGCGATGAGCTCCCCCATAAATAAATCATCCGAGTGCTGTCAGCAGTTCTGAGATGGCAGAGCCAGCCCCGGGGACACTGAGCGGAGCTGGCACCAGCCAGAGCCATTCCTGCCTCCGGTGGGCATCGGGACCAGGGAAAGCTCGTCATGCTCTTGGCACGGGGCCCTGCAGCACAGCCCTGTGCTCCCTGATCCCAGGACAGCACCCTGGAGCTGATCTAGGGCCCAGACACTGCCCATTGAAAACACACCTTGAGCTAGCCCGTGGTGGGGAGGGATTTGGGGGGAAAACGGGGGAAAAGGGAGGTTGTGGGTGCAGCGTGCTCAGCACACCACGGAGCCGCCCGCCGCTCTCCCAGCAACGAGATGGGAGAACTAAGCGGAATTAAAGGAAGAATTAAGAATTAAAGCCCAAAAGCAATCCCAGACTGGCTTGGTTACCATTGTCATGGCTACCACGAGCGAGGCTGAGGCATGGGGGATGCCAGGGGATGGAGTTCCAGCCTGGAACTGCCCGCAGGCCCCACCAGGAGTTTTTCCTGCCTGCTGAAACATCATCTCTGGATGATGGGAATGATGCAGGATGGGACAAATGACCTTCACTGCATCACATGGACGCAGCTTTCCCTGCAGCTGGCCTGCCAACCCAAACTGGGAACAGCATAGGAAAGCCTCAGGCCGGGACTAAATCTCGCTGGAGCCATAAGCAGGTTTTAACAACTTCTAAATAAGTGATTACTCATGGTGGGGACACTGGGTCCCTGCCCTCATCACAGGTACCAGGTCACTGTCACCTTCCCTGTGGTAGGTGAGGCTCGGGATGAACTGCCTCCAAAAAAAGCAACAGCAAAATGAAAAGTTGGACGTGGTTTGTCCTCCACACCTGGCCTCTGCTTTGGTGCAAAGGGATGTGCTGCCCCAGGGAAGGACAAACAGACTCGCTCAGCTCGCACTCACACACATCCCTGGGCACAGCAGTTTGCTTTATTTAAAGCACCACAGGCAGGGAAAATAATAATAATGAATAAAAAAAGCCCAAAGCCAAGTGCTCCTCATTTGAGCAGCAGTCTCGTTAACAAGGGGCAGGGGACAGGAGAGGAGGAAAGGGCTCGATTTTGGTCTGGGCACATCTGGGGAGTGGGCTGAGGCGAGAGCTGTGCATTCCCACCCACACACAGATCCTGTCGGGAATGGCTCTGCTGAAAGAAATCGCTCCAGACAGAGGCCACGGGACCGTGCCTTGCTCGAGAAGCACCAGCCACAGCTTCTGCCCAAAGCAGGGTCACCACTGTGCCCACACACAACTTCTCCATCGCACTCAACCCTCTCACAACTTCACCACATCAGCCTCCCCAGCAGCCAGCACAGCACCACGCTCCCCAGTTTCCCACGTGTGTGGAAGAGGGACAACCCTGAGACCCCGGGTCCACTGATGCAGACCCCATGCTCCCCCCAAAAAACCTCTCTGTGGGTGCCTGACAGTGGCACAGGGAAATAGAATCGAGGAATCATTAATGTGGAAAAAGTCCTCCAGGATCAGCGAGTCCCACTGGGATAACAGGAGGCAAAGCACGGCTGGAGCAGCGTGCGCTCGGTTTTGGGGAGAATGGGGTGGGGAAATGGAGGGCCGGGGCGAGAGGGGACACCTGCCCCCGGGAACGGGGCTGCCGGGGGTGCTGGCGGCTCTCGAGCAGCCACCGAACAACTTCCCGGCCCCGCCGCAAACTTTTCCCAGCGCCGGGGAGGCACCGCCGCCCCCCCGCGCTCCGAGCGAGCATCCCCCGGGAGCGGCAGCGGAGCCGCGGCGGAGAAGGGAAGAGCGAAGCGAGGGAGGGAAGGAGGGAGGGAGGGAGGTCCGGGCTGTCCGATCCCCCGCAGGGCTCCTTCCCGGCGGCTCGGAGCCGCTCCACGCCCCGGGCACGGTCGGGGGGACGCGGTGTCCCGGCCGGCCCGCTCGGGAACGGGGTTCGCGGGAACGGGGAAAAAGGGGTGCCATCCCTACCTCTCGGCCTTGGTGAACTTGCGGAAAGCCTGGCGGAGGTCGTGGAAGGAGCGGTAGGTCTGCGGCTCGGCGGAGATGCCCTGCGCCCGGGTGGTGCGGGGCCCGATGTGCGGGCTGGGGGCCGGCAGCACGGACTGGCATTTGTGCAGCCGCCGCCGCAGCTCCTGGATCTCCTCGTCCTTCTCCCCCAGGCGCCGCTCCAGCTCCTTGATGCGCTCCTCCTTCAGCAGCAGCAGCTTGGTGAAGTCCCCTTCCAGCTCGGTCATTTTGGGGCTGCCGGGCCGGTCCCGCTCTCATGGAGCGGCTCCCGGGCAGGGGCAGGGGCGGCGGAGCGGCTGCGCCCGCCCCGGCTCAGGGCAGCGGCCCCGGCATCGCCCCGCGCCCGCCGGCCGAGGGACCGGCAAAACCCGCCCCGAAAACAGCGGCCAACAAGGGAAAAGGCGGCGGGGAAAAAAGGACAAGAAAAGGGGAAAGAGCTCTTGTGCCACTCTGCGAGGCTGGGATCCTGGAAATAGCAACAATTACCATGTGATCGCAGGGTGACGCAGCTCCTTGTAACTGGAGCCGAAGACTTGGGATTCAAACAAGAACACTTCATAAATATTAAATTGCCTCCTGCTAATGAGCCACGTGGAGCCGCCCCCCGGCCCGCCTGGCCCGGCCCCCGGCAGCTCACCATCCCCGGCAGCTCAGCATCCCCAAAAAGCTCAGCATCCCATCCCGCCCCTCCCCAAAAAGCTCAGCATCCCATCCCGCGCCCAAAAAGCTCAGTATCCCACCTCTTTCCCCACCCCACGTTCCAGGCTGCGTTACCTTCAGCACTCCCCTGTTGGTCCTTCCTGGGTACCCCCCCTTGGCACCTTGCACGCCTCTCTCCATCCTTCCCTGCCCAGATTATCCCGTGTACCTCATGGCTGGGGCATTGCACATCCCACCCCTCTCGGGTACCTGCATCCCTCCCCATCCAGGACTCCACACCCCTTCCCACCAGGTTTCCTTGCTCCCCGTGGGACACGCAGCTTTCCAGACACCCGGTGTCCCTCATCCCAGCATGCACGGACAGCCTGCACCCCACGCCCTGAGGGAGCAAAGCCTGCCCCAAGGCACAGACATCGGGGCCCTGGTGGCACCTGAGGGGGGACGCAGCTGGAGTGCTTTGCCAGCTTGTCCAGGGAGGGAGGAACTCATCCTTCCTGGACTTATTTGGAAGAGCCCATCATGCACATGAATTTTTAATGCCGGCTGGCAAAGGGCACCATCAGCTCCCCTATCACATTTCCCTCCCAACCCACTCTTGTTTCCAAGAGTGGGATTTCAGGAGCCCCTTTCTGCAGGCAGAAAAGGGGAGGGGGTTTTTCCCAGCCCTCACAGCCAGGCCTTGGGCACTCAGGGCACCCAGAAACCACTCAGGGTCCACATCCCAGCCCATGGAATCTTGTGCCACGCCTTTAGGGACAGACTCCCTGGTCTGCTAGGGCAGGGCAAGGAGAGGGTAAAGCATCTGCACTGGAGGACAAGGCTGTACCGATGGAGTATTAAATTAAGGGTTGAAAAATCAATCAGCAGCGTCTCTGTCTTTTAAGGAGGTGGGGGTGGTGGGGTGTTTTTGCACTCTTGCGTCTGTGCCTCCAGCCTTTCACGTGTGGCTGGAAACCTCCGGGCTCGGAGCTGTCCCATCCTCAAACTGTAAGCACCGCTGCGGCCAAGGGGTCAGGCGCTCTTGGGCGGGGGAGGGGAAGCTAATTAACAATTATTAATAATCAGTGCTCTGGGCTTTATTGGCGGGCAGAGAGCGCCACCTCGTGGGCGTCACGACCGAGCAGAGCAGGGCCGAGATTTCGGGACAGCGCGGCCCTTCCAGGGAGCTCGGGCACGGAAAAGGGATGCTCAGAAAGGGATGCTCAAAAAGGGGATGCTCAAAAAGGGGATGCTCAAAAAGGGATGCTCAAAAAGGGGATGCTCAAAAAGGGGATGCTCAAAAAGGGATGCTCAAAAAGGGGATGCTCAAAAAGGGATGCTCAGAAAGGGATGCTCAAAAGGGGATGCTAGGGGATGCTCAAAAAGGGGATGCTCAAAAAGGGATGCTCAAAAAGGGGATGCTCAAAAAGGGGATGCTCAAAAAGGGATGCTCAAAAAGGGGATGCTCAAAAAGGGATGCTCAGAAAGGGATGCTCAAAAGGGGATGCTCAAAAAGGGGATGCTCAAAAAGGGGATGCTCAGAAAGGGATGCTCAAAAGGGGATGCTCAAAAAGGGGATGCTCAGAAAGGGATGCTCAAAAAGGGGATGCTCAAAAAGGGGATGCTCCAACAGCCCCCGCTCCGCCCTCCGGAGCGCTCCCATCAGGACAAAGTCTCCAGGAGCGGAACGCAGGGGCTGCCCCGTGCTTGATCCTGCCGCTTCCAGCCTGGGGCTGTGTCACAAAGGGGGCTGGCGGTGCCCACTGTGACAGCGGGGCCCGGCGGTGCCTCGGGGCCATTGTGACACACAGACGCCCGTGCTGGCCCCAGGCCCGTGTGGCACGGCGGGTCCCGAGGGCGTTCAGGAGCATGCCGGGCCGTGCCCTCCAGCAGCGCAGGGCACCGAGCTCCGGAGGCCGCAGCTCCCCGGGATAGCTGCCATGGAGAAGGGCCAGCTCGGCCCCCAGCCGCCCAAGAGGCACCTGCAGAAGGATGGGGCCGGAGGGTCGAGCTGGGATGGGGCCGTCTCCGGTCCGAGGCAGCCGTCTCCATCCCACACCTCCCGCGTCTCTTTCTCCTCTCGCCTCCAGGTCCAGCAGCTCCAGGGCCCGGCTGCAGCCGCCCGTGGGGACAAGCCCTCACGGCACCCCCGCCACCAGCAGAGCGCCAGGAGCCGGCCCAGCTCGGCCCGGCTGTCCAGCCCCGCCCCGCCGCCGTCCAACGCCGCGGCCCGCGGGCAGTGCCGCCGCCTGAGGAGCTGCGCGGCCTGCTCGGGCAAGGGCACGCCGGACACCTCCTCCACAGTGCCCTCCACGCCCTCCACCCCCGCCCCGACCGAGGCAGAACCGCTCCTGGTGCACCAGCTCATCCAGACGGACCTCTCGGGTGTCGCCGAACGCGTGGATCAGGACATCCAGACCGAGAGCCCGGGCCAGGAGCAGCGCAAGGCCCGAGTCCGGCTGTTCATGGACCGGGAGACGCAGACGCTGCCGCCGGCGCTGCCCCCCCGGACAGCCGCAGCCGGCCGCGGTGTCGCGGAGCCCCGGCGCCGCCGGCACGCCTCGGTGTTCCGCAGGCTGCTCCGGGCCTGCCGCTGCTCCTGCACCCGGGAGGAGCCCGAGCAGCTCGGGGCCGGCCGCGGCACCAAGCCCGCACAGCATCCCCAGGCAGCGGCGCACGGACACGCCACAGGGATCGGGGTTCTGATGGTGCTCCAGGAAGCCACCGAGGGCAGCGAGCTGTCTCGGTACTCCGCCTGGCCGTGGCTCGTTGAGACCAGTCTGTGAGCCACCGCAGACCCCAAATAAAGGATTCCCAGCTTGATGTTACTGCTCTGGGCTTGGTCCATCCTGTAGAAATGCTTGGCTGGCTCCAAACAACCAGCTGGGAAGGGTGAGGGGGAACAGGGCAGGCTCGTAGGTGGGACTGACCCTGCTCCCCCCAGCCTTAGTCAGCCTCAGGTCACACCAGAATGGTGGTGACCAACCCTCTTCTTCTGGAGAAGACCAGACCGAAATCACTGGCAAGACTGAGAGAATTCCAGCCCAAAACAGGAATAACATCTCCTTTCAGCCAAAGGAGGGGAAAAAGTCATCAAGGAAGGAAAAGAGCATGTGGGAGCGGTTTCCCTGGGAATCAAACACAGCTGGCTCCTGAGGAGGGATCTCTGCCTATCTCCTCTAAACCCAGCACCGTGGAACCTGTCCCAGGGACAGGAACTCAGCCTGGAAGGCAATTCCTGGATTCCTCTTGTCAAAGTGCCTTGAATGAATAGGAGAAAAGCATCAGTAGTGAGAATGAACATCTGCCAAAGCAGCCGGATGGAAAGAGAAAGGCCCAGGGTGGAAAACACACGGATGGGGCATGTGTGGCTTCGGGTAGTGACAGGAAATGCAGGAACCACCCTCGATCCTCACCTGGTGCCTTCCCTTGGCCTCAGGAGGAAGAAAATGAGGATCCCTCACACTGCCCGGGAATAGAGCAGAGCAGCTTCAGCTGGCTTTGAGGGAGATGAGGGTGGGCAAATCCCTTGGGCATGGGAAACCTTCATCCCACGTAGCTGTCGAGCACAGTTATTGATCCTGGCATGTTTTGAAATCAAGGTTTTAATGAAGCTTTTAATTAAGTTAAATAAGTACTGATGGTTCAAGACAACCAGGTCTTGGAGTCACAGAACAGCTGGAGTTGTGGCTGCTTCCTCCACACTAGAGAGCTCATGGTAGAATGGCAACTCCCTAATCTCTATTTTTAAGGCAAATTAAGATTTTGGAGGTGAGGGGTTTTTTTAACCTCTCTGGTAGGGAAGGAAGAAAAAGTCTCTTATCAATACAGTTTCTTATTTTCTATTTGTGTATGTAATTATGGACTTGCGAACCCTTTGCTGCACAGAAAGAAGGAACTTTAAGTAGTTTGTTTATTTTAAAGGCCGAATGACCATTTCCCGGTGTGTTTTAATTACTTCTGAGGTGCTTCAAAGCTTCATTTTGGGATTTTTATTTTCATTGGGCGAGTTCTCAGGGTTTTCTTGGTCCTTTGTGGGTATGTGTAGGGCAGTGGGCTGGTTATTATTTTTCATCTCTGATTTTACAGACTTTATGTATTTCCCAGGAGAATATTTACTTGTGTAGAAACAAAATTAGTGTGAAGAGTATCTTAATCTAGGGATAAAAATAATCCCCTGGGAATGAAACAGAATGAGTTTGTATTATCATTTAACAACTTCAGCTGCACAACCATCACTTTCATCCAAGTTTTTTACGTGACCAGAAGAACCCTTTTCTCAAAACAAGATCACGTGTGGCAGTTTTGTGTTCTCTTATCAATGAAATTCTTTATTTTCCGCTTATAGATGTAATTATGGATGTGAGAGTCCTCTGTCTATTTAAATATGAAGGCACGTGGCCTTTCTGCCAAGATACCCAGTCAGGAAAGGAGAATCCCCTTTTCTCAGCACCTGAGGCAGTTTCAAATCCCTAGGGACAGCCATTCCCAAGCCTCTGGCCTTCCTGAATGAGGAAAGCAAAGGGATCTCCATCGAGCAGCAGCCACCTGACTGCTCCAAAATGCAGATTTTGTCCTACAACAATCTCGCATGCAGCAGAAGAAGGATGTGACCTTCCTCAAAGGGGTTTTTAAAAACCGCCCCAACGCTTCTTTTCATTAGAACTGTGTAATTCCACGTTTTTACCCCCGGAGCACCACTTTTGCTTTGAGTTGTTTCTCAGCTGCAGGGGCCAGCAGCACAGAAACTCCAAGGATGCTGTGAGTTAAGGATAATTATGTATTTTTTGTGAATTAAACCACAAGCTATGGCCTTGCCCTGTCTGACAGCCTCTCCAGCCCTCACCACATGACTGGACCCCAACTGGAGACACTGGGCTATGACTCTCTTTTGAGAAGAGCTTTTACTTCAAGGAAATCCAATCTCTGGAGCAGAGAGCAGCAGAAACAGGTCCCAGGCTGCCTCCCCACGCTGGCACTCTGGTGTTGGACTGTGTGAGCAATCCAGCACATGGTCATTATTAATATCCCGCCTGCTTGGGAGGCACAGAAGGGAAAACACACCCGGCAAAACATGCTCAGCAATCTACTTTGGGTCGGGATTAAAGGCTACATCGATATATTTTTATATATAATGTGTAGACGGCACTGAGAGCAGCCGGTGACTCGACTCCATGAGCTCACTGACAGCTCAGCGAGTCACCAAGGAGCGTCACCATCGCACAGCCAGCAGCTGCTGCAGCTTCCAGGCCAGCTCCTGGGAGGCCAAAATCGCAGAGGAGGAGGCTCTGGAATGCTGTAGGGTCACAGCCTCCCCCGTGTCCCCACACCGAGCCAAAGCCACGCTCCGCATCCATCGGCCCTTCCCTCAACGCTCCCAGCGCAGGCTCTGCGTTCAGCCCGAAGCAACTGCGGCTTCATCCGAACATAAGCACAGAGATAAAAAAAAGCCGGCAACGAAGCGCCAGCACGGCCCTGAGAAGCCTCTGCAAGGAGACCGAGAGAGCCGGGAGCGACAGGGAACAGCGGGATGAGGCTCCCGCAGCAGCGCTGCCCCACCGTGTCCTGCATCCCTGTGTGGTCCTCCCACGCTGGCACAGGCAGCGCCCGAGGGACACCCAGGGCCAGCAGCAGGAGCGGCTGGAAGCAGAGGGACAGTGACACTGCGCACCCCCGAGGCACGGGAGCAGCGACATCCCGCTCCTCTCTGTGCCCACCAGGATGCCCGGAGAGCTCGGCCAGGAGCAGGGAAACTCAGCAGCTCCTCGGCGGGAGGCGCAGACTGAGCCCCGGTCAGGAAAGCAGGGGAATTTGTGTCTCGCAGTCCCTGGATCAAGAGGCACAGAGGGATGTCCCGGAGCTGACCCAAGCAGCGACGCCGCCCCCGGGCTGAGCTCCGGACAGTCCCGTTTTTCAGGGATAAACCCACCCCAAGCCTCCCCGGCGTTAACACCGCGCTGTTAATTTAGGGACATCGCAGTAATTGGTGAGGATGCCGTAGCTGGAGCCCGGGGAGCTCCTCCAAGTGCAGGAAAGCGGTTTACAGCCCTCTCATTCTTGGTGCCTTTCATTAGCGCACGTTTTTAGCTTTAAAGCCTGCCCAATGAAACCCCGGGAGTTTATCCAAGGAAAGGGCACGATCCCATCCATAAGGAAGGGCTCCCAGAATGTCCTGAAGGGTTGAGCCCCTCCCTTCCCACGGCTCCCAACGGAGGGTGAACATCCCCAGCCACGACTCGGCACGTCCAGAGGAGGCGAAACACAAAGTGCTGCTGGAAATAACCCCTCGGCTTCGGCCAGAGCTCGTTCTCCTGGCTCCCCGCGCCTTCTCTGTTACGAGGCATTATAGAAAACAGTTTGCAGGCAGCAGATATGTAAAATATGCCAGCTATCGAGCCCAGGAAGGCTCAGCGCCTGCGTTTCTCATCGCAGCTCGCTCGCTCTGCCAGCCCGGAGCACGCAGACATTACTCAGGCTGGGGCCGTATTTATCCCTCTGGAAGCCGTGCCAGCTCTCCCTTGGTGTAACTTTAACAGAGTATCAAAGGTGATGCTGGATTTTTATGAAATCGATACCCTGCCTTTTACTCCGCCTCTGCAACCCCCACCATTCTCTCTTTCAAACTCGCTTTTGCAGCAGCAGCAGCAGCAGCTGAGTGGACTCGAGGTCACAGCCCTGTGTGAGCTGGAGGAGCTGGAGGAAGGCAGTAATCCCCACCATGTTAAAAAAAGAAAATATTCAGTATTTGTGACTTACTTCAATAGTGGCAGAAGTCTGAACCTATTTTTTCCCCCCAATCTCTCAACATCAGCTGAAGTTTCATGGCAGCTTCCCAAGGGACAGAACTGCCTTATGGACACAGAAGATTTCAGTGGGAGGGCATTTTAAGGCCACAAAAAGGAAGGATTAATTTTGTGCTGTTTCCTTCTTCGGTGATTATTTCAGTCCCTATTTCACTGGGTAATTTAATAAACTGTGTCACCTCCTCAGTGCCTAATTTACTAACAGATATGAGCCTTTTCACCACAGAGTAACTCCCTAAATGGGAACAAAGATATTTGTATTAAAAAATCGGCCTTCCCAATCCCCTTGGAGATGATGCCATGGAGCAGCCAGTGTGCTGAGCTCCTTCTGAGCTTGTCACGGGATTTTTTTGTTGCCACAGGACTTTTTGGAGTTGGTTTGGAGCACGAGCAGTGTGAGGATGTCTGTGCTGTGTGTCCTACACACCCTGCAGCTACTGAGGTGTGCAAGACATCCATAGCTCCTTTGGATCACAGAAAGCTCCGGGTGATGCTGCTCAGGCATTTCTAGAACCCCAGATTGGTTTGGACTGGAAGGGGGACATTAAAGATCATCCAGTTCTAACCCCACTGCCACTGGGGAAACTGGGTTGAATTCCCTCTCTGCTATTAATTATAATCCATCAAAACTTTCAGCACAATGACAGTATTTTTCTTGAAGCAATAACCTGGAAATATTTTCTTGTATCTCCCTCTTTCTTTTTGGCATTTTTTTCTCACTGCTGCTTATGACACTGCTCTGGAAATGGTCCCACAGCTTCAACTTCTTCCCCTATTAAAATAAATTAAAATAATCCTCTGAATGTCGCAAGTAGGATGTCATTTTCCTTAAGGAAAACGAGGAAGCTAAAAATATTCCTTTGGCTACAAGGGTAGCATCACATCCATGCTCTCGCCACAACTGCTCCACAGCATCAGAGGCTGGTGGGAAAAAAAAAAAAAGCCCCTCCAGCGACTCCCAGGATAGCAGGGATTTCATTCTGGTTTTATCCAGCCCAACCCCTCAGACTCCGTGTGGGCTCTGGCATGTTTTAGATAAATATTATTAACTCTCCCCTTTGGAGGCACTTCCACGACTGGACACTCCAACCACGGACTGCAAAGAGTTTTCTTTTTAATAAAGAGGGGGGAAAAAAATAAACTGCACAAGTGGGACCTGTTGGGGCTGCAAAAATCCAGCATCCAAATTTAGATGTCCTCAACATCTACGCCTGAATTCCTGCTGGGTTTTTTTCCCCTTGCCTGCTATCCCAGAAGAATTTCCCGCTCTGCATTTGTGGTTCTTAAGGCTGTATCCTCCCTCCCACTCAGCATGGGATGATTTTTGAATGTGAACAGAAACTGAGAGTTTTGTCATAACTCCATTTAAAAAAATAAAAAAGTCACTTTCTGCCAGACTTGTAAACAGATGATTGCATGTAAATAATTCCTTTTTTGTCATATGCCATCCCTTGATCTTATTACAAATCTAGGCAAAGAATTTTCTGAACTATCTCTATATTTTTTAAAATATGCAATTATTATACATTTTATTATTATCCATTTATATATATATATACACATATATACTTTTTTTTTTTCTTAAAATAGATTAAAAATTTTAGGCAGTTGTAAATCAGTAATAAAAATGGTTCCACCTTTCAGGAAAATTCATCCCCCAGAGCATTTCCCCTCTGTAGCCATGGAACAAAGCCCTGCCACCCCTTCTGCCCCTGATGGCAGCGGTGGCAGGGGGTGACATCCAGCAGCACAGCACAGCTGTGGCAGCCACCTGGCCAGCCACAAATCCGTTCAGCCTCCCACTGGCTATTCCCAGACAGAAATGCTCCTGGAAAATGCTCAGCATCTCATCTGTGACCGATCTCAAAAGCTTCCTGCTCCTCGCTGTCGCGTGCGGTGCCAAAATTGGGTGACAACTGATGGTTATCTTGGGAAGGCGATGCCACTAAAGGCTGCTCCTCCTCAGCACCCTCCAAATTTATTTTGGATCAGCCCCGAGAGCAGCCTGGCTGTGGCTGGGGGTGCTTGGGGCAGCGGGATTTGAGGTAGAGCCCATTCTGCCATCCTCGTGCCTGCCTTTGGATGCAGAGCTTGGAGGTGATGAAACCATCGAGAAATTCGTGACGTGACAAAAGCGGCTCTGGAGAAGCAGGAGGGTGACAAAGCAGCTGGAAAAGGCCCATGGAAAAGGCCCCCATTGGGGTTTGCTGTGAAGGGAACGTGGAGCAGGAGAAACTCCCAGTGCGAGCTGGGCCCGGGCCAGGCGCGGCTCCATGGGATCCCTATGGGAATGTCAGCCCTGAGCGACCTCCCCGCACTGCCGTGAGCTCCAGGGAGATTTTCCCACCAGCGGCTCTTGCCCTGCGCTGATCCGACCCCAAATTCCGCTCAGGAGCTTTGCCCAAGTGGCAGCCCGCGGTCGCTCTGCGCTGGCGTCTCCCAGCAATCCCAGCTGGAAGCACTGGGGAAGGGGTGTGGGAGCACCAGGGCTGTCCCCGAGGATGGGGATCCCCCACTGCTCAGGGCTGCTCTTCACCCTTCTCACCCACCAGCGAGGCTATTTTTAACCCCTGTTCTTCACTGTGCTGCAGCAGCCCGACTCCAGCACAGCCCAGGCAGTAACTCCGGTTTTTTTGGTTGTTATTCCTTTATTCCTTGGCTCACATCCTGCTTTTCTAGGACACCACATGAACTCCAACTGCTTCACAGGGATGGACAATATTTGACTTTCCAAGCCTGCCCAGTGCCCTGGGACATCCCCATCACGTGCTGGTCTGTGAAGCCTCCTCAACTTTTACATCTTTATATCAATATTTAGGTGTTGGAGCTGAACTGTTTATTTCATTTTCTTCCAGCAAAGCTTGCATCCTCCGAGAACATCCTGTAGCTTCCCAGCCTTTATTTGGATTTCCACAGCGTTTTAACAACAATAATGTAATTTCCCAGCAGAGCCGTTAACGTCAGGCTCCGTGAGAAATGAATATACTGAATATCAATGTTCTTTTCCTCTTCAATTTTGTCTTGTTTAGCAGCTATTTTTACCTCGATTCCCTCGAGGACTCTCTTCTTTCTAAATGCATTTTCAGTTTAAAGTCCCAAGCAACATTCAGCTTCCATGACTTTTGCTTTTGGAAGCTACTGAGCAGAGAAACCATTCCAAGATGATCCTCAGCTCCTGCAAATTCTCCCAACACAGGTGTTCAGGTTTAGGTTCCTTAAAAATAGAATTTGCATTATTAAATCCTTTTTTACTAGACACCCTGTTCTGCTCACCATGTGTTCATATTGTCCTGGGCAGAGGAGAAATAATGAAAATCCCACAGATTTGCAAAGACACCAGAAAAGTTACAGCTTAATAGTTCAGTCAACATTAATTATGGCAGTAAAACCTGAAGTATTTCAGGTGAAAAAGAATTACATTCATCTTAGGAGGTACAAATCCATCAGGGCTACACACAGTTGGGGAATTGTTTGCAGTTTTATTTTTAATCTAGGAAATATTTACAGTGAAAAATGAAGAATTCTTGATGCTGCCGAACTTGCACTGAAACCTCTTGCATATCTAGAGTACAAAATTGCTGCAAGCTGGGTTTAGAAGCAGTTTTGTCTGTCTTTTGGGGGGATTTTATTACTTTTTACGTGAAGTCAAAGCTGTATTTATGACCTATACTGTCTGTCACAGCTGAAAGCACCAGCTCTGTCAGAAATCCTCAACACCAAGGGAGCATCTGCATAATCCAGTGAGCAAAACCAACAAAACCAGCTGCCTTTAGGAAAAATCTAAATTAATATTTCTCCTCTGCTTGGTTTGTTCTGCACTGGAGCATTTTCTGCATCACCTGCTCCCCATGTTGGAGCCTGGGAACAGCCAGGTAAGCACGCTCTGCTCCCAGGAACCACCTTATCCCTCAGCTAAGGGATAATTCCAACCACTCTGGAAAGGGAAAGCAGGGAGAATTGCTCTTCAGAGTCCCTGTCTGCCACCCAGTGAGTTGATGAAGAAAGGAAACACCAAGGTGACAGAGCCAGCTGGATTTTTTAGAGGCTTTGTTTTCCTGCCTTCCCAAGCTCATTCCCATAGGCAGAGCCAGTCCCAAAGTCTGGTATTTTTGGAAAAGCTGCTGGCAGCTCACCTGGAGGGATTTTACAGCCAGCCTTACTCAAGGCTGGGAACAAAACCTCTCCATTCCCCTCTTCACTGAAGTCAGGAGCTGTGGAAAGCAATTTCCAGGATGTACAAAGTGCGTGCGAGGCACTTTCCCTATTCTAACTGGATTCTTGCCATTTTCAATATATACGTTTATTTTCCTCCAGCATGAAAAGTTCTGTCACATCTGTCTCAGTTTGGAGCCTGGGGAGCAGCACTGGGTGCATCCACATTCGAACTTTTCAAAGAGTTTTTTGAGCAATCCCACAGGTACTAGCCATCCTCCTTGGGAACACAGAATCCCTGTCCAAAGGCCCAAAGCTTGGGCAGCAGGAATTCTCTGCCAAGGCTGGAGAAGCAGCTCTGATTCATCTGTGACCTTCTCACAACGGAATTGGCTCTTGCAGGCCATGAATGGGACAAAACCTTGAGTTTGCTCCATGCAAGTTGGCTCCTCTCCCCTCCAGAGGTCCCTTTGGATGCTCTCAATTCTCAATTTTCATGGACACCAACATTAGGAGAGGCCTGCCCAGCTCAGGGAGCCCCATATCACTCCAAAATCCCAGAGATATTCTGATTTCTTTCTAGTCCAGCTGAATGTATTCCCATTTAAACTTCACTGCTTGATAAACTGCCAAAAAAATCTGAGCTCCCAGGGAGGATATTTATTTACAATTCAGAATTTATACATGCATTCCACGGCATCTGAAGGGTTTTTTTTTTCTCCCAAACATACAAATCAGCAATTAAAATATTTAGAATGTGCCATTTCTAGCCAATGCCCAGGGCTGTGTGTTATCTCACAGTTGTAATTTGTTGCTGGGTGCTGGAGAGGCTTCAGCAATTTCCATCTGCACAAAGCTTTGGGAGAAGTTTGGCTGCTTTCAAAGCAGGGGAAATAAAAGCAGAATATGAGCTAAGTATTGCTAGCAAGGTTTGCCAGGAAGGGTGAACATCTCCTTTGAGACAGCTTCAGCAGAAGGCTGAGCTGGAGCTGCCTGAGAAGCCACTTTTCCCAGTGGGGAAATGACACCTTGCCAGAGCTGGAACTCTCAAAGAACTGACAGAACATCAGGGCAAGTCGAGTCCGGGATGGTGGCACTGCTGGCAGCAAGGGAGGGCTGGAAACCTTGGAGGGTGGGTGGCATTTTTATATAGTTCAGGTTGTCCAGCAAGACCATCCCAAGCCACCCCATGGGCAGCAGGAATCTGATGTGATGGGAAGAGCAAGGACCACTCAGAAAGGAGAAGGTGCCTCCAACACCACCCACACCAGAGCTTATCTGGGAAGGAATTGTTCCCTGGCAGGGTGGGCAGGCCCTGGCACAGGGTGCCCAGAGAAGCTGTGGCTGCCCCTGGATCCCTGGAAGTGCCCAAGGCCAGGTTGGACTTTGGGGCTTGGAGCAGCCTGGGACAGTGGAAGGTGTCCCTGCCATGGCAGGGGTGGCGCTGGATGGGCTTTGAGGTGCCTTCCCACCCAAACCCATCTGGGATTCTGCTCTGGAGTGGTGGTGTGAGTTTTTATTTAGAGAAACACCATTTTCACCAGACATGGAAACATTTGAAGGTTAAGTCTGGCCACAGCTGAAAAGGGTTTGTTTAAAAACATTCACTCAAAATGAGTGTATTCCCCATCCCTCACTCTGCAGGGCAGAGGTGCTGGCAGAGCTCCTTTGGAGCAGTAAACTGCAACACCCCAAAAACTGCCAGGGCCCCAGATTCATTAAAAAAATAATAAAATTAAAATAAATATTGAAAGGACAAAAGATACCCCTTACACCTATGTTGAAGTGACACAGGTCTGCTTAAACTACTATTTTTACTATTTTTCCATTCTTTTCTATTAAATATTGACTCTGTTTGTGGTTAGGAGTCACACATCCCAAACCAAACACCACTGCCCTGCATCACAGACCCTTTTTTGTTCACATGTGGCCTCGTGGGGGGAGATCCAGCTCCACCACCCACCTGAATTTAGGACAGCTTGGCAGCCCCCCTGAACTCCAGCAGCGGCATTTTGCTGGCTGGATCCAAACCCAAACCCTCAGGGAAGTTCACGTTTAGCCCAGGCAGAGAAGCCAAGCCTCAGCATTCGAGCCTGAACTACTTTTTGTAGCCTCCTGAAGGAGGAATGAGCCCCGAGCCAGGGTCCAGCAAGGTCCCCTGCCCCAAAACCCAGCTCTGCACCAGCCCTGCAGGACAACCCCGACCCTTCCAGCCCAAGGCCACCCATGAGCAGACCCAAACCTGGCCGACAGACCACCCACCAACCCACTGGGCAAAGGAGACAGGAAAAAGAGCAAGGCTTAGGGAAATATTTTAAGAAATCCAGCTCCTGGCCAGCACTATTTTGGGTTCTGAGCACTTTGAGGCTGCTGGAGCAGAGGTGTGGAAGTCTCCACCATGAGGTGTCTGTATTTAGGGGGGCAGTGGGGCACTTAGCACCCACTTTGGCGCCTCTGCAATTTGTGTAGGTGAGCAATTCTTCCTGCACCTACGAGCTGGAGGAGCTGGCCACACATTCCCAGCTCAGGACTTTCCTTTCCCAGGAATGCTCAGCACCCACCGCTTGTTTCTCGAGGTTCTTCGGGTCACAGGAGCCTTTTTTAATTCCTTTTGCAGTTTCCCGTGGCCATCGTACACTTCACCCCTAAGGTGATTTGGGACAGGCCACGCATTCCTGAGCAACAACAAAATTAACCCTGAATGGCTTTTCCTGCCACAGGGAAAGTCAGGGACAGGGACTTCTGACAAGGGCATGGAGTGACAGGACAAGAAATGGCTTTAAAGAGACAGAGGGCAGGTTTATATCAGATATTGGGAAGGAATTGTTCCCTGGCAGGGTGGGCAGGCCCTGGCACAGGGTGCCCAGAGAAGCTGGAGCTGCCCCTGGATCCCTGGCAGTGCCCAAGGCCAGGTTGGACTTTGGGGCTTGGAGCAGCCTGGGACAGTGGAAGATGTCCCTGACATGGCAGGGGTGGGAATGGATGGGCTTTAAGGTCCCTTCCCACTCAACCTATTCTGTGGTTCAATTTCTCAATGAATTCATAAACCAGGGACTTACAAAGCCCACTCAGGATATCAAAGCCCATCCCAGCCATTACTTCTTCCCTGAATCCCCTGTAAAGGTTCTGTACCAGTTTTATAAACTTTGATGCCTTAATGACAGCAGGATGTCCCAAGTGCTTTTCTGCCATCCCACAAGATGATAAAACACACCTCATCTCAATGTGCTGCAGAACCATTTTTCAGGAGAAAGTTACTACACATAGAAAGGTACAGTGAGTCATGAGCACACAACCACCCTCAAAGAGTGAAGTGGGAAATATTCCACAAATGCCTGCATCCACCAGGCTGACACAGGAGGTATGAAATGTGCTTTGATGAAAAACACAAGTGGGAAAAAGCAAAAGCTACATGGAAAGAAACAAGTCACAAACTCTTTGCTCTTGCCTCCCCAGGTGGCCAAAGCTCAGAAGAAGTAAAAGACTCAGCTTAGTGGTTAGGACTGGCTTACAAGTCCCAACCTGCTGCTTGGAAAAATCTCATTTTCCTCCCTGGTCCCCCAGCAGAGGAAAGATCTGCAAGGCCCAACAACACCTTTTGAATTTTGTTAAGAGCACATTTATATATGAAAATAAAGCCCCGTTCCTGCCTATCTCTTCTGCCCAGACTTGCCCAGCTCTTCATGCAAATTGTTCACATTTCTCTTATCAGTGCCCTTATATCACCAGATCAATACCACTTTTCCTACCTCCCCCATTTGCCCCCACCCACAAACTGGACCAGTGGCCTTGACCCCATTTTCTTTACTACTGGGGTATTTCCTTCTCCCCAGCAGCTCTCCCTTTCCAGGTAGGATAGATTAAATATATCTATTAGGATATATTAGGATTTATGCTGTAGGCAGCCAGGCAGGCTGGGGCACACTGAGTTCATGCCAGCCTTGTGCAGGGTGTCCTTCCAAAACAAACAAAGACCTGTGCAAGTCCGTGTCTTTCCCATCCCACTTATTTGTCCTGAAAGAGAAAGAAAAAGGAAAAAAGCCCAAGGCTTTTCTCCTGCACACACAGAAGCCACAAAAAGGTGCTGCAAAATAACCACATCTGGCCTTTAAGTGTAATTATTTGCCTTGGGAGCTTTGGTTTCAGCTGGGAGGGAGGTTTAAGTCTATTATTTTAAGGAGTCCTAACAGCATTAGAGGACTTACAGTCAGTGATTTGTATAGTAAATCTAATTACTGCTTTTCACTTCTGTTCAGTGTAAACCATTACTATCAGAACATTCTGGTTTTTTGAATGCACTTAAAGGAGAAATAAGAGCTGGAAGTGCCCAAGGCCAGGTTGGGAGCTTGGAGCAGCCTGGGAGAGTGGAAGGTGTCCCTGCCTATGGAAGAAGATGAGTTCTAGGGTCCTTTCCAACCCAAACCAGTCTGGGGTTCTGTAACATTTTGCAGAAAGGATTTTCTTTTTTAAGCTGTACCACATATATCTTTACACCTGTGAATTCAAGGTTTGCCTTCACACCTAATGGGAGGACTTTGTTTTACAAATTTGCAACTTCTTTCTGCAGTACCTGGTATTTTTAGGCCCACGGTGCCCCTGTTTTTTCATAAAACCAGGTGGAGGTCACAATCTCAGTATCGAGAAATTACACAGACAGAAGTTGGGAAGCAGGCTGGGAAATTGTCAGCAGAACTAAAAATATTGGAATGCAACTTCCAGTTAAACTTCCCAAGTATTTGGGTCTGCCTTTTGAAGAATTTTTTGCCAAAGGGGAGGGCACACCAGTAGGGACAGGATTTAAACACTTCTCGTGTCAAACACGTTTGCGGGAGCGCTGTTGCCACCAGCTCCAGTCTGAAATCACTTCTTTGCAATTATTTTTGGACATGGATTTTAGGAGCCAATACTGAGCAGAGAAATGGGGAATGAGGGCACTTTCTGAGCTTGTTGGCTCCCACTTTCCTGTGTGCAGGTGCAGGACCCTGTTCCTGTGCTGTGATTATTCAGGCTAGCACTGCACTATGGAGCAAGGCTGGAATTGCACACCCACTATTTATATTGTTGTTATCCAGAGGCATTGAAGAAACACCTAAGACTGAAGGAGTTGTAACTACAGCTTTTAAAAAGTCTTTGGGCTCACAGCAGAACATTTATGGAGCAGTAGAGTGTCAATAATTGATCCATATCCAAACATCAGCCTTACACAATCACAGGTCATATCAAACTATCCAAAATCAAAGGAATACTTATAACCACAGATTTATCTTGAAGCCACAGGCACACAAAACTTTTAAAATTAATTCTGTTTTCTTTGGCAGCAGCACGATCCAACCCCCTTTGGGCACAACAGCTGCTTCTCCATGGCACAAACAAACCCAAAATGTCTCAGCCAGAACTAGGTAAAACTGGCAACTCGAGAGTCTGGAGAGTGCCAGGCTTGAGGGAAAAGGGTGCAGAAACCTCATTTGTGCCCATTTTTTAAAAATTATTCTTTTTTTTTCACTTAATATCAGTTTTGGAATTAGGACCAAGTGGTTTTCATATCTCTAAATACAAATACACACAGGCTGTTTGCTCCACTATAAATTCCTTTTCAGCCTAGCAGCAGCTCTCTAGCAGAGTGTGAGTCAGGCTGCTGAAGCAAAGGATTGCTTTTGGAAAGCATTAAGACTTCAATTGAATTGCTCCTAATTACAGAGCACAGTGGCATTGCAGCATGCAGATTTATTTGGGGGGAAAGGGAGAACTGGGATGTTTAGAGAGCTATAATGAGCTGCAGTGGTGTTTAACAATCTCTCTCTGTACACACACAAAACCCTCCTCAATAACTGATACACATCCCTCTAAATCTGTAGTTGAATTGGGTAAAATTCAAAGTTTTTTGGTAACATCCCATTTCTTCCCCAACTTCCAGAAGTCCCTGCAGTGGGAATGTCACCAACCAGAGCATCCATATGCCTGGATGACAGCAGGGTGTGTCTGACCAGGGTGTCTCCACCAAGCACAGCAAACACAGCACTCAGGAGATGCTCTCAACATCACCATTTTCATGTTTTTCCAAGGCTGGGCTCTGATGCTGCTCCTCCTGACACCAAGGATATTTTTATTGGCTTTATTGCTATGTTAAAGGACAGCTGCTGATCCCCAGCAGGGCTTGGCACAGACAGAGATTTGCCATAAACCTCTTGCTGGACATTCTGGAAAACTTCATGCAGCACTCCCAGGGAAATCTGGAGGATCAGGCTCCCCTTAGAGGGTTTGTGGCAGTAAATAACACAAAAGGGGTAACATCTCCTCAAGTATCATTTTTCCTGAGCTGGAAGTGCTTTTCCCTAATCCCACCTGGCAGGCTGAGGCAAAGCCTGGAGGAGGCAGCCCACTGCTGCTGCGATTGTGGAGAAGGAAACAATTCATGTTCTGCTGCTCTTGGGGTGCTCCACTCTGTCCCTTGAGAGGCTTTCAAGGAAACATGAGCACAAATCACATCTCTTCTCTTGATCACTTCTCCTCTTCTGAGCAAAATCTGTGGCAGAGAGAGGAAGCCAGAGAAGGAAAGCTGGAAAAGAAAAGGAAATCACAGCTGCCCTTCCTGCACAACCTCAAAAAATGATGCTGAAATTCCAACCCCTCTGGCATCGGAGTGGCTCTCCATGTCCATATGTGTTGTCATACTTCCCTCACACCTGTGGGTCAATCCACAGCCGGTTTCTACCCCAAGATAGGGCTTTCCATCCCAAACTGCCCGACTTCCATGCCATGGTCACCTGCATTTCGTCCCCTCTTGCTGACAGATCATCAGAGTCCCGTTACCTGCACTCAGGTGACATCTCACATTTCCCCCAGAGAGACTTTTTTTGTTGCTGTTTTTAGTGCTGGGCCCGTGAAGGTGCGTGACCCTGATTTTATGGAGCTGGTTTGCTCCTCCCACTGCCACAATTCCAGGACAGAGGCATTTAATTGATCACTGAATGAGTTCAGCTCATTTTCCTGTGCAGTCTAAAGCGCTTGGTGGAACACGGGGGCCTTCAGTCTGAAATCCCAGTGATCAAATCCCACCAGTCCCTTAGGACAGGATAGGATGGTGTGCTAAAGACAGAAAAATCCCTTTGACAAGTCAAAAATCCATTGTCACATCTGCCCCTCCCTCTCAAGCTCTGCCCCAGAGATCAGGAGGAGCAGCAGATCCCAAACTGTGCTCGGGGAGAGGAGCTCGTAACTGGTTGGGAAGGGCTTTTGGGGGGTTTTATCTTCTTTGAAAGTTCTCCAAAACCTGCACTTGAACCCCTAAATTCTGCAGAAAGGTGGATAGCAGATGGCAGCCGTTTCCTTGGGAGCAATCCCATGTTTGGAGCTGCACCATGGTGAGACAGAGGATGCAGGAGGAAGGAGCGAGATGCCGCTCTCACGAGGGATCCAGGCCCTGCCACCTCCCTCCTCAGGGACACCTCCTGCTTTTAAAGCTGAGCAAACACAGGGATGGCACTTTTCCAAACCTGAAGCATCAGCAACACCTAATTATAAATGCTTCATTTACCAGGGCTGTGAATGAAGTCCGGGACTGCATCTGCATGCTGGGGGCAGCTCTGGGATGGCAAAGCATGCCCCAGCCTGGTCATGCTCCAGCTCTGAGGTCAGAGACAGCCACAGCAGGATGCAATTCCAGGGATGGATCCCGATGCTGGGATCCTGAACTTGCACATCATATTAGAAAAATGGTTTAGTGGTGAGCGCGGTGTTGCTGCTGGTTTGACTTGATACTCATACAGGTCTTTTCCAAACTTCATTATTCTGTAATTCCATGAAATCACTCTGCTAAAGTACCTGTGGTACCCCATTTCATTCCTGTGAGGGTCCAGAAGGATTTTGGAAAGAGCCAAACATTCAATTCAGCTGTTGCATCACCAGATGTGGCACAAGGACCACAGACACGTCATGCCCAGAGGTTGCCCCACCTGGAAGCCACCCCTTGCAGAGATTTGTGGCTTCTGGATTTATTCTCAGCTTTTTCTGAGTGCAACAAACCCTCCCCAAAACCTGCACTGCCTTTCCTCACTGTGAGTCTTTGCTTGGATAACATTTTTGTAGCAATTTCTGCAAACCCACAGCTTTGCTTAGGCCACCAAGAGGAATTTCTCCACCAAAAGGGATTTCTCACTCCTGCCACCATCCTCCAGCAAACCCAAACCTCCTGTAAAGCCCAAGAGTTTCACAAGGCTGTGTCCCTTCTCCCGGCATCTCTGCTGGGAAGAGCTGGGGATGGATCAGGTGGGAAAGGCTCAGCACGGAGCTGGGGATGGATCAGGTGGGAAAGGCTCAGCACAGAGCTGGGGATGGATCAGGTGGGCACAGAGCTGGGGATGGATCAGGTGGGAAAGGCTCAGCATGGAGCTGGGGATGGATCAGGTGGGAAAGGCTCAGCACGGAGCTGGGGATGGATCAGGTGGGAAAGGCTCAGCACGGAGCAAAGCGGTGTCAGAACGATCCCAGCCCTTACACTGGGATCTGCCTGCATTTATTTAGGGAAAGCTGGGCCTGTGGGTGCTGTCTGAGGCAGCTGTCTGGTCAAAGGCCTGCGGGGAGCTGGCAGATAGGGCGGGTTAACGTTTAACCCGCGGGCCTGTAAAGCAGCCGGGGCTGCTGAACCTTTGGAGTTTGATATGATGATTAGGGAATAACCGCAGGGACACGTCGCAAACTCCCCACAAGCGAGGAGACCTCGTTCCCGGGGGGCCATCTCCAAAATCGCTCAGGTAGGCGGCTGCTGGGAGGTTTGGGGGTGTGGGGGTGGCTGTGCAGATGTGGTGGGCTTGGGAAGGAGCAGCTCCATCGGGAGCCTCCCGCCCCAGCAGTGCCCAGCATCAGACTCACAGCCTGGAGCTGCCCGCTCCAGCACGTGGTTTAGTGGTGGGTGGGACCCCCTGGCTGGCCCCACACAGCCCCACACCACTGGCATTGGGTTTGGGATGAGCAGGGTGGGCACAGAAGGGCTCCTCGGGGGCCTCGGTGCGGTTTTTAGCTGGCAAAGCCACGGCAAGAGGGGTTTCTGCTTTTCCTTCTTGCCTGAAAAGCGAGGCCAGACGAGGCAGACGGGGAGGAGGGATTTTCCCTGCCATAATTCGCTCTGGATTTGTTAAAGCACAACTTTCTGAGGCTTAATCATTAGAGATCTTTCCAGCCGACTTGGTGTCCCTCCTTCTATTTGCCAGAGACCAGTCTCCCCAGCAAAGGCAACCACTGCTCCTAAAACCCCCTCAGTTTTCCCTAATGCCTTCCAACTAGCAGGGATAGTTTCTGCCCAGCACACAATGCCCCTCCCAAGCTCTTTCCCTCAGTGGAACAGGAGTTTTGGGTGGGAGCAGGCAGGGATGGAAGGATGGTTTCAAAGTGTCCGGCTCATGGGGATGCAAATTAAACAGTAGGGAAGGAGGCAGGGCTCAGCATCACAGAGTGGCTTTTTGGGGGGCATTTTGTGTGCATTTGACGACAGAGCTGCAAAAGCTGTGCTCAAGAGGAAAGAGATTCCAAAGGGAGAAGCTGATTCCCAAGCAAAAGGGGCCGAGCAAAAAATCTGCCGGGTTAGGCACGAAATGTTTTTTCCAGGCTGACGTGCTGCTGTGCGCTCAGGCTGCTCCAAATTTGCCCAGTTTTCCTGCAGATGGCTGGGAGTTCCCACTTTGTGTGGAGCCACCAGAGCTGGAAAACAACCCCCCAGGCTGGGAAGCCAAGGGACGAAAGCCTCGTGCTGCGTTGCTCAATCGGACTCCGTCCCTCAGTGTCACCCCAGAGGAGCTGGGGCAGCTCACAAGGCTTCCCATCATGGGGGAGAAAATGAAGCATTCTTTGTGTATGGATGTATAGAAAGGAATATATATTGCTTGGAGCCTGGAGGGAGGGGAAAAGAAATCCCCAAAATATTGATAACCTAGAGGAAAAATTGTTTCTCTAGTGACCTATTTGGGTTATTAGGGGAAAGGGTGAATGTCATCATCCAGGCTTTCCAAGGGTTGTTATTCTTCAGGAGTTGCACTGAGGGGGTACCAAACAAAATGGCCTTAATTAGATGTGTCCAGGTGGCTTAGCAGAGTCAGGTCTGTATTGATGCTGTGGGATAAATATGGGTTTGTTATCTCATTCATGGAACTGGGAACCAGCTTTCCCCAAAAGGGCTGCACAGGGACAGGCTCTGCCCTCAAATACCCCCTCAGCAAAACTCCTAGCATGGGAAACATCCCTTGGCTGAGGAAAGAGACTCCTCCTTTTCCAGGTAACACAAAAGTGAAGCTAATTTCTCCACAGTTTTTGGGGTAAAAGCTCCTGGATTCATCTTGCTCCTGGGTGGATGGAGCAAAGCCAGAGGATGAGCTGTAGTAGGTGTGAGGGAACCACGTGTAGAAGTAGCCATGGAGAGGTGGTATCATAATAGGTTTGTTTCTTGTTGATGTGGGCTTGCAAGGTATAAAAGGATCTTTTCTTGCTTTGGCACTTGAGAATTTCAGCAGAAACCTAAAATAAATGAGAGTAGAGAGAGGAAAACCAGAGCCAGTGATACTCTGATACAAGGTAAAAGCAGAACCTTCTTTTTCTTGGTGCTGTGACCAGGATACGTTGGTGCTATTGTCAAAATTTCATCACAAATGAGGATGAAATAGGAAATATGGATAGTTTGTACTTTCAAAGGTGTTTTTTTCAATTTAAACTTCTGAACAAAATGCAACCTCCCCCTCTCTTTTTTTTTTCCTTCATTTTTCGAGTGGTGGTCCTTGTTAATGATAATCCATTTTAAGGGCAAATCCCCAAAATTGGTTGAATTCCAGAACTATTATTTCTATTAAGTGTGGCTGAGTTGATTCTTTTCTAAAGCAGAGCTGAAAGCACTGCCTGAATTTGCTGCAGTCATTCACATTTTCCATCAGCAGCCACGGAAGGGGGGTTTTCCCCTGTGAGAGTGGATTTGCTAATTGATTCCTGGCTCAGGGAACAAAGAAGGAGAGAAAGTAATCGTGTTTCCTCTGGGTGACAGGAATTCTCCTCCCTAAAGGTGAAAAAAATATCCCAGCACAGGAGAGGATGCAAAACCTTGGCATTGCTGCAAGGACTGGGACTGGTGCCTGCAAGAAGGGGAAAGGGCTGGAATTCCACAAGTTTCAGAAATAAAACATCCCCCCATGATTTGTATCCTGGAAATCATCTGGATGCACTGATGGACACATGGATGTGGCACCTGGGGACGTGGTTTAGTGGTGGGTTCATGGTTGGACTGGATGATCTGAGAGGGCTTTTCCAACGTAACTGATTCAGTGATTCCACCCTTGGGTGGCAGAGGTGGAAAAGTGCCCTGTCCACAGAAGTGTTCAGGTGTCCTTGGCTCAAGGGGGGCAGGAAGGAAGGAGGGAGAGAAGAAGTGCTTGGAAAACTGCAGGGTGGAAAGCCTGTTTTCCTGGGTTTGGGATTGGCTGTGTTGGGATTTATACCCCAAAGCAAAGAGGGATTTGCTGTTTCCATCCCGGAGAAACCCCACTGATGGGGGAAAGCTCTTTAACTTATAAATTACCAGTGAATGACGTGTGGCTGGTAATTAGTAGGTGTGAATTGACTGCTCAGAGTGGGGCTACCAAATCATACCCGGGTGGTGCACGGGGCTGTCCACACCTGTGTCCAGCCCTGAGTGTGCAGCCCAGTCCTGGCCTCCTTTGGAACCAGGACTGGGGGCTTGCAGGGGCTGGTGCTACTCTGGGGTGGGGGTCTCCAGCTCCACAGCTCCAGGTGAGTCGGGGCATCCCTGAGGATGGGCATCCTGCACCTCTTCCATGGGGCAGGGTTGTTTCCATGGGTCAGGCTGGGCTTTCTTCAAAGGCAGGAATGTGTGGAAGCACCAGGCACAGATCAAAGCCAGATCTTTGTTAAGAACCCCCCTCTAGACCCCGGGTTTTGCAGCAGGCTCTGATTAATGCTTCATGGCATCCTTGAATGCTCTTTCTTGCTCCCTAATTCCAAGTGGATTGCTTCAGCATATCCTGGAGTGCACCAGTGTCTAGACATGGTCTACAGCTGACATCTTTGCAGGATGCCTTACGAGCAGAGCCCAGGAGAGCTCAGCTGTCTCATCCAATAAGGCAGAAGGCAGAGAGGGATATTGCTGCTGCTGGAAAGGCATCAGCCAGGGGAGATGCTCTGTTCCCATCCATCCGCCAGCCCCGAGGCTTGTGCCCGCTGCTCAGCATGAAATCACCCCCGGGAGGGAGAGAGACCTTCCTGGAAATCCCTCCTCCCTGCAGGAGAGGATGCATGGCCTTAAAGGATCCACGTGCAAGTGCATCCAGAGCAGCAGCCCTGCAGGCATCCGGCCTGGCAGTGCTCAAGTCCGGCTCAAAGGGCTAAGAGAGACCCACCGAGGGCTGCAATTTGATCCCTCCATTCCCTGATGCTCCAAAAGCAGGATATAAGGGGCCAGATTTGCAGTGTGGCAGAGCTTTCCCCTATAGGGTGGATATGGGGTGCCTCTGCCCAGGCAGGGGAGGGTGCAAAACCAAGCTGGATTTTAACTGGGGTTTGTTTTTTTTTTTTTTTTTTCATTTTGAACGCTCACTTTGTCTTTCTGCAGCAGCCTGGGAAAGGCTCCAAGTGGGTTTTGCACAGCAGTGTGCTAATCCTGCCCCGTGCCTGCTGAACGCCAGCTCCGGAGGAGGCAGCAGGCACAGACACCACAAACATCGACAGGGCTTTGTTGCTGCCCTCAGAAGGGCAAAACAGAGCAGTAACTGGGCTCCAGCTGCTGCAGAAAACACTCATTTGGGAATTAGAGACAAGAGAGAGCTGTTGAATTGGATAACTCACATCCCAGCCTCTGCACGTTGGTAGTAATTAAAACACTGGAGAACCTGGGAGCACAGGAAAAAAAATAAAATAAAATCAGAGGAGCCTCACCAACCTCAGCATTAAACAGCTCCAAAATCTGGCATTACAGAGGTGCCTCTATTTGCAAGTGTTTGAGTCACAGTCTCTGGATCTCAGTGGGGCATGAGGCTGAGACCCTCCAAATACCTGGGCTCGTGCCCCATTTTTGGTGCTGGGAATAATCCATTTTAAATTGAAAGCAGCTGTTGAAGACTTCCAGGGCACAAAGGCCCAGGAGCACAGGGCAGGTAATGGCCCAAGACAAAGTGGGCTGCCCCAAGCTCCTCCCTCAGTGAACCACTAAAGCAGCTGATAAAAACGGGTTGGAGTTAAAAGCTGGGTACTGGGAAAGGCTTTTTCTATTACTTGTGCAGAATCATGACACACTCAGAAAATCAGCTGTAACCAGATAGATTGCACTTCTTTGCCTGCATTTCTTTACATGCAGTGCTCACCTTATGTGCACCAAGGGACTGCTGTGCAGGGGGATTATTTAGAGGCTCCTCCCAAAAATCTGGCAGTAGCTCAGGGTGCAGGCACAGCAACCCACCTTGCTTCCACCTTCCTACTGCTCTGGATTTCCCCTCAGCCCAGCATCCCCACCACCATCCCATCCTCATCCCCCTCCCAGCCCCTTTTGGCCCTGTTTGCTCTCCAGGCCAGTCTGGCAGGCACCACCTTTCCTTGCCTCCCCCTCTCTACCATAAAATGCAATTTTAGGCAATAACAACCATGCTGGATGACACAATTTAGCATTTTCCTGCGTGGAGTCCTCAGTCTAACTGGCCTCCAGCTCTGGCTACAAGGACCTGAGGAGGGAACTGGGTTTGCTCTGGCTGCTGTTCAGGATCAGTCTGAGGCTTCAAGCTCAGCCTTGCACCTGCAGATCCTGTTTTCGTGCCTGGAGCACATAAATGGATTTTGGACAAGCTCAAAGCTCAGCATTCAGGAAAAACAGGGAATCACCAGTAGTGAATCCATGTTGTAAATGTCCCTTTCTCAGGGTGTAGCCCAAGTCAGATTCAGATTTCAGTTTTATTATGTTTTCAGCCCAAACCCAACCCAAACCAAAATAAATCCTGAATCAACCATGACCTAAAACTGCAGCTCTGAATCAAAATGTCTGAACCCAAGGTTGCTCCAGCCCTGAGCTGAGCTAAGATCTGAAGTTCTCCCGTGCTCTTTATTTTCAAAAATAAAAACAGGCCAAATTTGGAGCTGGGTCCTGTTTCTCACAGAGTGCTGGACATGGCTGGTACAAGGTTGCCTTCCTTGTGTCAGCATCACACGAGGCCTGAAGGACTCATTGTTGTGTACTCAGTGCAGGATTAGGCACTTCCATATCTTTTCCTCCTGAGACACCACCAAAAGGCTACAAATTCCCTCTGCATCTCCCCAGGATCTGACTGTGGGTTTAAATGCTATTTGTTTCCATTCAGCAAGGGGGATATTTCTGCTTTTTCCATGATCTCTGCTGCTCTGTTTTGGTTTTATCTCCAAAATAACGGATTTAGGAAGAGCGACCCTGTAAACTTTCTCAGGAGGTTGGACTTTCTCCTCCCAGCCGTATTAATTGATTTAATTTATCTTAAATTTGATTGCAGTGAGCACCCCTAATTAACCTGATTTTTTGCTGATAATCACTCCCAATGGAATCAAATCACAAATCCGGGGATGGATTGACCGGGACACAGAAAGAAGCCGCCCTCCGTGCGTTAATTCAGCGAACGGGATATAATTTGATCCAGGTAGGAATTCACGGTCCCATCCTTTTGTGCAGCGTCCAGCTTCATCCTGAAGCTTCACTGGGGGCGTGAGCAGCGAATCCATGCTCCTGAATCACTCCCTGCTCGTTCCTTTTCGCTCTGTCTCTCTCTCACATCCATGGTGCTGACCATCGCTACGTTGTCTTTCACAAAGCAGGATTTTATTCCTCAAGGAATTCCTTGCTTGATGGGAAATTACAATAAAGGTGGGGGAAGGACAACCCTGAGCACTGCTAAATGTTGGGAAAGGTCAGGATTGGTGTCTCAAAACCAAAGAAAACCCACAGAGCAAAGTTTCAGAAGAGGGACGAGGTGGGAAGTCCAGCACGTCACCTTTTGTGCAGATCCGTGCACAGGTACATGGGAGGCACATGCTTCACCTGCTCCAAGCTTTGCTCCCAGTTTAGGCTCCAAGGTCTCCAAGATCCAAACCTCCCATGGTCAGGGCAGGTGGAGCCTGGGCATGACCTTCAAACCCACCTGAGAAAGCCTTTCTTGGCTACCACGACCGAAACAAGGTCAGCCTTGGAAAGCACTGGGCACTGCCATGACTGGCCTTGCATCCTGGAAGGAACTGGGAACACTGGGTTTTAGGCAGGTGGAGGCCATGAACTTTGCCTTGTTTTGCATGGCACTAGAGGGCACAACAGCCCCAAGCACAACCTGAGATTCCTGGGAAAAAACACATTCCAGGAGCAGGCCAGCAGCTGGACTTGGTGCCGTTGAGGAGCCTTTCTGCTGTACCTGACCCATAAGATACGGGACTTCTGTATGTGCTAGATTTACTGAGGCTTTCTTAGAACCACAGGGCTTGGGAGGTTCCTGAAAGCCCATCTTGTTCCCACCCTGTGCCCTGGGCAGGGACACCTTCCACTGGCCCAGGTTAATCCAAGCCTTGTCCAACCTGGCCTTGGAATTATCCTGGTGTTCAGTTTTCCCTGCTGTCACATCTGGCAAAGCTCACTCCTAAAGCACACATTTCAGCTCCCAATCCCCCCCACACTTCAACATCTCCTTGCTCTGCTCTCTCCTTTCCTTTTCCATTGCAACCTTGCTATTTTATCTTTTTCTCTCCCCTCGCCCCCCCTCCTAATTTCCCTGCATCTTAGGGATTTTTCTTCCAGCCTGTCTGTGGGTGCAGCCAAACATCTTCTTCCTCAGTGCACACCTGGGTCCTTCATCTTTGGGAAGTGGCTGATGTCCACTTTTCCTCCAGGCACCTTGTGAAGAAGGGTTTGTTGAGGCACTGCCTTCCAGCCACAAACAAAGCCCCTGCAAACTGAGGGAAGGGTTTATTTCTTGCTGTGCCCCCTCACACACCAGCTCAGCCATAAAATCAAATGTCCCCAGGACTCCATGACTGCTGAAAACATTGGAAAAACAGGAATGAGAATGGGTAATTCAGGGCCTAGTCTAGGCTTGAGAAAACTAAAAGGGTTTGTGGTATATTCCTGTTTCTCATAAGGATATCTGTTTATTTACGTTCCTCCTAAATCAGCTGTACAAGGCATTGGCTTTCCTGGAATAATTCCAGAATGGGAAGTGACTAAAGAAATGGTCAGGGAGCCAAAAATGGAAAAAATACTGGAGCCCCAGCTCCTCTGGGAGCAGGGAATCACTGTAGGGGGAGGGAAGGAGAGAAGAAGGGAAGGAGAGAAGGAAGGAGAAAAGGAGGGAAGGAGGGAAGGAAGGAAGGAGGGAAGGAGAGGAAGGAGAGGAAGGGGAGGAAGGGGAGGAAAGAAGAAAGGAGANNNGGAGAACAGAGACACACTCATCTAGCAAAAAGAGACAAAAAGGAAATATTGACTGGCCTTCACATCTTTAAATATTATTTGTGGCCAAGATTTGCTCTCTGCCAGAAGGACCTCCCAGGTGGGCAGGTGACATCCCCAGACTGGATGAAAATCGAGACAAGTTATAAATTTTGCAAGTGTTCCATTAGCCAGCCCACAGCTAACACAGAGCCTGGAGATTCCCCTGCCACAGCCAGGAGGATTCCATTTTCCAGGGAGTTACTGACTGTCTGCACTTGGATTTTGGAAGTAGCCCAGCCTTGGCAGTGGGACACTGCACTGTCCCTGCTGAATCCATGAGGAGCTGAAGGGAAGGAGGGTGTCTGCCTCGAGGGTCATTCCCAGACACAGGCTTGGTTTGATCCACGTTTAAAAATGGATAGCTGAACCTTTCCTTTCTTTTCCTCCACGGCAGGAAAATGGGCAGAGGAAATACGGGGGACCACCACCGGGCTGGGATGGCCCTCCACCGGAGAGGGGCTGTGAGATCTTCATCGGGAAACTGCCCCGAGACCTCTTTGAGGATGAACTCATCCCCCTCTGTGAAAAGGTGAGGCTTGGTGGCAGCTGATCAGTCCCTGATGGTCAGAGCTGCATTTCAGGGCTGAACTGAGCTGATTCCAAGGCCAGGCTGGGCAGGACTTGGAGCAGTCTGGTCAATGGAAGGTGTCCCTGCCCATGGAACTGGAACTGGAACTGGGTGGGATTTAAAATTCCAGTCTTCTTTAACCACTCCCACCTTGCTGACAAATCTCTCTCACTTGGCAGATTGGCAAAATCTACGAGATGAGGATGATGATGGACTTCAATGGCAACAACAGGGGCTACGCCTTCGTGACCTTCTCCAATAAACAGGAGGCCAAGAATGCAATAAAAACACTCAATAATTATGAAATCAGGTAAGCGGGGCAAACACCTTCAAAGCAACTTTAAATCATATGTATTGGTCTAGTTTGGCACATAAGGGATATTTTTCCTGGCAGCCCAGAGCAAGGTTGTTTAGATCCCTGTGTTTTGAGGGGAAATCTCCTGTCTCCCTGTGCAGCCACTGCTCATTAAAGCCAACATCTCTCACAGGAAATTTCTTCCTCATAAAAAAAGGGAAAAAAAAAACCACAAAAAACAAAACCAACACACCAACAAAAAATCTGTCAGAACACTGGGAAAAAATATTCTGCTTTGGATCAAATTAACTTTCCCCTAACCAGTGCTGTTTATTATGTTCCCCTCAGGTTGTTTGTTGTTGATTTATTCTATTCACAGTGTCCCTCGTGACAGATTGTGCAGATATGTTCTGGGAGATGGAGCAATTGCAAAAACCAGTGAAATAGGATGGAAACCAATTGGCAAAACAGTGATGTTTCCTGATAGAAAGGAACAGAAAAAGCCCTCATGTTTGAGGGAACAAAACACCCAGAAATCAACAACAGATGGGCCCATTAATACGTGTTGGTTGGATTTCAGCCACACTGAATGTTTTTTGCCAGTTCAAAGTGGGATGAGTAGATGCCTTTGCTTAAAAACCTTTTAGGATAAACCATTCTGGCAATTGTATGGCTTTTTTAATTAAAAAAGTGATGGGTTGTGAACTGCTTTGATCAGATCAAGGCACATAGAGGTCGTGGAGATGTCCTTTGTAGCAGAGGTTGGAAGGTCTTAGGGACCAGGCTTCATCTACTTCCACCTCCTCCACTTCCTTTCCTGGTTCCAAAGACTCCTCTAAAGAAGTTTTGCACTTCTCCAGGCCTATAAGAGATACTTTGACCCCAAAGAGGTGAACAAAGGAAGTTTTTATTTTGGGATCTGCACAAAGGTTGGTATTGGTGAGTCCTCAAATGGTGCCTCTCCATGACAAGGGATTTTCTTCCTCCAGAACCTCAGTCATGAGGTGAGTGGGCAGCCACAAGCCACTGGTGACAACACAGGGACCTGGGGGGTGCAGTTGCCTGGTGGCAGCAAAAGGGAGACTCTCAAGCAGGAAAAGCAAAATTTGGCTTTGGTTTCTCCCTCAAATCCTTCATTTCAGCTGTGCTGCCTGGCTGTGATGTCAGACTTAGCAGAGCAGCAGCTTTTGCACTGAGCAAGGCCACTGGAATATCCCAAAGAACAGCTGACACCAAAGCCTTGTGTTTGCCCTTGTGTTTTGGGACAGAAGAGGGGCTTTGCTTCAACCTTCCCCTCTCTTGACTTGATCCATGTTTAAAAACAGATAGCTGAACCTTTCTTTTCTTTTCCTCCTGGGCTGGGATGGCAAAAGCAGCTCTGACAAAGCAGCTCTGTTGTTTCAGGAACGGGAGACTCCTGGGGGTGTGCGCAAGCGTGGACAACTGCCGCCTGTTCGTGGGGGGCATCCCCAAAACCAAGAAGAGGGAGGAAATCCTGGCAGAGATGAAGAAGGTCACGGATGGCGTCGTGGACATCATTGTCTACCCCAGCGCGGCCGATAAAAGCAAGAACAGGGGCTTTGCTTTCGTGGAGTACGAGAGCCACCGGGCAGCAGCCATGGCCAGGAGGAAGCTGCTCCCAGGTTAGCAGGGATGGGCAGGGCTGGCTGAAAGGTGCCTGTGCTCAGCTGGGGTTGGGCTCTTTCTCCAGGCAGCACTGACAGAACCAAGTCTCAAGAAGTGCCAAGGGAAATACAGGTTGGATAAGGAAAAAGTTTTGTACAGAAAGGGTGGTAAAATACTGGAATGGCCTGCCCAGGGAGGTGGTGCAGTCCCCATCCCTGGATGTGTTTAACAAGGCCTGGATGTTGCACTGGGTGCCAGGGTTTAGGTGAGGTGTTAGGGCTGGGCTGGACTCAATGATCTTGGAGGTCTCTTCCAACCTGGTGATTCTCTGAATTCTGTGATTCTGTGAATTCAGCTCAGGGGTCACCTCATGCTGTGCTGACAACATCTCCAGGGAATCCAAGGAAGTGAACGTGGCTGGGTTTTCTGCCCTCAGAGAGCAGTTTTCTGCTGGAGACACGCAGAGCCAGGAGGTGTCCCAGCACACCCTGGGGTGTGGGATTCACTGCAGCTCCTGGTGCAGCACCGTGCTGATGATCCATGGTCGTCCTTCAGGAGCTTGGGTTTGTTGGAAATCCAGCCAGATGGACTGAGCTGTGTGTATCCGTGCAGCTCTGCTGTGGGATGTGCTTGGTCCTGTGCTTGTCTTGGGTCAAACATAAAATAGAGACTCATTTATGGCCTCTCAGGGAGGGTTGGCTTTTCCAGCTTTTCCAGAGTCAGGGTAACTGAGAGGCATTTCAAAAGATTTTATTCCATTATTAGTCTCGATTAAAAAGTGAGACATAAGAAATATAAAACTTAACACCATTCCACCAGAAACTAAACTATTTCCTAGTTTCAAAACCTTCTAAATATTTTTTCAACCTATTAACTGTTACTACACAATACTACTAACACTTCTAACACCAATCACCTATATTTTTACCCCACAGTCTTACTACAATACATCTTTCACAGTTGTAATTCTCTAAAATATCTAGTCTTTTTACAAGACCATATTTTAAAACTTATTAATACTTGTTTCTAGTTCAATCTAACAGCAATGTCATCTCTATTCCACGACCTTCCTATGTCAACACATCTTATCTCAGTATTTACATACAGATGTGCAAAACTGTGTAAACTTTCTATCAAGTTTTAAAAATTCTTTAGAAATCCATTTCTCACAAGGGAGAATCACTCAGGAAAGCATCCGAGAGCAGATTCAGGCTGAAGCATGGACTGAAAAATGATATTTTAGCAAAAAACTTGGAATGAGGAATTGCTTTAAAGTACATCTATGGAATTCAGCACTGGGAGACAGCCAAAAACCATTGTGAAGGAGAGAGAGGTTTAGCAGGTATTGGGTGAAGAAGTCACTTAACATTAAGTGCATTTGCAGGGATTTCACCAAGTTTCTCTTGCATTCTTATGCTCCTGCATTGCTTTGTTGAACACAGCTCAGTGGCTGGTGGAAGCATCCACCAAACCTTGGGGTTTGAGATTTGTTCAGAACCACCAGCCTTCTTTCACCTGTTTCATACATGAAATACCCTGTGTCACTTAAATCCTTTCTTTTTCTTGCTGTGTAAAAAATGAGCATGATTTTGGGGACAGAATTTGCTTTTCTACTGTGAGATAGGTTGCACTGACAACTTTTCCTTTTATTCTGCATTTTTTTTCTTCAGTTTAAGCATCTCCCTGATGGTGGGAGCACATTCTGTGCTCCAGCATGACTTTCCCGTGGTTTTTATGTGGAGAAGGAAGGCAGGGGCAGGCAGAGCACTTGAAATCCTGAGCAAAGACAGCGAGATGGAAGGAACTCAGAGCCCTGAGCAGACACGTGCAATACATGAGGGATTTCCAGTTTAGGGACATCTCAGTAAACATTTTAGGGAATTCCAAAGGCCTGAGCAGGAGCCAGAGCCTTCTGAAGTCTCAAGCATACAGCAGGAACTGGAAAAAAGTTTCAAGCCAGAGCTGAATGTGTCTCCAGCTGATGTGAGATTGAATATCATTATCAGATGCTTCCTTTAAACTGAACCTCATTGCTCTTTGAGGGAGCTCTGTGGAGAAAGTGCTCAAATATGGAGAGTTCTTATAAAAAAAATTAAAATTGTGTCCTGTCTCTGGCTAAACAAGAGGGTGGAGATACTGGTTTTCAGCAAGAGGCACCAAGCTTAGCTCCTTGATGCAAGTCAAGCAGTTCATTATTTCCACCCTTGAACTGAAGACAGCAGCTCAGAAAGGGGCACAGAACTGTGAGCAGCCCTGCCTTTATCTCTGGTCACTGACAGCTCAGATCTGGGCAGTGCTGGAAGCTGAAGAGCAGCTCAGCCTCACTCCACAAATACCAGCTCATTCACCAGGGGTTCCAAGGGATCACCTTCCCATTTAATTTGGTCATTTACACTTCCAATAAGCCTCCAAATTCTATCCTCGCCCTCTCGTTTTTGAGCTCCCACCCCTTCTTAAATGGGTTGTCCAAGCAAAGATGCCTTTTTAGATCTGACAAAGAGTGGTTTGGAGGATTTTCTTTGTCCTCTCAGCTGCAAATGTGTGGTTTAGGTCACTCAAAGAATCACCAGCAAGGTCTGGGCAAAAAAAAGGTTTAATATAAATTTGTGAAGGCACCACAGGGTTTGATGGCAAGGGTCACTCTATTACTTACTATACAGATAAAGCAGACAAAGAAATATCAGACTAAAGCAATCTAGAATTATTCATGTGGAGACCAAGGAGGCAAAAGGGTGAGGAGGAAAAAGTAAAGGATTCCAAGGGTTGAGTCCCAACAGAATAAACCCCCTTGCCAATCTCAGCCTCAAACTGGCTCAACAATTTAGGTCTAAATGGTTTATTATTCATAACAATATCTAATAATGGTTTATTATTCATAGTAATAGCTAATGAACACTAGAAGTTCTTAATAAATTGACCAATTTAACACCTCTAAACCGATTCAATAGAACTTTCTATGAGCACAACAGAACCATAAATCTGACTTAACCAAAACTTAATGACAAATCTAAAATGGCAACCTTGTTAATACACATGCATGGAGACAGACAGAAATATGGACTTCTGAAAATGCCCCTCGAGTTCAGTGAAAGTCTCACATCAGCTGCCTTTGAATCTGGAGCTGAGCCTCGAGGAGTGGGGACACCAGCCCAACTGCATCATCAGCATCCAGCATTGTGATTTATTTGCTCTTTTTCTTCCCTGCCCCTCAGCAGCTCAGTCCAGAGCACAGAGAGTTCCTGGGCTTATCCTCCACACCCACAACCTGTTCTATGCATCGGGACTTTTTGTGTCCCTTCTTTCTTCTGCTCGAGCTTCACCCAAACGAATTCAAACACACACAGAGACATCCTTGCTTTTGCTGTTTCGTTCCATCCCGCTGGAATCCCTCTTCTGGTATCGAGGGAATGAAACTTTGGTGGCCAAAAGGGATTTTTATAAGTGCATTAAAGTATTTCCCTTTAGGGAGCACTCCAGGAAATGCAGGCTTAAAGTGCATTGTTCCATATTTTCACTTCTTTCAGTTCTGGAGGCTCCAAAGGTATTTGCAGGAGGCCATTCCAAGTGTGACCAACTGCCTTTGGAAGGGAGCTGATACAGCAGCAGTGCTTTGAGCTAGGAAGGCTTTTTTTGGGTGGTGTTTGTAGAATTCGGCCTGCTCTGCTGAGAAATAGATTGTGAGGAGGAGTGAGGGGAAGCAAAGCCCCCAGCACTGACCATGCTCGTTCCCTTAAAGGAAGGATCCAGCTGTGGGGACACCCCATCGCCGTGGACTGGGCAGAGCCAGAGGTGGAGGTGGATGAGGACACCATGTCCTCGGTGAAAATCCTCTACGTGAGGAACCTCATGCTCTCAACCACCGAGGAGACCATAGAGAAGGAGTTCAACAGCATCAAACCAGGTAGGGACCCGCTGGTGCTTCTGCCTCCTAAACAAGCGCTGCAAACAGAAACGTTCCTGCCTCCTAAAATGCCACGAGAGATAAAAACAGCTGGTTTTCTGCTGTGGAATGTTCGTGTGAAGTGCCACAAAAAATTGTTCGTGGGGCTGAAGGCTCCTAAGCAAAATGCCATCCCATTAAGGGCTGCTTAATTCCCAGCTGTAGGAGTGGGCTCTCTGTTGGCAGGGTGACCAAATTACAAGAGGATTTCCTAATACTCTTTGTTTGCTAAATAAGGCAAAGACTCTAGAAAGTTCTGTCTCAACTTGGTCCAAAGATCCTTCATAAGACCTTTTGGACCTCACTTCAAACCTGGGGCTGTTCGATTGGACCAAGGCTAAGAGATCCCGCCTGGGTGATTGAATAGAAAGAAGAGAGAACAAAGGAATGAATCTCTTTTTGTGGGGTGCTTAGGAGCAAGCATCTCTTGCCCTGGCACAGCTTTTCTCTGTAAAGAGTTCTGTTATTTTGTTTCTGATTAAACCCTTTTCTGTTTCAAACACTGCCACAAGAGCCATCCTGCTCCTTTCATGCCATCTGAGTAGCTGGGCTATTCTGGGTATGAAGGGATCGCTGAGAGCTCGTAAGACCTGGCTCAAAGCAAACCCCTTCACCCAGCTACAGCCACCTCAAAAGAGGATGATTGGCAACTGGAAGAGACCCAAACTGCTGCATGGGGTTACCCTGTGTCATCAAAATGCTTTGGAATCATTTAGTCTTTCTTTAAAAGGGTTGGTGAAGCACCTGGGTGACTTCAGCATTCTTCCGTGACAAGGGATGGTGATAAAAATAGAGTGATTTAATACAACTCCTTTTTAACTGATCTATCCAAATTCTGAACTCATTTTCATACATCCCCCCCCAGTCCTCGTGTAAATTGGTGAATAATTAGTGCTTTCCATTTAATTCAATATTCCTTTGTGGCATATCTTACTTAGGGTGAGATTTTTTTTTAAAGCAGGGAGATTAGTTTGGAATAAAAATCCTGCTGGCTTTCAAAGGAGATTTTATTTCTGAGTTGCTCCAGCTTTAGGAAATTCCACCCAAAACCAACAAAGTAAAAATAACCCATTTCTACAGCTCTGCCAGCCACACAGTCCATTAGGCATTAGGAACTGATGCTTGGCAGTGTGAAATCTCCTTTCATCTCACTCCTCTTAGCTTCCTTCTATTAATTTTTTAAAATACGCTGCAGAGCTTCATTTTTCTTCCACTAACTTCTCATTTCTGCTCTGTGCCTGCCTTTTTCTGGACTAGGCTGCAATGCAAAGGTCTTCAAGAGTTTTCCTTGTGTCCTTCCAGCATTTCTGGCTCATACTTGTAGCCACCATTGAGCTGTTGCAGAACCCATTTTACTCCTGAGTTAAATTTATGTTATCCCATTCTCTGAACTGTTTCCTTCTTTTATTTACCCAGTTTTGCTCCCGAGCTTTGAACAAGTTCACACTCCTTAAAAACACATTTGTGACCTTTTGACACTTTGGTAACAGTCATCTGCTTTGCTCCAAAGAAGTTTTCCACTATAACAACAGAAGTTCTGCATCCTCTTTCATTTTCTTTTTATCGTTCAGTGTTCATGTTGGATTTCTTTTAATGGACTGCTTTTATTTTGGTGGCTAAAATCAGGAATGGGTGCATTGGAGCAGCAAAACTTCAGCTTTGGGGAGAGAAAATGCAGTTTAAGTTACAGTGTGATCAAAAAAAGGCAGCAAGGATCTGAAGTGATTCATTGCCCTGCTGTGGTTCTCTGCCTCACTCACTGAGCCACATTTCAGCACTACTTAGCTGAAATTACCTTGGATCCAGGGCATTAAGAAGCTGTTTTTACATCAATAAGTCATCCAATGAAAAATGCTGTGACACAGCAATTGCCACATCTCTGAGGGCTCCACAGGCAGGACCAGGAATGCTGCTTGTGCTCCTCAAGTTGGGATATAGTACAAGTAGTACCCCTTAAATCTGTGCCAAATTCTCAGCCTGATGACTTCTGCAGAGCTGTCTCTCTGAAAAGCTCTGCCCTTGCTCCCTAGGACTCCCAGAGAAATTCCTCCTGCCTGGAAGAGTTCCCAGCAGGAAGATTGTGCTGTCCCAATGTGCTGGAGGGACAATGCTCCCTCTCTAATGTCCCATGGATGGGCTCTCCATGGAGCTGACCCAAGGGTGGGTGTCACATTGCTTGGCCCAGCAGAGGCAGAAGCAGGGGAGAGCAGAATTTTTGGCTCAGGATTGGTGTCCTGGAATGTTCTCCAGGAGGCAGAAGGGGGATATTCGAAACACAGCGAGTACATTAAAGCTGCCACTTGTAAACAAAGCATCAGCATATAACTCCCATAAATTCAGGCTTGGAAAATCATCCTCTGTCCCAGAAGGACACAAAGTGCTACTTTACCATCCCTGTGTCATTCCAAGACGTGCAGCCTGCCGGGGTTGCAGGCTGGGACAGGCTCATTTAGCCCTCTGCAGCTCCTAATGACTCCCCCTGAACACCAAAGAAATTTGTTTCCCCCTGCATTTTTCTAGGTAAGTGCTTTTTGTGGCAATATGACATTTCCCTGTGCACCTGTTCAGCTTTAGGAGGTGAGAAACCAACAGAAGAGTTGTTCAGCATCCCTTAGGCATGGTTCCAAAGGGTATTTCTGGGGGTTTTACAGGAGGCTGGGCTGGCTGATGTTGTGCTTCCCAAGCCACAGGGGCAGAGATGAGGAATTAAAGAAATGGCTGAAGGCTGTGGTGAGCAGGACTGGTGGGGTTATTTTGGAAACAGACTCCTCAGTGCAGAGTATGGATTCCTGGCAGCAGAGCAGCTGACAAAGGAAAGGGAAAACTGTGCAGGATGGACTTAGAAAAGAAGAACAAGAAGTCATTTACATTTGAATTACTTTGGATGAATTGGATGTAAGAAAGATTCAGGCTGGAAGAAAGATTCTCCAGGCCAAGCCCCATCCCAGAAGGGCCAACCTTCAGCTGCAGAGCCTGACTGGGGCTGTGTCCAGGTGAATTGGAGTATCCAGGGAAGCCCCACTGCCATGGGAAAGGCTGTTTCCTAGGGAGAGGCTGTTTCCTAGGGAGAGACCTGCTGCCCCATCAGCCCCAGCCCATCCCAGTGCCCTGGGCTGCTCTGTCCTGGGAGGGCTGGCTGTTCATTCCTCCTCAACATCCTGAGGGGGTTGTCAAGGAGAAAAACCTCCTTGTTTTATGGCAAAAGTGTCAGCTTTCCCCAGGCTGCCTCCAGTGCACGTACAAAAGCAGGAGATGGGGATCACATGGGAGTGTCCTCACAGCTGGTGAATGATCTGTCCCAGAAGGGAGACACAAAGGTAATGTCCAACAGAACGGTTTGGACAGGACAAAACGGCTCCAGTTTAATGGGAATCTTACTGGTGTCTGCTCCCAAACCCTTCTAGCTTGCCTTGAAATGCTACAACCATTATGTATTGATCTTCCTGAGGAATATACATCCAAAGGAGTGAAAGGACACTCTTGTTCTTCTACCCTTGCTCAGCCTTCACTCTCCAGGGGCTCACAACCTGACAGAACCACTCTTTCTGAAATCTAATCTCTGCCTAATCCCCACTTCCCACTAATATTCCAATGTTTTCCACAGGTGCAGTGGAGAGAGTAAAGAAAATTAGAGACTACGCCTTTGTGCACTTTAATAAAAGAGAACACGCAGTGGAGGCCATGAAAGCCTTGAATGGGAAGGTAAAGCTGCTGTAAATGTTAATTCCTGGGGCTTACGGCGCAGTGTATTATACAAAGCCACCTGCTTTATTAGCTCCAAAACTCTCCTGGAGGTGTTATCCCAATTTTCTCTTTGCTAATTGCTTTTATACTCCTGAATTTGTTTTTCAGCAGCTCTGTTGTACACAAACGATTCATTTTGGCTCCTTGTGTTTGTGCTAAGTGTGTTTGCCTGGCTCTAGCTCACTGCTCGGACAAAAAGAAGAAAAAAAACAAACAGGAAAAGTGGAAAGAAGAGCTAGGAAAGGAGGGGTTATGATCCCCCCTGGCTCACACTCACATCCCTATTCCAGACTGCCAACAAAAACACTGGCAGGGCAGCGTGTGAATGGCAAACTGGGACAAACGAGGTCAGCCCAAACATCTGCTCCAAGTTCAGATGCGGATTTGCGAGGAGGCTGCTGAATTTAGCCCTTCTTGCACTGCATGTAATTCACTGCAGAGCCGGAGCTGTTCCCAGAGAGGTGTTAGCCCTGCTCCTATTTTTAGTGCCACTGCTGTTCTCCACGGGAGCACGTGGAATCTCGCCGCCTTACGAGCTGCTTTGCAGGGAAGGGAGGCCTTTTGAGGGCTTTGCTGAAGGAGCCTCTCCCAGCTGGGGCCAGGGCTGGGCGCTCTCAGTTTCAGCCTCCACCCGTGTGAGGAAGATCTGGGGCTTTTTTGGGGTGGCTCCCTCCATCTTCCTATCCCGTTAGGACGTGGGGGCAACTCCTCCATGGGTAGAATTTCCACCAAGCCCTCCTTTAACCACTTCCCCCATGCTTGTCCCGTGCTCTCTCCCCACCACCAAGGTGCTGGACGGGTCGCCCATCGAGGTGACGTTGGCCAAGCCGGTGGACAAGGACAGCTACGTGAGGTACACGCGCGGCACTGGTGGCAGGGCCCCGGTGCTGCAGGGCGACTACACCTACACCCTGGGCCACCTGTACGACCCTGCCGCCGCCTACCTGGGCGCCCCGGTGTTCTACGCGCCCCAGGCCTACGCGGCCATCCCAAACCTGCACTTCCCTGCTGCCAAGGGGCTCGGCAACAGGAGCGTGCTCCGGCCCCCCTCCGTCCGAGGTAATTCCCCTCGCGCCACGCGTCTCCCCACAGCTGCTCCCCACGCGGGTGTTGGTGCCATTGGATGCCATTTCCTGGCATGGAAAACACAGGGTTTAGGCTGTGTCTTTCCCAAAGGCAGGCTTCCAGCTGAAAAAAAAATAATTCCTGGAAGGAATTTCTAGATTGCCCTCAGTCCAGTGTAAATAAGCCGTGAATCCTCCTGGTTTTGCCCCATCAGGGAAGAACAAATCAAACACTTTTCCTTTCTCCCTTCTCATCTTCCCAACATCCCACAGCCAGCCACCACCACCACTGTGTTTCCTCTTGGCTTTGAAAGTTGCAGGGAAAATGTTACCAGTCCTGGTGTTTTCTGACCCAAAGCCGTGGCGTTTTCCAAGGAAGTCACATTGCCCTAGTGCAGGTTAGGGAATCAAACAAGCCATTCTGTGCTCTGGGAGGTGGAGGCCCCCTTTTGGGGGATCGTTAACTTAATAATAATTAATTAAATCTATGAATAAAAGAGAGTATTTCTGAAAACTCTTGGGTAACCCTGCCTGGAGCCAAAGCAAATACCCACACTCAGGTACCCCCAAATTAAATATCAATACAGACATTGTTTGGTCAGTGTGGACATAAATTTGAGGCTAGTAAAGAAATAACTCTGTCATATGCTCTTCCTTCCAAGGATGATGCCTTGTGTGCCCAAACCAAGTCCCACACAGGCTGGGACCCTGTGTGGCACCCTGGTAGGCCTGGAAAGGATCATGATGGCCAATTTTTGTCCCCTCACCAGGAAGGAGACAGGGCAGCAGGAATACCCCTTATTCCTCAAGCTTTTCCCCACACAGGTGAACCAGCTCCTCTAAAAGTTGTATTAGGAAAGGAGCAGATGTGGTAACTCCCCACCCATCCCTTGCCTCCCCAGACTCCCAAGCAGGGTTCCCTGAGAAAAAAATGGAAGTGTAATGAGGCAAAACCAAAAAGGATTTTTGTTCATATAGGGATGAAATAAGCTGTGAATTCTTCAAGGTGAAATTACACTGGTGGGTAACAAAAGATGCCAGCTGTCCCCTCTATGCCTTCCAGCTACACAGCTGTGTAAAAAGCTGTCCTGAAATCAAAACCGACCAGAGAAAATGATAAATGGGCAGAAAGAAGCAGCTTTTCCCCAAAACCCCTCACCTATCCAAGAAAGGGTGTCAGTGTCGAGCCTGTGTTATCCCACCAGCAGGCCATGGGAACTCCTGCCCGCCTGCTTCCCAACCCTCCCAGCAAGCGGGGCTAACTTTTCCATTTCAGCAAGAATCAGGGTCCTTTTTCCCGTGATTTGATTCGGTTTAATGCCTTCTTACATTCCTAGAAATTTACATGAATGTACCTGTAGGGGCTGCGGGCGTCCGAGGCCTGGGAGGCCGCGGCTACCTGGCGTTCCCGGGCCTGGGGCGCGGATACCACCTCAAGGGAGACAAGAGGGGAGAGGAAAAGCTCTACGACCTGCTGCCAGGGATGGAGCTCACCCCCATGAACCACGTCACGCTAAAGCCCCAAGGGATCAAACTCGCCCCTCAGGTACGCGCCCCAAAGAGAGCGTCCGTATCCCAAGGGTTGTGTTGGGAAAACAGGCCCCTCGTTGAATCTGCACCACAGCCTGGTAAATAAATCCATTCTTGTGCTTCAAAAGACATTAAAAAACAAGCAGTACCATTGCCTCTTGCAATATCCACCTGCCTTGCCCACTCTCGTGTAATCATGGAATGGTTGGGCTTGGAGAAGACCTTTAAGATCACCATGAGTGTCAGGAGAGTTGTCATAAATGCCTTAATCCCGTTCTGGCTGTCGCGCCATAAAAGCACCGCGGGTCAAGGAATTCCCACCCACGATGGGTTTGATACATAAAATTCATCACCTGGGCCTTCACCAGGGCACAATGTACATGTGTAGAAAAATAATGCACATTTTCAAATCATTTATGGCGAAAGAAGGGTTGGCATAACCCAGCTTAGCACAGAGCCGGCTGGCTCAGGGGGGCTTTTGATTTGGTTGTGCATGTTGATGCAGGTGGATGGTAGAGGGGTGAGGAGAAATCCACAATAAATTCCCTGAGTTTCTGGATGTCCAGCTCTGACAGTAACTCTTTTCCCCTTATATTGTGCAGAACAACACAAGAAAACAACTTCATCCTGAGTTTTGAAGCATGCTTTTGCTTTTTAACACTTCAATTGCCACAGCATCCAGTTTGCCAAAGTTTATGAAAACATCCTCGTTTTTTCCCAGAAAACTGGACAGTGGGATTTTTCCCTCCTGCAGAAGTCCCCTTACTCTATTTTGTCAGCAAATCACAAAGAATGGTTTGGGTTGGAAGGGACCTTAAAGCTCATCTAGTACCAACTCATGCCATGGGTAGAGGCACCTTCCACTGGAGGTGTGAAATCCCTGGAATGGTTCTGCAGGGTCTTAGGGCAGGTGAAATTCATTTTTATGAAACCGACATATAAAGGAGTTGGGACAGCAGGGAACAAGTGTTGCTACAGTGAAAAAATGAGCTATTGTAATTCAGAACTTAACTATGTAATGAAGCATTTCACACTGCAAGACACTAAACTTCAGCTGGAGCTGTGGTGGCAAAATGAAATGCAGCAGTGAGGTTTAAATTTTACTTTTTAGTTTTAAATCCATTCAAATGTAAGCTGTAAGTGAGGTAGACCACAGCAAGACTTCAGGGTGACCTAATTGTGGCCTTCCAGTGCCTGAAGGGGCTGCAAGAAAGATGGAGAGAGACTTTACAAGAGCCTGGAGTGCCAGGACACAGGGAATGGCTTCCCACTGCCAAGGGGCAGGGACGGATGGGATTTTGGGAAGAAATTCTCAGCCCATCTGGGGGTGAGGCTCTGGCACAGATTTTTCAGAGAAGCTGTGGCTGCCCCATCCCCGAAATGCTCAAGGCCAGGTTGGAGGAACTGGGTTTAGTGGAAGGTGACCAAGCCCATCTGGGACAGCACACATCCAGTGGGATAAAAACCCCTGCAATCCCAAGCCAAAGCAGGAGTGCTTCTGGACAGCAATTCCCAATTACCAGGGGACCAGCTGTGCCAAGGCTGAGGGCAATGTGGTTCAGCATTTCAAAAGCTACAATTGCCTGCTGAAGCTCGTGGAATTAATTGGATGGAAACACAACCTTTTTTCTTTTTAAAAAGAAGCCCATTTGGACTTCTCATGCTCTGTAACCCACTAAGCCAGGGAGGCAGCAGAGCAGAGGAGATGAATGCAACCCCAGTTTCTTTAGTCCTCTGAAACAGACATCCATGAGACAGAGCTTCTGAGGAGAATTCAAAGAAAACCACACTGAAATAATCTAATCAGCAAGAGGACTCAGCTGCCCGACTGAACAGGGAATAATTTCAGGAATTAAACAAATCTTAAAGTATAAAACATTTAGATGAATCTTACGCTTCAAGGTGGGGGCAGTATTCTATCTGCCATTTATTTTGTGTTTTTTGCTAAGGCTTGAGGAAGCTGCCAGGACTCCCTGAAAACCCTTTGAGGGAAGGCAGCTGCTCAGTGCAGGGACTGGAGGTAGACGAGGAGGCTTCTGCACAGCAATTAACCCCAGAACAAATCCCCAAATCCCTTTTTTTTTTTTTTTTCTCTCTTCTAGATCTTAGAAGAAATCTGTCAGAAAAACAACTGGGGACAGCCTGTGTACCAGCTCCACTCTGCCATCGGCCAGGATCAAAGACAGCTCTTCCTCTACAAAATCACCATCCCTGCCCTTGCCAGCCAGAACCCCACCATGTACGTCATCAATGGAAGGTTTCTGAGGCTTAGGCTTTATTTTTTAAATTATATTTTACCTAACAGCTGCCCTCAAAGTCCCAAGCATGAAGGTCTCAGTTTCCTTTTATTTAAAAAAATATTTATTAAGTATCTTTTAGAATATTTATCAAACGTATATTTATGTGTTTTATATGTTTATATAATTTTATATATAAATTAAAAAAAAAATACAGGGAGAAAAACATCCACAGAGTATAATTAACTGCTGTCTGCCGTGCTTGGTGCTCTCTCTGCTGGTGCAAAGATTACAGAAAGCCAGACATAATCAGCCAAAAGGGTGCTTTTTTTGTAGAAAAAGAAAGCAAGCAGTAGTCCTTTTGGGGAAATGAAAGGAGTTCGAAGGAACATGCTGATATTTCAGCTCTAAATATGATTGTAAACATTTCTGACCTAAACCACTGTTTGCTGTGTATTGTAAAGAAAAACCCAGACTGGGTATTGTAAAGAAAAAAACGCAGCAGGGTTGTGGGGCTTTTTTCTTATTTTTTTGATGGAAGAAGCACAACAAACTCTGCAAGGACGTCGTGTCCAGCAGGAGAGGCAGGGTCGATAACCTCGGCGAGGGAGCAGAGCAGCTCTGTTAATGCACCAGCACAGGGCAGCCACGCTTCCATTTGCTGCGTGGGATGGTGCCAGCTCCAAGTGGATCACAACATCTCACAGGAAAAGCCCTGGGGAAAGCAAACCCAGCTAACTTTGTGCTGTCCTCACAGACACCCCTTCACACCGCCCAAGCTCAGCGCCTACATCGACGAGGCCAAGACCTACGCGGCAGAGTTCACCCTGCAGACCCTGGGCATCCCCCTGGAGGGGGCAGAGGTGCCTCCTGCAGCACCAGCTTTTCCAGGTATGGCCATGTCTGAGCAGCAAAGGGCTCCAGGAATGTCATTTTTCCTGCTGCTTCCTTGTGGGTGTGAAGAATGAAGCAGGTTTTGGCTGCTGAGGGCTGGCCTGGTTGTGCTCCCCCACAGTGGCTCATGTTACTTCTGTGTCTGGCATCTTTAGCAGAGAATTCCAGACTGCTTTGGGTTGGAAGGGACCCTAAAGATCACAGAATTCCACTATCTCAGGCTGCTCCAAGCCCTGTCCAGCCTGGCCTTGGACACTTCCAGGGATCCAGGGGCAGCCACAGCTTCCCTGTGTCAGTTTATTGCCCATAAAGGATTTTATCTCTATCCCAGGACTGCCCAAATTTGTGTCCATACCCCAGAGGAACTCAGGCTGGGGGCACTGGGGTGGAGAGCTCTGCTCCAACCTCGACCCCTCAGGTCAATGCCACAGCTGGGATTATGTCCAGGGGGTCAAAGCAGTGTCCAAGGGCAGAGAATCCCAACACCCAGAGGCCCATCCCAGCTCCACACATCCCCTCCACTCCTCCCAGTTTATGAATACCTCCTTCAACTGGGAGCCCCAGAAAGGAGGCAGGATGCAAAGCTGGCGTCTCCAGTGCCACATCTGGGTTGAATCCCCTCCCTGGCCCTCATGTCACCAGGATGGAGGAGATCCTCCTCCCTTCAAGGACACATGGCTGATGAATTCGTGGGGTCCCCATCCTCCCCCAGCACCCCCAGCCCCTTGTGAACCAACACTTAGGATTTCATCTGCCAAAGAAATGACACAGCCGTGAATGTTTGGATCCGATCCCAGCTCTCACACCCCCATGGAAGGTTTTTCTACCAGTTTGAGAATTCTTGTAGCTCTTGCAACTGCCCAAAACAGCTTGGAAAATCATGGAAAATACAGGAATTACTTCTGCCGTGCTCTCCAGTATGACAGTAGTTCTGATGGAGAGGCAGCACCACGTGCCAAGCTGCACATGAGGAATGCATTAGTCACTACTACTGAGTTGTTTGGAGTGTCTCAAGGATGGATTTTAAAAAAAAATAATAAAACATCTATCCGGCTTCCTGCCACAGGAGTCCGCAAAAGCCACAGAAAAATCAATTTGTCTGGGCTTGTGCAGCTTCCGCAGCGTGGAAACCAAATGGGCTCTTTATTGAATCCAGCCCCACTTACTGCTTAATTAGCATCTCTCCTTTTCTTTCATCCACCCTTATTTATTTGTCTTGGGAGCTTGGCAAATGGACACGCTCTGAGGTTGCTGCTTGCAGCACACACCGGTCCTTGAGCAGGGCTTGCTAAAGCTCAGCTCAGGCCATGCCCAGCTCGCAGCTCATTTCTCACCTGATGGTGGCAGATGTGCCTTAAGTCCCAGATTTCTCAATTCCTGCTTGAGATGTTGCACCTGGCTTTGCTGGTGCAAAGAAAATACTCTGGAGAGCCACAGTATTCAAATTGTAAGGAATTCCTCATGTTTTTCCCCAAAGTGATACCTCCAGCAAGGCAACATTGCCCAATATTTCCATTCCCCCACCTAGAGGACCCTGGCTCTGGCTGACCTGGAGTTGATCCCATTGCCCACATGGCCAGACAGAATCCTGGGAGATGTATTTTGGCAACAGAGCCTGGTCCAGCAGATCTGATGGATACCCCAGATACTCTTCCCAAATTTAGGCTTTATCTTAACTCCTGATTATTTTACAACAAAACACTGTGGTCTGGTTGACAAGCTGCTATGCCCTGCCTTCAGAGGAACAAGCCCCAAATGATGCTGTTTTCCCAGTGATTCATTCTCAAATCACAGCGCTTACATCTTCCCATGGAAAATTTGGAAGTGTTGAAACCACATTTTCCATTAGAAACCAATGGGGAAAAAACAAAAAAATCCTGTCTACTAAATATTTTCTCGCTGCTGTTACACTGAGAGAGTTTCCCTACCATGGCTGTCCTGAACTGTTTGTGTTTTGGCCATGAAGGGATAAGAGCTATATTTTCTCCAAGAATCCTGCCCAAATTTCCCCTATTTTAGGTTGTTTGCTTGCCCTCCTCATGCTGTATGGGGAAAACCTATCCAGAGCACCATTGGCTCAGAAATACTCAAAACCTGAGGAAAAAATATTCAACAAAGAGTTTTTCCAGCACCGTGTTTAATAAATCATGGGTGAGGAAATGCCTTCATTTTCCTATGAATTGTTTAATTTATTTACATTATTCCCACCAACAAACTCACCGCTGCTCCAGCCGTCCCCACTTTAAGTCGTCCCATCAAAACCTACCGGGCGATGGTGACTTCTGAACGGATTCTCAACAATCCACGGGTTTTCCTTCTTTTTTTTCCTTCAGGATACACCATTGCTAACGCAGCTGCCACTGTCACAGCCACTCAGCTCAAGCAAGCAGTGACAATGGGACAAGATTTGGCCACGTACGCGACCTACGAAGCCTATCCCGCCTTCGCTGTCGCCGCACGGAGCGACGGCTACGGAGCCTTTTAACCAAATTCCCTTAAACCCAGCACAGGCAGAAAGGAAAACAAAAACTATCTCAGTCTGGTAATTCAACACCCTCATGATTTTAAGCTAATCTGCGGCCTAAGGTTCATTTTAGTCGGAGTTTCAGTCTTGTAGGTCTTTAGTTTTGTGACAGGATGTTAAGGCGGGGAGGGGGGGAAAAAGGAGAAATTTTTTTAAATCGTGCAAAATCAGATTTTTCACATTGGAAAGCGAAAGCTCAGCCCAGGAAATGAGAGGTTCTCAGGTGTATATATATATTTTTATATGTATATATATTTATACACCTACTGTGTGTGTGTTTACAAGCAACAACCTGTGCTGAAAACAGTCGGTCCCATGGCTGTTGTGACCGGGACTGGGGAAGGATGGAGTGGCACAGCAAACCCCTCCATGCACCAGGAATTCTCCTACGTCCACCCCAAAGTTTCTCAGGCCAGGCAGAGCAGAGGTGCCCCTTGGCCACATGGGGCTCTCCCTGCCCCAATCCCCCCGTGCCACCAGCACGGGGCATCTCAAGGCTCTTGGAAATTCTTCTTTGCCAAGGCAAAAAACATTTATCCTAAACATTTTTGCCCAGTCCAAGGGGCTAATTATTAACAGGTTTCTGTGCTAATTTTATTTTTAAAGCAGGGCACAAGAATTCAGCAGAGTTTTCCCTCTTACTTTGCTCCCTCCCGGCTATATCCAAAAAATCAGCAAATACTGGTGTATTTTTGTGCACTTCCTATCAAATGGAACATCCACTGAAAAATAGGGAAACTTTTAGGCCTGAGGAGCAGAAAAGTGCTATTCATTAAGGCCAATTCTCTACTTAATTAGAGCATGAGAACTCACAGCCATGGCCCAGTAATTGCAGGCACCTCGACAGGAATAAAATTATATCCAAAGAACATTTTCCCAGGTTGGCAAGAGCCCTGCCTGGCTTTTCACATTAAATCAAGGTTGCTGCCTGCTCTGATTCCAGCAAAAATTAATTTAGTGGAAGAGGGTTCACACCAACAGTAAAGGCACCCCTTAATTTGGAGAGCACCAGAGTTGGTGGTGTGTTTGAACCCTTTGGGGATGCTGGGAGCATCCTTTGGTGTACAGCAGGGGCACTATCCATTTATTTTTGCCATGGGCTCGAGGCAGGAGTAATGATGCTGTGGAGATATAGGAGGAATCCAGTGCTGGATAACTACAGCAGACACATTAATCCTATATCATAAATCCTACACGGTGATGCACACTAGGAAAACTTGAATTTATTCAGTCTAGGACCAAAAAAAACCCTTCTGGGAGGAAGAATTTACAGCTGGGGTGATGACACCCAGCAGATCTGGGCCCAGATTTTTCACCTGGTTTAGATGCTGTGAAGTGGCAGATAGAAGCCATTCCAAGGGGAGCTTTTCCTGTGCACCCCCAAGCTGTGCATAGCACGAGGGTCTGTGACAAGATGCTGACTGCAGCAACCAAGTGTTTCTTTCCTCTTCTGACTCAGTTTCCCCCGGAATGGAACAAACCCCATAAGCTGTACAGTCTGAGGTCCTGTTAGACCCCTCCTATTTATAAATGCTGACCCTAAAGGTATTACAAGCCCTCTGTGGCTGCTGCTGGCCACGTTTGGCTTCGCAGCAAAGGCCAAACCTGGTCACAGAGGGCCAAATAACCGAGAGTGTTATGGATTTAGTGGCTTTTTTTTTTTTTTTCTCTACTGTATATGTCTTTAAGTGGTGTTTGCCAACGAGGAACATAGCCAGGAGAGTCTCTCAAACCGTTGGCAGGAAGTGTTTCTCACTTTCCATGTTCAGTAAGTTTAGTCTGCTTTTTCAGCTATTTATATAAGTTCAGAAAGATGTCAAAGCAAAGGGCAAGAAGCAGTATTAAAAATGTGTGCATGAAGCACTTATTTTTGTACGACTAGTACAAGGTTTGTATAGAGTTTTAACACTGTGAAGTGTAGCGAAAAATCACAATTTCCATTTACTGGAGGACAATCATGTATGTTTAAAGGGAATGAAGGGGAAAATGGCATCTCAATCATCCATTACAAATTAGAACTGGGACTAAATTCTGTGAAACAAATCTGTGATTTTAGAGTAATCCGAGGACATTCACTGGACTTTGAAATATCATTAAAACTTCTTAAACACAAGCCTCAGTCCTTTTATACATCTGTGGTAAACGGGAGCACACTTTGCTCTGGAGGGGTCCATCCCAGGTCACACTGGCAGGGTCACAAGCTGTTCAGGAGTGTTTTCCACCTGCATTTTGGTGACCTCACCAAGCACACACAGCAGGAAATCGGCACCTTTTGTAGTTCTGCACTTCCAAGTGAAAAATCAAGGGGTTCTTTGCCTCTTTTCCCAGCATGTCTTTGGTCAGGAATTATTTACCTGTCAGTGCTAGAGGAATTGGGTTTGCTGTGAATTTTTTACAGTGGTAATTGTTCCTTACCTGGTCCCCGTGGAGACTTTTGGGAGGTTATATCCGTAGTGAGAAAACACCATGCAAAAATGAGGGCTAAATGAGGAGATCCATGATTTAGGGCAGTGAGGGATTGGCCCCACCTTGAGAAGAGCCTGTTGCCAGGTCACTGATAGGTAAATCTTTTTTAAGATGAGGCCCTGCTCCTTGGAAGACCATCATAGTTAAATGACTGAGAAGCAGCAGTTCCTGGGATGAGGGGTTCTGAGTTTGCACCTTTCCAGAGAGATCCTGAGCCCAGGAAAGAGGGGGAGTTCTGGTACCTTGCTACTAACATAAGCCAAGGCCTCTCTGCCACTCCAAAAGAGATTTTGCCAAAATAGCTTGACACGGTTCTTCCAAAGAGGTCAGCTGTATTCTGGGCTCCAGCAGCTGTGCCAGCTCTGTTATTTTCCCTCATTAGCTTTTCCCAATGTCCTGCTTTCATTTCCTCCAAAACCAGGGCAATGGAGAATTTGCTCTTGTGCTGGAACGTTTGCCCCCTGGCACAGCTGAGATTCCCTCTTCATTCAGCAGTGGCTGGCTGGTCAGTTTTGGAGAGCAAGGATGATTTTCCAAGGAATCTCAAACCCACAGCCCAACTCAAAGAAAACATTATTTCCCATTTGTAAAGATGTGGGTTCCCAGTGGAGAGCAAGACAAAGCCAAAAACCATATCCACCCCCCACCACCACTTCTAAGACAAGTTTGAGGTGTAAGTGATGAGATCAATGGCCAGAAAAATCAGCAGATGGCCTCATCTTTGGCTGCTGGCAAGGCAGGGGGTACAAAAACCGCATTTTCCATCTCTCTTCTTCCAGTCAGCGCTTTCCTGGAGGTCTGTACAACACAGGGCCTCTCATCTGAGGTGCAGAGTGAGAATAAAACATCTCTGAGGGTGACACAATTCTGTGATGGAGCTGGCCAGACCCTGGAACATCCCACAGGGAAACTCTAGTGTCCCACTGAAACCTCCTCAGTCCATGAGATAATCTGACTTTCAAAGGGATCTGCTTCACCCTAGAGCTTGCATGGCTCCCTTTTCCCAGCCTGATCTCCCAGGGACCATCTCATCACTCTGTCACATACGAACCTGGACTTCCCCTTTTTGGGGAAAAACACCCCAAACCAAATGACCTTTAAGGTGACATCCCAGTCAGGGGTCACCAGTCCCTGCTGGTCACTGACTGGGGGTCAGCCTGGCCCTGGTGCTACTCGTGGTGCTCTGATGGGATGGATGTTCCTTTCTTCTTCTTTGGTCTGTCCCCCAAAATCTCGGTCTTGGATAAAATTCCAGTTCTCAGCTGTCCTTTTTTCTGTGCTGGTGGGGGCTTAGACAGGCCCTGCCCACCAACCCCTGTCCTTTGGGGATGCTTGGGGTGTGCTGCTCTCTCCTTGCACACCTCAAACTCCTCTCCATGCCCAGAGACTCATCCTGGCCTGGCTCCAGCTATCCACAGGGTTGTGCCCATCCAGATTTGGGATTGCTTAAGGAATAAATATCGAAAGAGTGACATTCCTTGGTCCCCAGCCCCACCTCGTGTATATCCGACCCTGGATGTGGAGATGTTAAAAACCAGAGAGCTGCAGACAGGCTGCACACAAAAAAAGCATCCCCCAGACAACCACAGGATCCAACAAATCCCAAATCCTGCATCAAAGCCCCGGGACAGCAGAGGATTCTCGCCTCTCCCCCAGCGCCTGGGGTCAGATCCCAAATTAGCATCTTCTAACACTGCTGGGGAATGAGGAAGGGACAGGATGTGCAGGAGGGAGTGCTGGAGCCGTGCACGGGAGCTCAGCCTGCGGACACAAGTTTCTGAGTTCGTGGTAGTTTATATCCCACGCCAACAAAAATAAAACAAAGGTGGAATTCTGCCCTTCTCCCGAGCACGTAGCAGGGCACAAATGGCTCCACGTCGAGGGACAGCAGCCCGGGAGAGGGACAAGCAACTGTGAGGAGTAGTGAGTGCTATATTTAACAGCTGGCGAGGTGCCCAAATTCCTGAAAAATTCTTTTTTTCCTCGGCTTTGGCTCGAGCTTGTTCGCGTGTAAAACAGCACTGGCACCTAGTGGCTGCTGAATCCAGGCACAGCATCCCAAAAAAGTGTGTAGGGGAGCAGGGAAGGGCTGCTGGTCACTGCCTGCCAACAGCCACGATGCTGTTACAGAGCAAATAAAACCAAGGGCTTCTTTCCCAGAGAATTTTCTACACACAAAATATGATGAAAAGCCCCCCCAAAAAATGCACCCTAAACTTCAAAATCCTGCCCACTGCCAAATAAACATGAGGTGTTTCACAAGGGGACCTGCACTGGGGCACAAGGGACTCTCCAGATATCCCAATTCTGGCTTTCAACACTTCCTCTCCCACACTTCCCAAAAACTCTCTTTTGGGGTCAGCTGTTCGTGGTTTAGAGGGTAAATCTTCTATTGTGCAATTCAGCTTGGCTTGCTTAAACATGTCCTAAACATGTCCTACTGAAAAAGAACCCCGCTGTTAGTGGGGTGGCTGGGGGAGTTATTAAGACAGGACATCAGGAGCATCTCCAGGGATTTGATTCCCAGTGATGTTCTTTCAAAGCTCTCTCTTTTTCCTGACTCAATATTGCGACTGCTTTGAGCTCCTCCGGATGGGGATCTCTGAGGCTGATTGCAGCTGGCTGGAAATGAATAATTCATCCTCTCCTACTGATTTTAAAGAGAGGCAGAATTATCTGATTGATGATTCTCTGAAGAATTAAGGAGATTGCATACAAAATTGGTACACATTATTGGAGCCTATTAAACATTTACAGTTGTTTAGCTGTCAGGCCCTACAAGAATCCTAAATCCAGACCTGAAATACATTTTCTTCTCCCTGCGGCCCCTGGTTCTACCACTTACAGAGGGCAGAAGAGATTTAGGGACTGTGGAGCTGTCCCCACTTACAGCAGCCCATGGCAGTGCTGGTAGGAGGCAGCTCAGGAGGGACCTGCCACCAACACTAGGTCAGGGTGGTCATGGCTTTGTCCAGCCAGCTCTGAAACCCTCCTGGGAAGATTCTCTACATTCCTGGCACTTTCCTGTGGTAAAACCCTTTCAGCCAACAGGTTTGGGCACTGTCCTTGTACCCTGCAATGATATCCTCATTCTTTCCTCGGATGAACTCTTGTGTGGGTTGGAGAGGGACCACAAACCCTTCTGGTGACCCACCTGTAGGTGACTCTGGGTGGCCCTTCACCCAGCCAGAGCCTGCTAGCCTTGGGTCCTTCCAACAAAGCAGGCTGGGGTCTGGTCAGGGCTGCCTCACCCACAGCTTTAACTCATAAATTCCATTCTTACTGATTTCCAATTCATTCCCTCCAGGAGAGCCTATTCACATCAGTAGGCACAGGTTTAATGATTAAAGAAGAAGTTACATCATTATTACAATAAGACTCAACTGCAGGGAAAAGCCAAAACTTGCCAGGAAGTCAAGCTTTGCACATCAAAGGATGACCAGCAGTGCCCAAGGCGCAGCAGTGACATCCAGTGTTGCCATCAGAGTCCCATCAGGGTGAATCAAGACTCTCAACTCCAATATCAGAAGGTTTATATTATTTATTAAAATGACTCCATTGTTCAGAAGGATTTGGGCTATTTCTGCCCAGGTACAGAGCTGGCATCTTACTTCTTCAAGCTCCATACCCCAACTCTGTTAGAATGCCAGAAAATGTCTACAAAGACAGGGAGACAGCAATTCTCTATATCATAGGTTGAGAAAAGCAAACCACATCTCCCATATCGGGAGACAGGCAAAGGAATGCATTTTGTCCTTGAAACACACACACAAAGATTTGAAATCTGCAGAGAAAAGAGAGCTTTCCCATGGAAGAAAGAACTCAGCGAGTTTGCATCCAAGAAACTTATAAAGTGTCCAGTGACAATCCAGAGTCACAAAACAAACAAATCACAAACAAATCACAATTCCCAGAACGTCGTGGAATCGTTTGGATTCAGAGGGGACCCACAAGAACCATCCATGCACAGCCCAGATACCAAATCCTTTAGGGAATGGGATCACCTATGGGGCTGTGATTCGAAAGGCTGAGGATGAGCCCTCAAAGGGGACGGTGATGGTGCGAAGGAGGGACACCCTCTTCTTGTAGTGGCCCAAGTAGCGCAGCCGGTACACGCCCGGCTCCGTGCCGGCCGCGATGTGCCACTCGATGGTCACGTTGCTCTGGCCACGGGGCCCTTTGCTCCAGTAAAACCTGGAAAGCAGGCCCAAAACTGCAGTCAGCAAGGAAATCCACGTTTTGTTGGAGCTTCCCGAGGTGAAGACACCGCAGGGATGTGTATTTTAAGTGCTCCCTGTGCAGGGGCAGAGCTAAACCAAGAGGGTGAATATTCACTTAAATCACAAAGTCTATAATTATTGAGCTCAGGACTTCTGGCATCCATTTCTACACCAAAAGCCCATTTTCTTTTACAGACTCCTTGTGCAAAAGCCTTTCTGTTCAACCCCAAAACTCTTTCTCTCATTTGAGCCCCAGAACCCCACACATCCCCTGGACGAGGGATTTTTCAGCTGGCTCTGAGGGAGCCCTTCTTGGGAAGCTGATGAAGATTCACCTACAGCTCTGAAAGGTGTCACCAGCCTTGCTGCTTTGGGGATGTTTTTCCTGACATCTCCACCTTTAACTTTTTTTTCTTCCAAACTTTTAAAAGCTGTTGTCTGTTTATGCTGCACAGCACATCTGGCCAGTTCTCCCTGTGAGTCTCTCCTGTTTACTCTTTGGCATCCTATTCATCCCCACGGTGTGCCAGAGGGATGGATACAGGCTAGGAGCAAACTGACCCACAAACCTTCTGTAATTCCTGCCCTTCCTCCTCCCTTTCCTAAATTTGCAAGCCTCCATTCCAGATTCTGGAGCCAGCCAGTTTTGCCAAATTAACCCCCCCAAATATGAGCTGATCCTTCCCTGGAGAGCATCACCTGCAGGGCCAAGACTAACCTGGGGCTGGGAGCTCTGGAATGAAGCCCTTCAGGCCAGACTGGAATGACTCCCTGGGTTCTGTGGGACAGGGAAATGGCTCAGGGCACCCACCTGGTGTCCCAGGAGGCGTCGTTCAGCACCACACTCCAGCTGCTGGAAACGTTGGAGTATCTCTCCACTGTCAGGAAGTTATGCTCAGTCTGGGATAAAAACACCAGAGTTAGGCAGACACTGAAGGGACAGGCACATCCCCACCTTCTGTGGCACTTTAAACTGGATAGACACTCTGCTTCCTCATGCTTTACTGGCAGATGTGGGGATTACTGGCAAAAGTGTTATATTTTACTGCCAAAGCATAACTTTGAGCTGATAAATGATGCTAAGAACTTATCTGTAGGGAAAGAATGGGCAGTGACAATGTCTATGCAAGATAAGTGATGGAATGAATGAAGTGCTTCTCTAATTTCCTTTGTTTTGTTAAAATAAAGCAGCAGGGTGGTAGGATGGAAATTAGAGACCAGGTTTGCCCTGGATACCAACCTGGTCTAACACATCATAAGGTTCAACTTCAATAACATAAAGAGATCATAAACAGCCCAAATTCACTTTGCTGCCCCAAAAGCTTCCTGGTGGTGTGAATTCCCAAAGCACACATCTTCCTCTGGTCTCCCAGCAAAGAAAAAATCTTACCCAAATATCCATTAGTCCCAAACACCCCAATTCCAACATCATTCCATCATTCAATTTACCGCGTTCTCTGCAGAGTTCCTGGGGTTTGCACCCACAAAAGTCACTTCAGCAACTTCCCTCTGGGGGGGAAATTGAGATTTGTATTAGAGGCTGAGCAGCACATTAAGAGCATCCCTTGAAGAGGCCATTTGAGGTATTTAGGGGGTGGGTTGGTTTTGTGGCGTTTTATTGTGCTTGGTTTGCTGTTGTTATAAATTATTTATCATTTCACTTGTTGCAACAGCAGTGGACAATTTATGCTTTGAACTGCTGCTCTGGGCCTTGCCATTCCACTTGTCCTGTGTGCTGGACAAACCACCACTGCACATTAAAAAGGGAGGAAATAAGGGAGATTTTTCAGGATGCCTCCCTGCCTTACTGCAGGGACTAAGGAGACAGCAATGAGGTGAAAGCCCTTGCTCTGAACATCTTATCTAAATGCTGAGCATTGAAACCAGAACCATTTCTGACATTTTGATTTCATTTCATTTACGTTCCACAGCAGAGACATCAAAGCTGACCTGATTGCTTCTTGTAAAAAAAAAAAACCCACTGCAAAATATTTCCCCCTAATTAATCAACTGCTGTTTTGTTTTGAAGCAGAAGGGGAAATCTGCTTTGTGCCTAGTGAAGAGCTTTTATTTCCCCCTTTAATTCCCATTCAGCACACTGGCACAGGCATGGAAACCTCTGTCCCTGCCTTCCCAGCTGTGCCCACCAGAGAGACGAGACCTGTTTGGTCTGGGGGCACCATCCCTCACAGGCTTGTGGGACAAGGAGAAAGAACTGAAAGGCAATTTCTCAAACAGGTTTTAGGGGCTTCCTGAAGCTCTCACCTCTCGATACTCCTGTCTCACTTCTTCCAGCACATCCCCAAAGGTTTTAGCGGCCGGCGCGCTCTCGGCGCTCAGAGAAGGCAGCAAGGTCAGGCTGGTTACGTTGAAAAGGGGGGGCTCTGGGCCACGGGAGAGCTCCTGAGTGGCATTCTGGGAGAGGGGAGATGTTAAACATCCACACAGACAGCCAGGATTCCCTGTGGAACCACAGCAGGCTCTGCCTCCCAGCCTCTGCTTGCACAGATTGTGGGAATAATCAAGTGAGCGTGAAACCAAAGCACAGGATCTCCATCTGTGCTCTGCCTGCAGGAGCAATCCCAGCAGGACACCTGCTGCCCTGCTGCTGGGGTATCCTGAACCCAGCCCCAGAATATCCCAGGATATTCCTGCCCACCACTCCTGCCCGTTAATGGGCACCTCCAGGTTACATCAAAAACACAGCGGATTTTTCTTTTTCCTTTTGATAGAAAAGCAGCAACTTCAGGCCATGCTGAAAGGTTGGAGGTACTGATTTCCTACACTTTGAGCTGCAAAACCCCCAGAATTTCTCAAGTGGTGTCAGAGCCCCATTACAGGAATTCTTTTCACACCATGTTTCTCAAGGCGGATTCTGAAGAGAGAGGGCAGCGGTTGGGTGGCCTCAGTGAGGAACAGCCACCACCACTGACTTAAGATTTAGATGTCCCCAGCAGCCTGTGGCACATGGGAAATGCTGCTTACCAGAGCAATAGCCTTGGCCAGGCCCCTGTACAGCTGGATGTAAGCAGAAAGGGTGTGTGGCCCATAAATAGTCGAGGCAGCCTCGTATCGTTGAACCTGGAGAGGACAAATTGGGGAGAGGAGGGTTGGGAGGGCTCCTGAGTGGTTTGTACATCCCATCCCAGCCAGCTCCAGATCAGCAGTGGGGTTATTTACTCCTTTTCTGATAAGGAGACAGCCCCAACAACTCGCCAAAGTATTTCTGCTGCAATTTCAGGTTACTCCTCATTCTCCAACCTGTTGCAAACAGGGAGGGCCTGTTTGTTCTTCCAGTTAGCACAGTTTTTACCCTCTTTACTCTTCCAGTTAGCACAGTTTTTACCCTCTTTTAAAGGCTTATGATGCAACTTGCCTCCCCCCTCCAGCTTTTTGGTGTGGGATTCTTCCAACCCCAGTTCTTCCAACCTTCCCTCCCAGCTCTCCCTGCCCGTTTTTGTGGGAAAGAACTCTAAACTCACATCATTCCACATGAATTATTAGCCCCTGGAGCCAAAAGCTGAACTCAGATAGACAGATTTGATCCCCAGTTTTAACATTTACCTGGTATTCCTCATAGGTGGTGATGTAGTGGGTGTAGACATTGCACAGACCTGCAATCACAACGTTCATCCCTGGGGTCCCATGGGAATCAAATTCCTGAAGAAGGAAATAAAACCCTCACCTTGAAGCAACTGCTTAATGCACAACTATACTGTTGTTCTTATTATTATTATCCAGGATAGAATTCAAAGTTGTGGTGGGGAGGGGGCTGGATCCCCAGGAATGCAAATCTACAAGAGCAATTTGCCGTTTTTAAGGTCTCATTCACTCCCCAAAATAAAAACAGACAAATGACCTCACATTCCAGTAAATCTAGGGGTTTTTTTAAGAAGCTGATGTCTGTATACTCCTTAAAAAATCAGGGGTATAAGTATGAGAAAGGCCCAGTGAATTGTGGAGCCAGCATGTGGGATTGGGATTTTATTTAGGCTGCAGCCAGGATGTGTCAATCAAATGGAAAAAACACTTCTGCCTTTTTTTTTTTTAGTTGTTCTCATGTTGCAAAATCCTGATAGGGATTAAGGAGCTGAACCCCTCCATCCCAGAGCCAAACTCCTGCTGCCCTCAGTTGTGCCTGGATCCCTGTGGAATTGGCTTAATGGACTGAAACCCAATCAGTTGGTGTTTTGGGGAGGATATTCGTTCTCCTGCCTGTCAGGAAGCAGATGGAAAATGTGTCTGAAGAAAATGGGAGAAGGAAACATCTGTGGGACATGAGCCCAGCTGGGAGGAGAGGGGGGAAAAAACCAGGAGTTCCAGACGTGCTGCACTCTGGGGAGCCTCAGCCACTCACACTTTTAACAGCCTCCCTCAGCCGGCGTCCAGACATGGTCCTGGGGCATGGAGGGAACAAAGTCAGGCTCCAGAGTCATGGAACCCCAGAATCTTTCAGGCTGGACAATCCCTCCCAGCCCATGGAGTCCCAGCTGTGCCCCATGCCCACCTTGTCCCCAGCCCAGAGCACTCAGTGCCACCTCCAGCCCTTCCTGGGACACCTGCAGGGATGGGCACTCCAAAGCTCCCTGGGCAGCCCCTGCCAAGGCCTGAGCACCCTTTCCATGGAGAAATTCCTGCTGCTGTCCAAGCTGAGCCTCCCTTGGCCCAGCTTGAGGCCGTTTCCCCTTGTCCTGTCCCTGTTCCCTGGGAGCAGAGCCCGACCCCCCGCTGGAGATGTGGAGAGCAGGATCTAAACTGGAATTGCTGGCTGGGCTTGCAGCACCCACCAGAAATTCCCACAGCAGCTCCAGCACTGCCCAACATCAACATCCCTTAAAGCCTCTGTGCACAATTTCAACCAAAACACCTCAAAACATTTCACACCCATCACCACAGCCAGGGAAGGGCTGGAGGCACCCCAGGGCAGGGTAGAAATAAAGGTACTCGAGATAAATCATTACCCTATTTAAATTTGCATGATTGCACCACCAACAGTCAGTGCAATCCATCATTATGGCGCTTGTGGTGCCAAAAACAGACTCAAATTTAACAAATTCCTTTGGTTTCTTTGAAACTGCATTTTGTTACAACCAAAATGATTCAGGATGCCTGTGTGCATCTCAATCGTTCTCAGGGTGAGTTTGGGGACAATTTTGAGCCTACCCCCCCCTTTCTACCTCTGGGCAGAGCTGTTCCAGGAGGTTTGGGTGAAATCTGGCTGCAATAAGTACAGCAAGACCCAAGGAATACACACGTGAACTCCCCAGGAACAGCAAGGATTGCCAGGGATCCGATGGCAGCGATCTGCACGTCCACGATGTCCGGGTGCCAGGGGTGGGGCCAAGTCATCTGAGGGGGAGGGAAAAGGGCATTGAAATACTCTGGTTTGGTAGGAAAAAAAAATTGCTGAGGTGTTTTCCTTCCTACAGTCATCAACCAGGCAGATAAAGTTATTTTGTGAATTTATTTGGAAGTCAAATTTAATTTATTTGTGAAACACGTGAGAAGGTGTTTTACCTTCATATGATGTCTGACCATAAGAGTCACATAAGGCACATGGAAATACTAAGAGTAAGGCAAAAAAACCCTAAATAATGTGTTGCCAGAGGGGCAGCTTCAGGTAAAGTGGGTAAAGAAGGACAGGGTAGCACCTAGAAACCCCTCACCTGCACAGAAAAATGACAGAATTGGGACTGATAAAGAGACAATAATCCCACTCCAGCAAGCCAAAAAAGGGTTTTTTTTTCCTGAGGAGCAATTTTCCAGGGGTAAAACATGAATGACAAAAGCTTGGGAAGCACATCAGAAGCAGGAGGCCTGCCAGAGCATCCCTAAAATGTGCTAAAGCCGCAAGAATAAAGTGTAATTTACTCTCAGTAACACCATCCTGCGTGGAGGAGGAGGCTGGGACGAGCTGGGGCCTCTTTTGGGGAGAGCTGAGGAGCTGATGGAACACCAAGTGACAGCAGGGAAGCTTTTAAGGAGGCTGGTGAAAGGAATAACAACGAATTTCCTTATCCAGATGGCCTCGTTTAAGTGCTCTGAAGAGCCCTGGACATGATCCCTCTGCAGGGCAGCGTTTGCCTCAGTGCCAAGGGAGCATGAGGTGGGAAAAGGGGCTCATATTTCCATTTAGAATTGCAAAGCAGGATTGGGGGAGAGCCCAGAAAGTGCAGGCCATGCCCTGAGCACAGGGATGGGCTGGGATCAGTGGGGCAGCAGCTCTGCAGAGCCCCTGCTCCCTCCTTGTTCTTCACCAGACATCACAGCCACTGCCTGCAGCTCCCTGAAAAACCCACCAGGGACTGGGATCTGTGATCCCTGCACCCCCAGGCACACACCCCAGGGTGTGCCCTTACCTGTCCCGTGTTGAAGAGGATGGGCTTGGGCTCGTGGCAGGCTTTGGTTTCATTCGATGGCTCTCCCAGCAGCTGCTCCAGGATTTGATCCCAAAACGGGTCCCCTTCTACTGAGCCTTGAGGGGGAAACATCTTTAAACGCTGCTCCTCAGCTGCCCCAGCAGCTCTCACACAGACACTCCCTGCTCCCAGCTCCAGGCTGGGATATTTCCCAGTGGGCTCTGACCCCCTCCCTTTCCTGGGGTGGTTTGGAGAGCTGAGCTTCAGCCCAGCTCAGCCCCATCCTGGCAGCTTTCAGGTAACGAGAACAAATGAGCAGGAGAGCCCCAAACCAGCTCTTTCTTCTCCCCATTCCCCATCCCATCCCCTTGCCCTCCTTCCTCCAGGGCATGGCCATTTCCTTTTCCCAGACAAACCTGCAAGGGGGTTTCCTCCACCTTCCTAAAACCCTTTCATAATCCCTTTGGATGCTGTGAAGTGACTCCAGGGCTTTCTGGGGGCTGCCCCTTGCCCTCCCCGTTCCTACAAATCCACACCGGGCTCTGCCCCCAGATTACCTTGGGTGAAGTTGAAAGCCCCCACTCCATCAATAGTCCCCGCAGCAAAGCTGTGCCCCAGGGCTGGTTTACAGGTTTTGACCTAAAGCAGAAGGGGAGAAGCAGAGGAAGAAGAGCCAAAGCCATTTCCCCTGGTGGTGGCAGGTGCTGCTGTGGGCGGAGGGTGTTTGCCCTGCTCTCACCGTGTGAGTGGCGTTGAGCTCCACGGACACATCACTCATGTTCACCCACTGGTGGGCTGAGCTCAGCACTCCTCTCACCTCCTGGGAGGCGTTTTCATACAGCTCCTAAGGGACACAGCAGGTGGGAAAAATCCCTGTGGGACAAGAGGTCAGGAACAGCCCTATGGATCCTTTCCTCATTCCACCTTCCCGGGGCCTCTTCCAGCTCTAAAGCAAATCTGTAATTCCCAAGTCCCTTTGTTTCTGTCACCCTGCACGCTCTCCCTGTCTCAGAGAGGGAGGACACTTCTCTTTTTACATGCCCCTATTTCAGCAGGATGGCAACTTCCTTCTCCTGGTTGCCACCTCTTGGCGTTTCTCACATCTTAGACCAAGCAGAAAAAATGTTTTCTGTGAGAAAGAAGCTCTTTGCTCTACCCACTGCCTCAAAGTGCTGGGACTCCACCGTGTATTTACTGTGTTCCTGACAGCTGAGGTATTTCCTACACGCACTCAGCCCTTTAGGGAATGGTTTTCCAGCCTCAGGTTGGTCCATGGGAAGGGTTGCCAGAAGTTTCATGACATTCCTGGAAGGAGCTGAGGGCACAGCCTGGGAAGGCCAGGAGTCTGAGGTGTTAAAGACTACAGCAGCGTTTTTCTGCTGTGTTTGATGCACACACCGGGATTCTTGGGCTGGGGACAGAGGCAGGAGCAGCCTGGAGGGACTTCAGGGCACAGCAACGGTGACCAAAGGAAAAGCCACCACCAATCCTCCTGCTCTTCCTCCTCTGCTGGACACACTCCAGTTCCTACAACCTGCTGGCCCTGGAATGCTGCCAGAAGCTCTCACATCACGCAGGAGGGGAAGCAGCAAATTCAATCCAGGGTGGCTTCAGACCCCCAGGTGACAAAAGGGAAACCTTAGGGAATGCAGGGCCAAGCAGAGCAAGGGGAGCATCCTCTGTGGGGGTTCAAGCCACACATTTGTGTCAGTTTGGGAATGGGATGCCAAACTGGCCCACAAGTGGTGTGTGGGGGTGTCTCTGAGCTCCTCCAGGAGGATTTTCCCCATCATGAGCCTTTGAGATGAATGGGAGGGAGGGGGAGAGGGTAAGAGGGGACATCCTTATTATATCCCAGTGAGGAATATTGAGATCAAAACCCCAAACCAACATTTTCAGATGACAACACCTGCAAGGATGTCTCTAAAGTATGTGTTATCCAGTCTAAATTCAGGTTTCTAATCAGATGTGTTACACCTGAGGAAATTTTTCACTACCATTAAGATTTCCAACACTGGCCTAAGCCTAATTCCAGTAGACAGAGACATCACCAGCTGCTTGCAGAGCTCATTTAGCCATTAAAACAAAAATCAAGGAACTTTAGAGTAATTTGAATCCACAAACATTCACCAAAGCAGGTACAAGATAGATAAAATATGGAATATAAGACAAGATAGAATATGGAATATAGACTATCTAGAGGGAAGAGATCCACAAAGCTCATCCAGTTGCTTAAATGAGCATGAATTCCTGTTGTAGCAGCACTCACACACTCTCAGAAAGCAGAACATCCCTTACCTTTGCTTTCAAGTAGATGTTTTGCCCTATAATCCTGGTGCTCTCAAACATATCATCCCCAGGCCCCTTGGCCATGCACATGGTTGCCTGTAGGGAAATTTATTTGGTGATCAGTGATTATGGAGAGCAGCTGGCACTGCCAGGTGGTTGTCACACTGTGGGAACTGAGGGCTTCTTGCAACCCACATCCAAATTAGCCACAGGGTTACTACATTCAAGTTAAATTTGGGGTGAACCACCCGAAAATTGGGCGTGCGAGGGACAAAGCGCAATTAATTCCTGGAAGTGGCATCCAGGACAGTCCAACAAGAGGTGATTTTTTATTTTCAGTGCCCAGAGGTGAAGCCCACAGCCCTGCAGAGGGGGGACAGGCGGGTCACACTCACCCCTCCGACGGGACAGGTGCTCTGGGGGTTGTCACACGAGTCGCCCGTGTTGGCGCAGAACGGGCCCCGCGTGTTGGGGGACACATCACCCAGGTTGGAGGAGGCAAAGGCGGCCACAAAAGAGCCCTGCCAAGGCCAGAGGAGCATTGCAGTGCCTTGCAGGGACAGCTGCAAAGCACACGTGCAGCTCCCCACAGAATCACAGAATCACTGGGCTGGAAGAGACCTCCAAGATCGAGTCCAACCCAGCCCTAACACCTCAACTAAACCCTGGCTCCCAGTGCCACATCCAGGCTTTGTGAAACACACCCAGGGATGGGGACTGCACCACCTCCCTGGGCAGACCATTCCAGCGCTTGATCACTCCTTCTGTAAAAATCTTTTTCCTAATATCCAACCTGTATTTCCCCTGGCACAGCTTGAGGCTGTGTGCTCTGATTCTGTCAGTGCTGCCTGCGGAAAGGGACCAACCCCACCTGAGCACAGGCACCTTTCAGGGATTGCAGAGAGTGCTGAGGTCACCCCTGAGTCTCCTTTTCTCCAGGCTGAGCACCCCCAGCTCCCTCAGTGGTTCCTCACAGGGTTTGTGTTCCCAGCCCCTCACCAGCCTCGTTGCCCCCTCTGGACGCACTCCAGCGTCTCAGCGATCTGGGGTGACCACCCAAGCAGGACTCTGGTTTATCCCAAAGCCACTGGGATGTCTACAGTGGGGATTTAGGCACATCCCAAGGGGTAGGGCAGGAAGAGCAGGGGAGAATTGGGTGCACATGATGCCATTTCAGAGAACTTCCCTCCACCTCGGTGTGCAGACAGTGTTTCCTCCTCACCCTCTTCCACCTCAGCTCTTCCCAGAGTGTCCCTGGCTTCTCATGTTGCTGATCAGATGTTTATGGGTCATTGGAGCACCTTGCACAGGACTTTTTTTCCTTCCAGGTGTTCACCATGACTGATTTATGGGGTGAGAACTATTGGAGCTGACTGCAGGGACACTTTCCAGGTTGTTCAAGGCATGAACACTTCCAGGGATGGGGCAACCACAACCTCCCCAGATTTTAATCAGATAAATGTGAGTTATCCCTCAAGTCTGAATAACTGCCACTGATTACTAGTTTGGAAAGTCAAGAATACACCTTCTAATTTCCCTTCTGTCGAGAAAAAAGGAAACAAATCGAAGCATTCCCCTCAGTCCTTGTGTTTCTGTGTTTGCCCTGCTGTCCCAGCTCACCCCCTCCCTGTCCCAGCCCTGTTTCACCCATTCCTTGGGGTGCTCCCACCTCTCCAGGGAGCATTCCCTTGTTCTTCTCCTGCTCAAAGAGGTAGGAGGCATAGCCCATGTTGTCACTGTTCACCAGGTGGTTGGAGCTGTTCATGCTCACCGGGTGCACAGCAAACCAGCTGAGGACGGGTCAAAAATGAAAAAAAAAAAAAAAAAAGGTGAAACTAAGAGTGAAAATGCTCTGTTCACGCTGTGCATTGGCAATTTACCTGTTCAATCCTATGTGTTTGTGGGAATTTTCTTTGGGAGAATACACACAGGGACTCGTGGTGCTTAGGGATGGATTAACAAGGGCACAGGATTCCCAGCCTGTCCCTTCCTAAGCAGGGGGATTCATGGCTGTAACAATCCAGGCCTTGAGGCCACAAGAATTTGTCACTGTCATTATCAGGGCCACCAAGAGCTCCTTCAGACCTGAACTGACTCTTGCAGTAACCCAGAGAATTCTATTTTGCAGGGATTTTTATATTCGAAGGAACAAGGAGGAGCCAGCCATGTAAAAAGGGGGGTGGGGGGGAAATGGAACACCTTCATTCTTACCAAAAATAATGAGGGTATGGAGAAAAAGCTGCTGCTCTGGTGGTCAGTACCTGATAAGGCCTAGCTCATGTCCATCCTCATCTACCATCTTCAGCAGCACCATTTCTTTATCCGTGTTGGATGAGTACCTGGATGGGGACAAAGCAGGGAAGTCCCATCAGAGTCAGGGCCTTGCTCTGGCAGGTTAAATCCCCACTGGGCTGAACAAGGATGTGAAAAGGTCATTCCAGGTACTGCCAGCACACAGCCAGGCCTTAGAGAAGCATCTGAAACCAGCTGGGACGGTGAGGGAAGAGCTGTGGCTGCCCCTGTATGGAGAGAACAAATTCAGGCACCAAGGACGGCACTTTATTGCCCTCTGACTCTTTATTTGTTAAATAAAGCACTGTGAATATTCTCAGTCTCTGGTAACAGAGAGAAACAGATACTCTGCCAGGCTCATCCTGGGAAAGTTCAGAGAAAGAATTAAAACAATTATTATCTCATCCTCTGCACCTGCTGTTTATGGAGAGATGTTTTCAAGTAGGTGGTGTTCCTTTGACCAGTGGTGTGAGAAGTGCTGCTGAAGACCCATCAGGTCTTAGCTCCACTATGCTGTCTGTAAGAAGTGTGATTTTTCTATTAATAAAAGGTTAATTGCCTTCCAAAATCATGGAGTCATCATGTCCCCTTCTTTCCTGTCCCCTGCCTCATCAGTGACAAAGCACAAAGTTGCATCCTTGATCAATTCCTCATGCTTGGAGAGGGCATTCAGCATTCAAGCCCTTTCCAAGCAGGAAATCTTTTCCCCTGCCTGGGGAGATTTTACCTGTTCCTCTCGGACGCCGGGTTCTCGAGGTAGGAGAAAGGGCTCCTGTTGATCTGGCTGTTTTCTACTGTGCCTCTGTTTATAAAGAGCCTTCCTCTCTTCATGTTCTCATGGGCAATATCTATGCTCTGCAAAGCAGCAAGACAGGGAGTATCAGTCTGTAAGGCACATGGGAGGTTATCTGGAAAACTCTTTCTTTCCCTCCCTGTCCATCCCCAACCCTTTCTTGGAATTCGGGGGTGCTTGTTTGTTTGGGATTTTTTCCTTAAACCCATCTAAAATTCTCGAAAATTAGGATAACGTTTTTAAGCTCCCAACAGCTGTCCCTGAAGCAAGGATTCAAAGCTCCTGCTCTCTGAGCCGCCCCCGCTGGCAAACACCAGCCCACCCCACGGCGCGTCCCAGGCTGCGCCAGGCGGAGCTGCCACCCCAAACACCGCAGCCGGGGCAGAACCGGGTGACACCGACCTTCACAATGCCACTGACGATGGAGCTGAGGGCTGGCCTGACGAGCCCCTTGCTGGTGAGCCAGAGCAGGGTGTACTGGAAGTACCCCCCGGGCCCCGAGTGCGTGTGGGTGCCGCTGAGGATGACATTGTCCTGCCGGTACAGCTCGCCGTACTTGTTCCGCAGCTGCTGCAGCACCTGAGGGCAAGGAGCTGCTCCTCAAAACCCCTTCTGCTGCCCGAAGGCTACGGAGATTCGTGCCCAGCTCTTGCACAAACCTCAACCATCCATTCCCCTGCCAGCTCTTCTCTTTCTGCCTGGCACAACGAGGAGGTCATAGCTGTTGGCTTGGCAAGAGCCTCAAAATGGGAATAGCTGGTAAAAGACCTTTATATCCAACCCAAAGCGAATCCCAGATCATCCCAGGGTGATCCACAGTTCTCCAGCACCTCCCTCCCTGCTCTGCTGCATTGGAGGCACCACGATAACGTATTTGTGATTCCAATGAGCTCCTGGTAATTTTTCCACTAAGAGCAGAGTGAGCCTCATTTGCTGAGGGGTGCAAAGCTCTTCTCCAGCAGAGCCACAGCGTCACCCCAAGGAAATCCCAAAGGAATCAAGTGCCCAGCCCCTCCTTTGCAGCCCCGCACCTCCAGCCTCACTCTCTGGGACACCATCCCGACGTCGGCGCTGACGAACACGACGCGCCCGGAGCGCTCGGGCTCTGCCACGATGAAGGCTCGGCTGTAGAGGCGGGAGAGGAGCCCCCCGCCCACCTGGCTGGGGTTGGCAAATCCCATCTGCAAGAGAGCAGCTCCAGCACAAACCCTGAGCCGTTTTGTCCTCTGCCTGCATTTTCCTCAGTAGATCTGCCCGGGCATCAGAGGACTCATTCAACAACTCCCAGCTGCAACTTTGTCCTGCCCCACAATTCCAACAGCCATGGAATGGTTGGGCTTGGAAGAGACCTTAAAGCCAATCTCCTTCCAACCCCCCTTCCAACCTCCCACCAGCCCACGTTGCTCCAAACCTCAAAGAAATTTCAACGTTATGTTGGAAGGCGACCCAGATTTGGCGAGACAGAGGCTCTAAATCAGAAATCCTACCGGAAAAAATACTCACAAAGGATGAAAAACCAATATTTCACCAACCCCATGAGGAATTCCCCCAACTCACCAGAGGGACTTGTGCCACAGGCCCCGTGCAGTCAGCTCTGCCAACACCCACCAGGTACTTTGCCTCTTCTGCTGTGTTGTTGTTGCAATCTGTAAGAACAAGTGGCAGATCGTGGACACAGGAGCGAGCAGAATCAGGGACAAAAGAGGCCAAAGGGCTCTGGCTGAGTGCTCTGAGTGGATTTCCAGTGGGCTGTCAATGTGCCCAGGCTGTGAAGGCCTCTGGGGTGGCAAAGGGTGGAGCAGGCATGAGGAAGCAGCCAGGGAGATCTCCAGAGGGTCACTGGACTGTGATGCACAGCGAGGGGGAACCAGCCCAGCATTCCCAGTGAAACCCTCCAGACCCACCAGTGCCACGCAGGAACCAGATCCAAGTGCTGTTTGACACAGACAATTCAGCTCAGCAGTGGCAGGAAAAAAGGGATGGTGTGTCAGGAGATACTGGGAGAGGACTAGGGAAGGGAGAAGGGCACATCCAACACATCCCGTGTGCCCTGGTCCTCTCCCAAAAAAATCACAGCAGAGCCAGCTGAAGCTCAGAGGAGGAAAAAGCAGTTCTGAGCAGCAATTTCCAGGCAAATGGTGAGGAAAACTTCTCCCAAAGGAGATCACATCCCACCCCAGCCACCAGGAAGGTGCAGAAATCCTTCCAGGATGGACAAACCCGTGGAAGAAAAGCCACAGAGGGCTATCAAATCATAATCAATCAGAAAGGTTATGTACATCCCAGGAAATCCCAGAGCCACAAATCACTGGAGGCTGACATAACACTGTGGGAAAATATGAAATATTTCTGTGTGCTTGCTCTGTTCCCACAGCCCTCCCCAAGCAGCTGCTGCCTGAGGCAGGGCTTTGGGATCAGGGGATGCTCCATCCTCCCAGCCTGGCCTTTCCTGGGCTCTCACTTGAAACACAGGAGAAGGCAAACACTCACACTGGCCACAGACTGATGCCATTTCTGTCATTTAAAATGGCACCAGCCAAGTGGGGCACCCCTTTAGAACTCCTCCTCCTCCTCCTCCTCCAGCTCTGACACAGAGGAGACTCACTTGTGCAAAACTCTGGCGTGTTATAGCCTAAAACCATGAAGTTTTGAGTCCCAAACATGAGCTACATCCAATTTGAGACCGAAATCTGGGAGCTGGAAGGTCCCACTGGGGAGATGTTGAGTCCAGCTCCCAACACCCCGTGCCCTGTGCCTGGGATGGGGTTGGAGGCATCCCTTGGGCTGTGATGGAGTTGTAAAACCCCTTGGTCAAATCCTGGGAGGGAGGGAGGGGCTCTCAGCAGGCAGAGAGAGGGAAGGGAGGATGGAAGGAAGGGATGGATCCCCGCCAACCCTAACCCTAACTCTAACCCATGCCCAGAGAGCTGCTGCTGTGGTTGGGTGAAAGGACCAGGTGCAGAGGTGGTGGTGACACCTCCACCTGTCCCCCTCGAACTTAAATCCTGCCCTGGGCAGCTCCTGGAGCAGAGGGCCTGGAGAGGCTGGGGTAGCTCCACTTGCCATCAGAGTTTTTGGCCAGGAAGTGCAGGAGCAGGAGCGCCACGGTCAGGGCGATCATCAGCACCAGGCACACGATCAGGGTCAGCTCCAGCCGGGAGAAGGAGCACCTGGACCTCTTTTCACGCATGGTGGGGACACTGTGGGAGCAGAAAGGAGCAGGTGGGACATCCCAGTGAGGGGCACATCCCACCCAGAGCTCACATCCCACCCTCAGAGGGCTGTTTGTGTCCCCAGCCCAGTGGCAGAGATGGCAGCAGCACGGAGAAGAGTGGGAAGTGGACATTTATTGTCAGCTTCAGAAAATATGTAAATGTAAGCAAATAAGCAAAAATGTATCTCCTGCCGGCAGCAATCACTCCCTGACACCAGGCAGAGCACCCAAATTCCCAACCCTGTGTTTCCCAAGACAATTTGCTCACCCTTCAGAACAGATCTGGGAATAAACCCCACAATATTGCCCAGCTCCTGTGTTCTCTGAGCAGCTGTAGGAGATGCTGAAGCTCAGAGCACGGCAGAAGATAATACTGTCACCATAATTAACAGCAATTTAGGAATCTCAGCTTCAAGGTCCCTCCCAACCCACACCAGCCTGTGAGTCTGTGATTATTCTGTGATTAGAAAGGGAAGAATGAGGCAGAGCATCTGATTTTTCTGGTGGTAACATTTGCCAGCTCTGCTAAAGCTCCTGCCTCCAGGCTATTCCTCACAGGGAATGTGCCCTGGAAACAATGAGCCTGCAGGAAACCACTGCTGGAATGAGCACTTCTGGTCCTGAGAAAGAACATCAGCAGAGAGCCAAATGGTCACTCAGACTTGCTCCAGGTGACCTCTGTTATCAGCTTCTTTTGCTACAGCACTCACGGTCAGGGCTGAATTTCACAGAGCAAATATTTTAGTGACAAATCGAATGTTACAGGTTTCCTTCCCGCCCTCTTTATTCCCTGAATGTTCTTTATTCCCGTGGCATTGCTGCCAGGCACAGTCTAGAGCTATCCCAGCACCAGCCTGAAACCCATCAGATCACACAGAGTCCCACTTCTCATCACCCCTCATCGCTGACTAAACTGCCCCAAAAGCACTGAAAGGCACAAACACCCAGCAGGATCCCAGCAGGATCTCCAGCAGGCTCACCTGAGTTCCTGAGTTCCCTTGCCCAATCTGCTCCGAGCTGGAAAGTTCAGCTGGAAAATCCTTGCTCAGTAACCCCGTGAGTCAAGTGTGGCACAAGATAAGGAGAAACCAATCAATAATTTTAATCCCACAAGGAGGTGATGGGAGGTTTTTCCCCCACTGTGTTCATGTTAAGCTGCAGACAGCACCCCCCCTCTCCCAAAATAACCTTTCCACGGCTCAGCTCTGGTGCTCGAGGAATTTGGGAATTTGGGGATGTTTTTTCCCTCCTCTGCCTCATCACAGCTTGCCCAGCCTGTGGAATGGTGGCTGCTTTCCATCTGGATGTGACTCCTGATTCTCATGGAAGTTCAGTGCTCAGGGTTTCCATGCTCGACTAGAAGAACTTGGAAATCCCAATAAAATACTTTTTGTTAATGCATTTTTATTTAGCAAAAACTTTATTTGTTAAAACCCAGCTTTTTTTCCACCTGTTTCAAGTCCCAGACAGGCCTGGATAAATTCTCCAGCTGCTCAAATATGCTTTATCCAAAGGATTTTGGCACTTTGCTCCTCCCCAGAATGACAGGACCCACCACCTGTGGGAGGGAAGATCCAACCAGCCCTTTCTCCCCCCGGCATTGTGGTGGGAATGAAAAGCTGGGAGCACCTCTGGCATTTTGGAGGTTGAGTTTTTCATCCCCTTTTCCAAGGTGCATCCCTGATCCAAGGGTTAACACCCAACGTCTGCGTCAGCGTTCAGCCCTTTGGCTCCAGTGATTTTTGGACTGGCTGGTGGGGAGAAACAAGATTTCCTGGTACCTTATCTGCTGGCTGTAATTCCCAAGGAACCTGCTGGCCCTGGGTGGGCTGGCAGATATCCCTGGGCACCGCTGTGCTCCCGGGAATGTTTGGATCCAAAGGCCTCGGGGGGAACTGGAGGGCACAGACAGAACCATGGAGAAGTTGCTCTGCTGGCATGGGAGAGCTGCTGGGACAGGGATGGGCCAGGAATAGGCTGTGCAAGAGCAAGAGCTCTTCCTGCAGGTGATAAATTTGCTGGAGCATCAGGAAAAGCCAAGAGACTGAGTTTTAGGGAATTGTTATAGGGACGGAGCGTCCTGCCAGCCTCACCCCACAAAATGAAAACAGCTGAGGAAAAGTGGCTCTGTGACCACCTGTGGATGGAGGTGGAGGAGGAAAAGGAAGGCTGGTGACAGCTCAAATCATGCCTTGGGGGATATTCTGAATTGTTTTCCTGTGGAGGCTCTGGGCACCCAGAGCTCCCCATCTCCCACAGGTGATGTGAGCGTGTCCAGGCCCAGAACTACAGAAGCAAGGAGCTTTTTGGTGCAGAAAAGGCCCTTCCTGGGCTGCAAAGACCTCAGCTTAAGCCTAAGGGCTTGGTAAATCCCTCTGAATGGCTCCCTGCCTGTGGAAATGTGAGGAAGGTGAAAAGTTCCCACAGACCATCCTCCTCCCCAAGACCAGGAGTCCTCCAGCTTCTTCCCGGTGCCATTTTGTGCCAAATGAGTCTGAAGAAAGTGATGTTTTCTTTACAATCTTCATCCTCCTGAAAAAAGGTTCCTCCCCATCACTGCTAGCACAGGACTGCACTCTGTGACCTCCCCAGGCACATCCAGGGGTTGCAAACAGCACAGGGATTTCATCCTCAGCAGGGGAAGGGTTTAAACCCACTTGGGATTAATGGATCCACTGAAGGAATCAGGCAAAGCTGGCAGAAGGGAAACCACTCAACACAGATGGCCAAATGTGCATTTCTTTTGTCAGCAAACCTTGTGCTTCCAAATCATTAATAAAGGGCATTCAGACTACCTCTATACAGGAAAAATAAAATAATTAAGAAAATTGGCTTTGGAATATAAAGCCATGAAGCATTTGTTTCCCTTTTCTCTCCTCGTTTTTCAGTTCCTCATCCCTCCCAAGCAAGAGCAGATCATTTCAGAGAAGTGGCCCTTTACTACAGCACCCAAATTTCACTTTAAAACCAGCATTTCCTGGTCTCTTGGAGAGCTCCCTTTCTGCAGACCATCCAAGCTGGGACTGGGTAAAAATAAATTCTTCTCTTAAAAATGCTCAGGCCACGACCTTCTCTGTAAATCTTCTGGAACAAAAACTCTTCTGATGGGCAGTGAAGAGACTGAAAATCCCTTTTTTTTATTTTTAAATTAGAAGGCTGGAAGGATTGCTGAAACTGCCTACATCAACTGGCTACTTGTTGTAGGGGGCAAAAATCCCTTTTTTCCTGAGAAGCCACTGTGGACCACCTGTAAAGATGGGCAATTCCCCAGAGTCAGGGCCTGGCTCATCCCTGCAGGACAGACACCTGGATTCCAGCCTGTTTGCTACACCCTGGCCAGGTCCTGGGCACAAAATTGGGACAACCATCATCTCAGCATGAGCAGGTGGCTGGCACAGAGCTGGGATGCTCCCCAAAGCCCCAGATCCTGGCTGTGAGGGTCCTGGGAGCACACATGGAGAGTTTAGGAAGGGCAGGTGGAGTGGAAAGGCAGCAAAATTGGAGCAATCGCAGTTTCTGAACTCAAAATCCTGCACAGGTCACTGAGTGACAGCTGAACTGAACAGAAACCTAGCAAATATAATTAAAATGTTCTCCTGGAGTGTTTCACCTTTCCTTCCCAACCCTCCCTTGCCTCAAGAGCAAGAACTCTCCTGCCTTTCTGGAAGGAACCAAGTCATGGTGACTTTCTGCTGCTAATAATTCATGTCCAGACACGTGAACAGCCCAAAATTCCCCAGGTGTTGTGCCTGAAATCTGTTCAGGGGTTAAAGCTTCACCACAAATAGAGAATGTTTTGCCATCCCTCATCAGGAACTGCAGCAGCAGCCCCAGGGACAGGGACAGGGACAGGGCAGTTCCCTGGGATGCGGGAGAGCCCAGGGAAGAGCCAAGCAGCACACGCCAAGATAGAAAGTTCTGGCACAAACCTGGGAAAACCTCAAGACCCAAAAACAGCAATGCAGAGTTGGGCAGATCCAAATTCAATCCCACTGGGGTTTTTGGGGAAATAATGGTCAGAAAATGAACAAAGATAGGCTGCTCTGTGTCCACCCATGCCAGCAGTTGCTGCTGCTGCTGAAAGCTAAATTATGGGAGACCTGTCTGCTCCCAAACCTTGCAACACCTGCTCCCTCCATCATCTTGGAATCACAGAATATCCTGATTTGGGAGAGACCCACGGGGACCCATCAAAATCCAACTCCCGGTCCTGAAGAGTTCCAGTAATCCCATCACGTGCCTGAGAGTGAAAATAAACATTTATTTATTTAAACAAGGGACATGCAAAGGGTGCCATGCCCAAATCCTGGTTCTCACAGGTGTTTCCTGCCCAACCTGCAGTGCACATGGACAGCCAGGGGCAGGGGAGGCATTCAGAGGATGCAAAAAAAACCCCACAGATCCTTCTGGCAAATATTTGTGGCCAACAGGCGATGAGTTGGGTGGGAGAAGTTGCCAAAACAGGAACTTGTGGCTCTGATCTGCTGGCACCAGGAAGAGAATGAGCACTGAGCTGTGTCCTGAGGAAAAGCAGCGGGGGAAAAGTTGATGGGATTGCTCTTTCCAGAGTACAGGAAAGCAAAGGGATCGCTGCCCTTGCTTGGCTCCTCAAACACCTCCCACCTCCACATTTGATGGGTATAAAACCTTCCCCACGTGGCAGCACTAAAGGCTGTATCCAGATGGATCTCGGCAACATCAGTGCCCACCCTCCTGGCAAAGATCCTGCTTTGCCCAGGTCTTTCTGCACCTTGAACCATCCTTTTCCAGCCTTTTCTGGTGCACACTCCTCATCCCAATTTCAGCCTCCTGGCACCAGCACTGGACTGTCCAGGTTTGCCCCTCCACACCCAAACCCAGCTCTGCCTGTCCTCTAAAGACACCCTCAGCTCTCAACTGGAGGCCACAGAGGATGGTTTTACTGGCACAGCGTGGGGAGATCCATGAGTTCTGCTGGACTGGGGCAGCACAACGCCGGATTCCAGCTTTTCCAGACTTGTGGTTTGCTGTGTTCACCTCTCTGGTGGGCACCAAGCAAGGGGGAGCAGCAGCAGCTGAGAGGGAAGGACACGAGGCACCAGCCCCCAGGGCAAGGGAATCACTTAGGTGGTGGTTCAGCCTCTAACTGGGACAAGATTGTCCCTGGAAGTCACCCAAGGATCCCAGCCCAGGAACACAAAGCTCACAGGCCCAGTGTGCTGTCCAGGGATGGCAGAGGAGCCCCATCACCCCTGGCTGCGTTCTCCAGAAAGCTGAGGGATGGCTGTAGATGGATCTTACCTGAGGTTTGGGAGGAAGGCAGTGGGAAATGTGGGATTCTGGCCATCAGCACCACGCTGAAGGCTGCCCTGACCACGAGCCGTGTCCTGTTCCACCCTGCCGGGCGGATGCTGCCCAGGAAGGAGCAGCACAAGGCAGCACAAGCTCCACAGCCTGGAGCCAAAGCACAGCAGTTCTATCCCAAATCCATCCCTGTCCCTCCTCTAGAGCCAGCAGCAAGGCCAGAGCCCACATTCCCAGGCTCCCTTCCCGAGCACAGCCCCGCTGCGGCACAGACGGGACCGTGTGGAGCCAGAGCCATGCAGTAAGTCAGACACCACAAGGCAGGGTTCAGCAGATTCCATTTAATGTCATGTGCATATAGATATCCATACATTTACTTATGTCAATGGTTCGGATGTGCGTGATGCCAGGTCTTGAAAAATCTACTCCTCGGGTTACGTCTGGGAGCGTGAACTCTCAAAAATCAGCTCAAAAATCAGCTCAAAAATCAGCTGGGCTGGGCTTGGGCTGTTTAAAATCTGACTTTTAGCCCCGTGAATTGAAGGCAGAGCAGGCAGAGCTGAGCCCAGATTTGCCACCCAGCTCTGCAGGTGCTGCTGCGAAGGGCTTGGCCAAGGAATCCCTCCCTCCCAGGGAGACAAGGAACCAGCTGCTCTCCTCCAGCACCCCAAGCTACAGCGAGGCAGAGCAGCAGAAGCAACACCCCACCAGCTCTCCGGGGTTTTGGCCAAGGCTCAGGAACAGGGCAGAGGAGACAAAGCATCCCCAAAAAAAACCAGAAAATAAGGAAGAAATGACACTTTCACCACCACGGACGCACAGAAATTGGCTTCTCTTCTCTTTTTTTTTCTGGTGTCCAGGGGCCAGGACTGGCAGCTCCTGGGGGAAGGGGTGCCCCCTGCCCTGTGCTGCATCCCAGCAGTTGCAGGGTAGATTTTTCAAGGCCTGGAGATGGCTCCCAGGAAGGCTCCTCCCGCCCGCTCGGCATGGGTTGCATAGCATTTATTTCAGATAAGGCACTGGTTTTGCCCAACAGCAATTCCACATCAATGCAGTTTCCGTACAGTCCGCATCGGATGGCCTACAGTGCAATAACATCAACTTAAAGGCAAGGTTTGGAAGAATAAACCCAGCTTTAAATTTCAACTGAATATTAAAAAGATAAAGGAAACTACATTTTTCAAAAGCCTTTTTTATTTTCCTTCACCATTGTTGTTTTACAATACAAATATCACCTTGTGAATACACAAAAAACCTACAGAAGATAACTCTGCTTCACGTAAAATACAGAATGGATATATATATTTATTTATATATATATTTTTCTCTTCTTCATTCTTTTTTATAAAAACTATTTTTGTTCTGCACATTGGCAAGTTTAGGATAGGAGACTTCCCCAAACATACAGTATGTATGGTAGGAGTGAAAACTTAGAATTACATGCAGTTTCTGCACAAATATTTTAAAGAAATAGATTATCTTTGTTGTTTTTCAACAACACTTCAATAAGGGGATGGAGAAACCATTCATAGTTCACTCAGTGATCATTTGTAAAATTCTTAAAAAACAGGAATTCATGGCTGTTTTGCTTTTTAAAATCCAGCTACCAAGTAGACAATAAAGTGATACTTTTTTAGCTTGACCTGCCCACAATGTGTGAGCAAGGTCGGACCCTTTTTTATTTGGTGGGGTGGGAGGTTTTTCCCTACACGTGGCAATTTCAACATTATAAGCAAATTTCCAGTTTAATTTAGCTATAAATGCAAAAATTAGTAATTATACAGTATATATAATTCTGCTTTCATGGAATACTTTATTTTAAATAAAAACATTTAAGACTGCCTACTGACCATACAATCAAGACAAGAAAGGCACTAGAAACATAGACAAATCTCTCTTTCTCCCAAGAAGCATTTTCTTTAAATTTTTTAACTCTCTGTTCTCTGACATGTAAAAATCTTTTTAAATTTAATTTTTTTTTTATACACATTTTGAAAAATAAAGTTAGGAAATACTTAGAAAATCACTTTACATTTTTTCTCTCTTTTTTTTTTTGGTTTTTTTTTTTTTTTGCACTTTTTTGACACAGTCAGTCACTGCAGATTCTACAAAATCAGGATTTACCAAACCTTTCTGTGTCTATCATCTTATTCGTAGCACGGTGCAACAGGTAGAAATATTTCTTGATTTCACCCAAGGCAGATATTTAGAAACCTTCATATAGTCATTTGCTAGAAAATGGCTTACAGCCCAATCTTTGGGGCAAGAGATATGAAAAGTATGTTTTCCCAAGAAAATAATATGCTTTGTTCCCAGACGTGACTGGAAAGACCAGAACTTATGATATAAAAGCTTTTCATCTATGTTGTCGCATCATATACAAAGGAACATGGTGATGGGCAAATGCAAATCCCAACTCTATCAACAAGAAATGTGTAACAGTGCATGATCAGTTAAATTCTCTTTATTGTTGTCCAACGCAGATCCTTTGGAGAGAAAAAAAGATCACAGTGCTTACCAGGTAACTGAACAGGTCAGGTCCAGGGAGCTGCTAAAGAAAGGGTTAGGGAGCGGTTGAGTTTTGTTTATGGCATCTTCTCTCGGAGTTGTGAGCACTTGGGACAGTCCTTTCGGGGCTCTGGTGGCACTGTTACGTGTCACTCAGCAGGCGGCTGTACTTGACCGGCCGGCCCCGCGCCAGCGCCGGACACCGCAGGGGCCAGTGGTAGGAGCGAGGTACAATTCCTTGCACATTCTTCTCAAAGTACTGGAAGGGCTTGTACCACCAGACCCTTGCAAGGAGGTTTGTTTGGGAAGCTTCTTTTAGCACCTGCAGGGACATGAGGACAAAAAGAGGATTACTGAAGGGCAGGTCATTTATCCCACCACCGTTCATGGGTGGTGTGCTGCTTCCTGCTGCTCCCAAAATCTCACCTCCCAAACAGATCCCAGCCCCCCTGCACACACCAAACCTTGCTCACCCCTGTCTGTAGGACCTCAGTTGTCTGATGGGCCCACAGGAAAGGAATGAGTGCCCAAAGAGCAGTGTCTGCTCTCCCTTGGGAATGAAAACACCATCCCAAAGCACTGCTTAAGCGCCTCTCAAATTCCATGTAGCTCAGTAAACCCTCACTTTGGGCCTGGCTGTGTGCCTGTGGAGCCATGAGCAGGGCACATCCCAACCCATCTGGAGGAGGTCAGAACCCTGCCCTGCCCTCCACACACTCCCAGACTGCTCCCACCTACCTTTTGCTTCTCCCAGCCATGAACGAGCCCCAGCTCACACACAGAGTGGGAAGGCCCCAAGGGAATGATCCAACCACCCCCTGCTGCCTATTATCCATGCCAGAGCCAGGGATCCCTGTATCCATACTCCCAAAGGAATACACAAGCACAGGGCTTGTACACTGAGCTTCATCTCCATGTCAAATAAACACGTGTCAAATAAATCCACTGTCGCTTTCGATTTTAGGCCAGGCACAAGCCTCAGCACGAGGAAGGAGAGAGCAGCACACCAGTGTGTGCTCAGGGAAGGATCCAGGGACTGGCATTTCCCAACATCCTGGCAGCTCAGGGCAGCAGTGCTGAGCCACCTCCCGAGTCACATCAGGCAGCACAACAGGAACATTTCCACCCCAAGGGCTCTGCTGAAGCAAGTTCTCAGCAAGACTTGGGGCACTCCTGACTCCAGCACTTCCAGCTTGGAAGTACCACTGCTCTGAGAGCCCAGGAGCAGAGTCAAGGCATGGAATCCTCTGGGGCCGTGTGACAAGAGCTGCAGAGTGTGGGCACAGAACACAGTGCTTCCCAAACTGACTGAACATCAAAGGGCACCTCATTTGCAATTAGGCACTTGGCTAGAAATGTACCACAAGCCTTGGCTGTGCTGCATTGCTTCAAGCAGCACTAAAGCAGTGGAATAACGAGGTGGGAGCTACAAGGCCTTCAGGGGGCTGGAGCCACAGGACCTTTAAGGCCCCTTCCAGCCCAGGTCAGTCCATGATGATTCTGTGATATCAAAAAATCTGCAGTATCACAATATAAACTCATCTTCTACCATCATAGGAGGTCTTTATTAAACATAATTAACAGCATATGCCACAGAGAAGCAAAAGATCTTTGATCATGAACACAGAAAATATTTGGACACCAATGGGCTGCTATGGACCTGAAAATGTCTCTGAACTCCCTTATCTGCTATCCGTGGCAAAGACCTGTGCATTTTGTCTCAGAGAATTATGGAAGACCCAGAGTCAGAAGGGACCCACAAGGATCATTGATCCAGCCCCTGACCCTGCCCAGACTCCCAACAACCCCACCCTGTCCATCCCTGGAGCGCTGTCCAAAGGCTCCTGGAGCTCTGGCAGCCTCGGGGCTGTGCCCATTCCCTGGGCAGTGCCAGCACCCTCTGGGGGAAGAACCTTTCCCTGATCTCCAGCCTGAGCCTGCCCTGGCACCAAAAGGGAGGTTTCACTTTCCTCAGCATTGTCAGCTCCTCTCTGAATGCTCCAGTTCACCAGCCAGGAGAACCCACCACCCCCTGGGAACACTTTCAAAAGCCAGTTCATTTTTAGTGAGGCCTCCTCCTGTACCTCGAGAGACCTGTGGCACAAGCCACACAACACAGGAAAACCCCAGCTGGCCTCAACAACCAAACCAAGCCAAACCAAACCAAACCAAACCAATGCAAAAGAATCCAAATGTTTGTTGTTCTATCACAAATGTGGTCACCCGGCCCAAATTCAGAAGACTTCAAACACTGAGGCTACCCAGGGGTGGGAAAGCCCTACCTGACTTTGGGAAGACCTTCCCACATTTTTGTGGTCAAGACACAAGAAGAAGCCAATTAATGATGCCTCTCTCTCCCCTGCAGACCCAGCTTGGGGGGATGAGAAGGACTCTCCACAGGACATGGGTCAGCCTGGATATTCGCAACCCCCCAGGCTACAGCAGGAGCATCCAAGGAGTGGGAGGAACTCACTTGCTGGTTGGCCATTGTGTGGTACCACCAGAATAGCCTTGTAGTGATGTAGTAAGCCACCACCACGTCCACAGTGTAGTGGTCATGAGCAAGGAGGATGCAGAACATCCCCACCATGCTGAGCGCCCAGCAGAGCCAGTGGTACCACCACAGTCGCCGTGGGGAATCTGCAAAGAAGCAAAAGCAAGGGTTACTTCCAAGTGGAACCTTATCAGAACTGCTGCTGTGATTAGCAGAGGTCATGGACTGGAATCCTAGCTGACACAGAGATGCCTGTGCTGAGATTAAGAGCAGGAATGCTGAGATCACAAAATAAGTATCACTCTCTTAAAGTGTAACTTAAAATTGTACTCAGGGTAATGAGATTGCTGGAAATGTGAAAGGTTATGAAATCTTTGAGAAAGATACAATATAACCTCCCCAGTCAAATTAACCTGCTTGTGTTTAGATGGGATATTGGGCAGGAATTGTTCCCTGGCAGGGTGGGCAGGCCCTGGCACAGGGTGCCCAGAGAAGCTGTGGCTGCCCCTGGATCCCTGGAAGTGCCCAAGGCCAGGCTGGACAGGGCTTGGAGCAGCCTGGGACAGTAGAAGGTGTCCCTGCCATGGCAGGGGGTGGAATGAGATGGCTTTTAGGTCCCTCCCAACCCAACCCAACCCATTACAGCCCCTCTGGTGAAGAATTTTCCCCTAATATCCAGCTTGAGGCCGTTTCACTGTGAAACACACAGATACTCCAACCAGAATTGTGTTGGCCAGTGAGCACAAGAGAAAGCCCTGAGTGAGGAAGGAATCCCACAAGAGGAGAGCAGGAGGGCACTCACACTCTTTGATGAACAGGTAGGTGAGGGTTAGGATGACGGTGTGGCCGCTGTACAGGTAGTCCCCACACATGTTGTGGGAGCCCGTGATGGACAAGCCTCCGCCAGCAATCAACTTCATTATCCTTCGCAGGTGAGATTCCCAGTCTCCAAAGAGCTGGTGGAACAGCAAAACACAAAAGCACAGTGAAATATCACAGCTCAAAGCAATGGTTTTAACCAGCAACCTGGTCTTTCAGCTCTTCTCCCTTTCTGCTTTGATCCACAAGATCAATCAGCAGATAAATAAATCCTCAGCCTTTCCCAAAAGCTGGCAGCACATTTCTAGCAGGAAAAATCCTGGAAATGAGACACGAGTGTTCTGATGCTTTGCACCTCTTGTAGCTGGTGCTCATGTGAGATTTTCCTTCTGTTCAAGAGCCACCGCACTCTAAAATAAAAGAGGTTTAATTTTGTTCATGTTGTTGGTAACAGCACAGGCCCTACTGGTGATCATCCAAAGAAACCAGGAGGAACTGCCCAGACTGAACAGGCAGCTGCCAAAGCCAGGATCTGATGAACAGGAGAGTATCTCACTCCAAACCCTAAGGCCCTGGAAAAGTCTGCTGGATTATTTCTTTCTGCTTCCCATTCCAACAGAAACATCTGTGCTGTCTGTCAGAGCATGGGGCCAGACTTGTGCTTTGAATCCACAGCAGCCCAAACAGGGATCTCCCTCTACACCTGGATTTGCTCTGACCCATCCCCAACCATGGCACTGGCTCATGGAGCATTCCTGAAAAAACTTCAGTTTACCCAAGGAAAGCCAAATCCAAGCAAACCAAGTCCCTCCTGTGAGGACACTCTGCTCCCTCTCCCAAGTGACCGAGGGCAGCTGGCACTGCCCAAGACTTTTGCCCCTCTCAGCTCTTAGCCAAGGCCAAATATTAAACAAATCCACAAAAAATGTATGCCATGGGACAACCAGGATGTGTGGAGAACCTCTGGGACCCATCAGGAAGTGGGGACTGATGGATCAATGCACATGTGTGCTGCATCCTCACCTCCTTTTATGGTGTTTGAAAATCCATGGAAACCACTGAACTGTCAGAAGGAAACACAGCTACCCCAGGCTGGCCATAATGCTTTTATTTTAAAGCTTGACCTTGCTTTAAGAAGTGGAAATTAATAATTTCTGACAGACTTGAGCATGTCCTTTGCAGGAATTAAACATTTCCTGCTAACAGTTGCCCACAAACACTAAACTGCTCCCCAAAGCCCACTTTTCACAATCACATAGAATTCAATAAGGTGTTGAGAGGTTATTCTTCTCCCACCAGTACATTTAGAGCTTTCAAGAAAACCCAGCTTTATCCTTAATCTTATCGGGGCCCTCAGCTTGTCTCTACTTGAGTAATGAGAAGGATTTGCCAACGCCGTAAATTCCCCAAATTCCCCAAACAGGCAGATTTATTCACTTCAGCCCATAAATACCTGTGTTCTCTCTTTTTTAATTTCCTAGCAGCAGGCTGTTCAAACACAGTGCTGAATCCTCTCCCACGCACTTCTCTTTCCAAAATTCCCCCCAAAAGCCACAAAGGTTCTGCCTTGGCTGGACCTCCCTGAGGAACCAAAGCATTCTGGCTTTGTTTGGATGTGCCAATCCTCACCAAAACAACGACAGCACATGGATCAAGGCCAATCAGGATTTTACTACCTGTACCTCAGCACGTGGATCAAATCCAATCAGGATTTTACAACCTGCCAGCTGATTTATGGCTGTGCTTCTGCCCTTTCTCCTGCTTCAGCTGTGTCACAGCACAGCCAGCCCCAGGAATTGCAGTAAGGACCAGAATTCCAGCAAGGCTGGGGTGACCAGAGATGGATGCAACACCACCAGCCCTGTCCCATCTCCACCCTGAGCACGTGAATTACCCTTGCAGGCTGACCACAAGGGCCAAGCACCTCTGTCCCAGTAGCCTGCTTTCAGCCATGGCTTTCACAAACCTAATTTATCCTTCAGAGTCAGTGCTGGACTGGGGAGGAGGTGAGAAGTCCCTGTGCTTACAGAATTGCAAAAATACGTGCAGGAGACAGCCTTAGGAAAGTCTCTCTGGGCCATTTTCAACCACAAGCCATATTTGGATTTAACACACTGAGGTGTGCATTTATTTAGAAATCAGTGACTCACACATGGCAAAGGTTGCACACCTTCAACAGCTCCAGTGGGGACAGGAACATGCTGATCATGCAAATTAGTTGAAAATGCCACAGAAATTGGGTAGCTCAGTGCTTTGAAAAGGGTGGGAATTCCTGCACTGCCCCACAGCACCTGTCAACACCTCCACTGAGAGGGCAGCCAGTGACCTGCAGAAGGATGTCCTGTCACACCAAACCAGTGCTCTCAAATTACAATTATAGAATGGTTTGGACTGGTTTGGGCTTAAAGCCCATCCCATTCCACCCCTGCCATGGCAGGGACACCTTCCACTGTCCCAGGCTGCTCCAAGCCCCAAAGTTCAACCTGGCCTTGGACACTTCCAGGGATCCAGAGACAGCCACAGCTTCTCTGGGCACCCTGTGCCAGGGCCTGCCCACCCTGCCAGGGAACAATTCCTCCCCAATATCCCATCCATCCCTGCCCTCTGGCAGTGGGAACCCACTCCCCCTTGTCCTGTCACTCCAGTTCCTGTTGCAGATTCCCTCTCCACTTCCCTGTATCCCTTCAGATCCTGGAAGGAGCTGTGAGGTCTCCACACAACCTTCTCCTCTCCAGGCTGAGCATTCCCAGCTCTCCCAGCCTGTCTCCAGAGGGATCCCCTCAGCAACTCCATGGCCTCCTCTGGACCTGCTCCAACACTTCCATGTCCTTCTTATGTTGGGGGCACCAGAACTGTGCACAGAATTCTGGGGGAGCTCTCATGAGAGCAGGGCAGAGGGGCAGAATCCCCTTCCTTAGAAACACTTGAGAAAGCACTTTTGGGAACAGCAGGATGAGGGGGAAACAGGCAGATTAGGGCATGGCAGGGCAGCCAGAAGGAGTTTTACCTTTGGAGAACACTTGAAATGCATTCCAGGTACTGGGAGTGTAGTCACGTACATGGTAATACACCGGTACAAGTATAGTGTGCCAACTATACAGAAAAATCTTCTGCTAATTATAGACCTGGCAGGGAGAAAAAAACAGGCAAAAGTAAGGAGGTCACTCAAGGCAAACAAAATCCACAAGGAAAACCAGCAGCTGTTTTCTCCTGATGCTTTGGAACTCGTGACACTATCGGCTTACACCTGGGAATGCTGAACTACTCCACAAATATTCCCACGCCTTCCAGGCCAGGAACACAGGAGCAACACAACTCACACTGCCTTTGAAGGTGATTACAGGAAATCTAAGGATTAGGATGCAAAAGCCTGTGTGGATTGGGTGCTGAAGACATTACAAGGGATTTCATGCCCCACACCCCTCCATTAGCTGTGGCTGTCACTGACTTCTTATTCAAGGCAGGGGATAAAGTTACAGTATTTTCATTCTGAGATGAAAAGGAGTAAGTTTATTTCAGCTGACACACAATTTAGTGATTACAGAGGGTCTCCTGTATAACCCAGATGAGTAAGAGAACACATCTTTCCTGAGTAGCATTATAAAGGAAGCAGTTCACATCAGCAAGGAAAGCTCCCAAATAAAAATGCAGAGCTGCCCTGGCTGCAGGACAGGCTATTTGCAGAGAAGCCACTCAGCAGCCACAGCTGCAGAGGTATTTATTAGTGAGGGATGATGCTCACAGAGAGGGCAGATGCAGATCTGGGGTACTGTGAGGTGCTTTTGCAAAACCACCATGAGCACCCAGGGTAAAGGATGGGCTCAGGAGGGACAGCCAGCCCCAAAACTGCCCCACTGGGCAACACCTAAAAACACCTCAAAGAAAGACAATTAGACCTCTCCTGGCACATCCACCAGGACAGGAGCAACCTCTGGAGAGATCCTAAGGAAAGATCACTGCTAGGGTTACAGAAATCAGGGGTGAATCCAATTACAGCAGTCACCCTCCATGTGCCACTGCCTACAGACCCTGTCGGTTTCGGTTCATTTTAAATCACTGCTCTTTGTACTTACAGCCATTTCAAGCTGCAGGTTCTGGCATTCACAGAATCCAAGAACAGTCTGGATTGGAAGGCACCTAAAAGCCCATCCAGTCCCACCCTAACCATGGGCAGGGACACCTTCCACTGTCCCAGGCTGCTCCAAGCCCCAAAGTCCAACCTGGCCTTGGGCACTGCCAGGGATCCAGGGGCAGCCACAGCTTCTCCGGGCACCCTGTGCCAGGGCCTGCCCACCCTGCCAGGGAACAATTCCTCCCCAATATCCCATCCAGCCCTGCCCTCTGGCAGTGGAAGCCATTCCCTGTGTCCTGTCCCTCCCGACCCTTCTAAAGAGTCTCTCTCCTTTCTTGGAAGTTCCCTTCAGGCACTGGAATTCAGTTCTTGCTATTTTGCTCACTTTTAAAAAAGTAATATTCCTATCAAGCTGAGCTCCTTCCAAATTCAAAATTGGCCATTTTTTCAATTTTTCAGTGCTCTTGGCACAGTTATTAAAGTGGAGTGCTCCACTCTCAGAGCAGTATGAGTTTGCAGTGCCAGATCAGTAACACCTTGAGTGCCTTGATTTAGAAGGAAAAATTCAACTTCTGCAGGGTAAACACATTTTGCACTGGAGTACTCACTGCTGTAACACAGTATTCCAGACTTTTTTCTTCCCTCTCCTGGTGTAAACACGGGCAAAGCTGTGAGTTAAGAACTGTAATTATTAATCCTGCTCCATGAACTGAAATTTAAGTGTGGAGGGCACCATTCCAGTGGGGCAGGGGTTCTTCTCTGCAGAATTTTTCCTCTCAGATCTCGCCTTTGTGGCTTTTAGAACCAGACATGAACATCCTTTCTTCTTTTTAACATAAAGGCAAACCAGGGGTTGGGGATTAAAGGCTGAGCAACACCATATTCTGAGAGGCCAAAGAAGTGGCAACATTTTTCCAAGCACTGAATTTCATTTTTAATTAAAACTACTGCTGGCTTTTGCTGGATTTGGCATATTTTACCTTAGGAAAGTCTGAGAGAGCGCTGCACTGTAATATAAAGAAAAAATAGATGCAAAAAGCCTCCTATTTCCCCTTCCCCCAGGAGGATTTGTGTGAGTGTGAGACTCAGAGCCAGCCAGCAAGTACAACCTCCACACTTATTCCTGGCCCAGAGACTCCATTCCAGCTGTGCAGACCTCAGCAGGGAGCACGCTGCTCCTTCAGCCCCATGAGCCAAACACATGGCCAGTCCTGGCACTGTGCTTCTCCCACAGCATCTGGGAATGCTTCCCAGAGAAGTTCATCTGCCTCAGCAGCTTCCTTGAGCTCCCTGAGGAAACCCCAGTGTGCCCAGCCAGACCTGCTCCTGCCTTCTGGAGAGACACCAGCCCAATCCCATTGCATGGACAGCATTACAACCATGGAATCACAGAATGTTTGGCTTGGAAAGGACCTTAAAGCCCTTCTGGTTCATAGGCAGGGACGCCTTCCACTGTCCCAGGGTGCTCCAAGTCCCACCCAACCTGGCCCTGGGCACCTCCAGGGATGAGGAAGCAGAAGTGAGGAAGGCCCATCTGGCCCAATGCCCTCCCTTTACTCCTGAACTGAGTTTCAAAGGGAGGGGATAACCCCACCACAAAAGGGATTCAGCTCTTTCTGTAGCACTGAGTCACCAGCCCTTTAGTGCTCACCATCCAAAACCATCAAGAACAAGGTCCTCCAGATAAAGCCACCTCACTGGGCTCCTGTTCCTGCCAGCACTTCTCCTGCTCTTCCCTTTCTCCTGCTCTTCTCTCTCTGCTGCTCAGCCACAGCTTGGGCCTCTCGGACCTTGATCCCTCTGCTCATGGATGGAAAAGAGGGATTTTGGTCTTCAAAACATTCCATGATCAGTGCATACACTGACCGAACTCTGAGACTCCCTGACATCTTTCCCCAGCACCAGAAAAGGCCCTTCCAAAGGGGACTTCCTATGGCAGGGGGTTGAATAGGATGATCTTTAGGGCCCCTTCCAGCCCCAAACATTCTGTGATTCTGTAACAATAAATAAAAACAAACACCCCAAAGCAAATGGGGACACGGTAGCGGGGTACCTTCACATCTGCCAGTGACACCAATGTTACCATGAACTCAACCCACATCTCACTGCTTCAAAATCTCCAAGGATTCTGCTCTTCCTCACCTACAGGCTCTGCTGAGCTCCACCACAAGGTGTTTGATCCCTGGTATGGCCCTATTAACCTGACACCTCCTTCTTGAGGGCAATCCCACACCACCACCTCCAGCTGTTTCCCTTGGGTTTAAAATCATGGAACATCCTAAGCTGGAAGGGACCCACAAGGACCATTGATCCAGCCCCTGCCCAGACCCCCAACAACCCCACCCTGTCCATCCCTGGAGCGCTGTCCAAAGGCTCCTGGAGCTCTGGCAGCCTCGGGGCCGTGCCCATTCCCTGGGGAGCCTGGGCAGTGCCAGCACCCTCTGGAGGAAGAACCTTTCCCTGATACCCACCCTAAACCCTCCTGGCACAGCTCCAGCCATTCCCTTGGATCCCAGTTCACAGCTGCCCTCACAAGAGCACTTGTGCTCCCTCTGAATGAACAGTGAGTTCAGAACATCATCTCATCCAATCCATGGCTTTTCACCCACGAAAAGGGTTCGAGTTAACCATGCAGGCAAACACGAGCTGGGGTGTTGCTCACTTTCTTAGGGAACATTTGGACCTCTGCCTTCTGCACAAGCAGCTCACACTGTGTGCTATTTCAGCTTTGAAAACTGAGATAAGAAGATCACAAGAAGCTTCATTTTGTTTGGGTGCAAACCAGCATCTGCCCTCCAAAAGCTGTCAGAAGCACTCAAGGTTTGACAAGGTTTTACTTACTTGTATTTTAAGAGCAGCCACTGAACAAACCACAGTCCTACAAGGATCATGCCGTTGATTTCACAAATAGAAAAAGCCCATTGCACCCGATCAAAGCGATCAAAAAATGCATCTGGGAGGGGAGGCTGCACCTCCTTGGGAGGCACTCGTTCGTGAACCACCGAGATAGTCACCGTGGTGAAGACAAAACAGGAAAGTGCATAAATAAAAGCCAGGAAAGTCTTGCCCCACTCCATGGGATACTGCGAGCGCTCCGGCTCCGGCATGGGGATCTTGATCATCTCCTTCTTGAACCCATTGGGGACCCCGTTGAGTTTGAGCGCGGCGCCGAAGCCGTTCTGGCGCGCGGCGTCGCCGGCGCGCACGTGCCCGTTGGCGTGGCCGTTCCTGTGAGCCTCCATGTGGTGAGCCATCTTCAGCCCCTCGATCATGTTCAACAGCCGCTGCCCGCTGTCGGAAGACACCCGGCACAGAGGGGATTTCTTGAAATCCTCCTCCGTCAGGTTGATGAGGTCCCGCCCGGTGAAGCTCTTCAGGGGCTCACAGTACTCCGGCACGGCATTGTCCGTCAGCCAGCTGGCCACCTCCTGGGGTGACCACAGCACCACTTCTTTCATCTCGCCAGGGACGCTGGCACATGGGCTTTAGAGTGGGCAGCAGTCACTGCGGTTCCAGCGCGGCGAGAAGCTCCTCCTTGGCTTCATCTTGTCCTGGGAATGGCTTTGGCCAGAGGCGAGAGCCCGTCCCCACCCAGCTGACACCAGCGTGCGGGCGCCGCGGCCAGCATAGGAAACGCTCTACTTCATCCTCCTGTTGGCATTCTTCTTCCTGGGCAAGGGGAGAAAAACCCAAAACCAGGCATTAGGATGGCATTCAGCCTGCGGTTCATGGCCAAAGCCAAAATTCCTGCATAAAACCAGCTGTGCTCGGGATGGACAAGAGACTCTGGAGGGAAAAGAGCAGCAGAGTTGAGCTCCAGCCTTGTACACACAGCACTGCCCTTCCTGAGCTCGCTGCTGATTTCTTAAAAGATTTAACACCACTCTGCAGCTGTGGGAACCTTCCTTCCTGCTCTGTATTTGTTACATTTTCCATTTCAATGCTCTAGTCCATGAGCAGCACCCAAACTCCTCTTATCATCATCATACTCGCGGGTTTAAGGAGCCACAGAGCAAGTGTTTGGTATTATTTGTGGTAGAAACCTCTTCTACCCCTTACAGATTTGGTACCTTAATGCAAATGTGTGGCACCAGTGACTGAATACGAAACCTGTTTTTCATTCTTCAAGGTAAAAATCCTAAAATCACAAAATCCCAGACTGGTTTGTGTTGGAAAGGACCTTAAAGCTCATCCCATTCCACCCCCTGCCATGCACAGGGACATCTTCCACTAGACCAGCTTGCTCCAAGCCCCATCCAACCCACCACAGAACTCCTCCAGGTGCCACATATAGTCATCAATAATAAAAAATTGATGTAGATAAGCAAAGATCTACTCTCTGGGACAAAAGAGCAGCAGGAAAACCAATAATCAAGCAGATTAGCCTGAAAATAAACAAGCATTTAGGTTTGCCAGTATTTAGCAGCGCTGTGAGGTAAATTTGACTGTTTCCAGAGTATACTGCTTCAACTCAAATAAATGTTTTCTACTAGCTAAAAAAAAAAGGAACCAGAAGAAAATTTTTTTTTTAAAAAAAAAGAGGAACTAGGTAAGAAACTTCTATACTCAATGAATTGTAGAAATAGCTTAGAAAAGCTGATAGCTTCCAGTACAAAAGTTAAAAGAACACAGAAGTTACTTGCTTGAAATCTCTTCCTGAATTTTTGAGACACGAGCAGCAAACAAGGCAGCGATGGCAGTGACCACCACCAGCAAATCCTCAGGTCTGAGGTGTTTATTCAACCAACCAACCAAAACTGCTCCTCCCCAGAGCAAGGAGAGGAAAGCAGTGGAAGCCCCACCATCCCACAGACCACGTGCTCTGCTGCAGCATCATAAACATGAAGTGAGAAGGTAACAGCACAGGGTAAAAAAAACCACTTCATATTTTCAAAAGTCAAATCAAGCCTTTATCAGCTGTAAGAATATTTTTAGCCTCTAACAGGCTCCCAAGTGTTTGTGTTTTATCAAAGGGAGCAAAGCTGTGACTGAGGAAAACCAAAATAATTTACCCTACTGGCATGATTTGAGCTGAAGTGGCTCAGAACAGACACACAGCTTTACTCCTATGCAAACATGACCACACTGCACATCAATTCATTTTTTGACCTGTTACCTCTAAGCTCAGCAAGAAGCACAAGGTGCTTAATTTGTTAATTTGTTTTTAATTTGTTTTTCCATGGAATGAACTGTGATGGTAGAGAAAAGAAAAAACCTTGGATGGAAGGACTAGCAGTACTTTGGACAGACCAGGAATGTGCACATATTTAAATCCATGGAGCAAGCAGGGATGAAGATGACACTTCCACTTTGTGCATATCTGTGTTGTTTTAAAGCAGAAGTGAGGATACAGCTCTATTTGCTTCCTTTTCTTTCAGTACTGAGGAAGGCTTTCAAGCCCCAGATTGCTTCATTATTCAAGTTGTGTTTAGCAAATCAGTATTTAGTTACAGAGCTCTGAACATGGAAAAAGGATGGCCTGAATTATGCATGGTAACCCACATTAGAAGCTCCTACAAGGCCAGGGCTGAGCAGCAGCTCAGCTCCACCCGCCTGTCTCCATGTGCTCATTTCAAATCCCGGCTCTGGCAGCACAAATTCCCAAGAGACAATCCTAAAGGACCTCTTGTTGCTTCCCAGGATGGTGCCTCACAATGCTGATAAAGCCTAGATTATTTATTTTTAATGCTGTTTCCCCCACCTGAGCTCTGGGCTTGCAGCAGGGCCCAGCTCCCCGCGCTGTTCCATCCAGCCTGGCTTTGGGCTGGCCCAGCGCTCTGTGGGCACCACGAGGTGGGCCAATATCAACTCAACCTTTTCAGTTCTCAACACTGCAGTGCCTGAACCCCAGTTTCCCAAATCCCTGAACCTGACAGAGCAGCTTCCTGTCCACCCTGATGACGTTTTTAAGGATTTGGAATCCCAAAGACACAGTTCAGGAGCCTGTAGCCAACCTTCAAACTACATCTCCACTGCCAGGGAAGGTACAGATTGGATACTGGGAAAAATTCCTCCAAGGAAAAGGTTGTCCAGTGCTGGAATAGGCTGCCCAGGGCAGTGTCAGAGTCACCCTCCCTGCCTGGAGGAATTGAAAACGTTTGTAGATGTGACACTCAGGGACATGGTTGCCTTGGGAGAGCTGGGGGAATGATTGGACTTGATGAGCTTAGAGGGCTTTTCTGACATAAACCATTCCCTGATTACATTCCATGCAAAGCTGCCAGCAGGTTCTAAGATGAGCTCCAGATGGAAAAGTCTGCTGCCAGCTGCAAATAGCACTCAGATACTGGCACAAGAGTCCCAAAATGCTGGTGTGACCTCAGGATACCTGGCCTGGCAGCCTGACAAAAGCCAACCAAATGTGTGCCTTGCAGTTAAACTGCATGTTTGGGCAATACTGCTGGAAACTACCATCAGCTCCAAAATGTGCAATCCCAGCCCGGTGTAAATCACTATCAAGCACCTTTTGTAAAAGCAGAGTAAATGATACAGGAGGAAAGGTAATTCTCTGCCAAGGACACAGGCCATGGAGATGAGTTGTTTTCACAGAGAGTTAAAATGAGGAAAACCAACTAAAATTTTCAACATCACTTATTATTACTCAAGCCTGTTTTCACAGCCTGTCTAATGGGGGAGGAATAGGCAAAAAAGCTTATTTACTCATACCTTCCAGCTTGTGACATTAAAAATTACTCACTCCCTATCCATGAAAGCTTGATGGGGGTGTGGTTTGCAGAAACCACTCACAGCTCTCACTGACCCCTTCCCTTCCACAAAAGGTTTTCTCTCCACACAAGCTGTAGACAGAAGGTGGGGACCAGTGTCAGCTGCAGCCAGGCCACATGCCCAGGCTCAGCGTGGTCCCATGAGGATGGGGCACACACAAACCTCTCTTGACACAGGTTCTTTAGCCTGGGTGACTAAAAATTCCCTCTATCCGCAGCAGAGCTGCCTCATTAAGGAGCCTGAACTCGACAAGGAATTATAAATAACAATGTGATTATCATAACAATACCAACTGCACCATGATAATGATGCTGTGGAAAACCAGTACCTCAAAATACCCACACAAGAGCGAGCAGGGTGAAATAACCTCATCAAGGTCTCCAGGTCGCACCTCCTCATGTTTACAGGACCTTTTTTCCTGTTCCCAGCAAACACTGAAGTGCTAACTCAAAACACGGGGAGTAATTCCCACCACCACCTCCATCTACACCGTGGCCACGGGCAGGCCAGAGGGTTAAACAAGTATTTGGGGTGCACAGTTACAGCCCTGCCCAGCACAACTGTTCTCCTGAGATGCAGTTCAAGGAGCAAAGGTGGGAGCATCAAACTTTTTGGTTAGAGAATAAGATAATCAGCCATTAAATCATCAGCTGATTATTCCTTCACAGTTAGAATCATGGAATGATCTGGCTTGGGAGAGACTTTAAAGCCCATCCAGTGCCCCCCCTGCCATGGCAGGGACACCTTCCACTGTCCCAGGCTGCTCCAAGCCCCAAAGTCCAACCTGGCCTTGGGCACTGCCAGGGATCCAGGGCAGCCACAGCTTCTCTGGGCACCCTGTGCCAGGGCCTGCCCACCCTGCCAGGGAACAATTCCTGCCCAATATCCCATCCATCGCTGCCCTCTGGCAGTGGAAGCCATTCCCTGTGTCCTGTCCCTCCATCCCTTGTCCCCAATCCCTCTCCAGCTCTCCTGGAGCCCCTTTAGGCCCTGGAAGGGCTCTGAGTTCTCCCTGGAGCCTTCTCCTCTCCAGGTGAGCAGCCCCATCTCTGCCAGCCTGGCTCCAGAGGAGAGAGGCTCCAGCCCTTAAGAGCATGTCCATGGCCTCCTCTGGACCTGCTCCAACAGCTTCACATCTTTCCCGTGCTGAGGACAAGGCCCAGGCTGGGATCTCCTTGCAAGCAGAAACTGTTAAGCTCACAATTAACACTGAGAAAAAACCACATCCACCTAAATCAGAAAAAAAAAACCGCCTCCCTTATCTGTTTGTTCATCTCAAAACTTCTCCTAAAGCACTTTGAAACCCAACCAAAACAAAGAAAACCTAAGCCTTCCAAAATCAAATTGTGCCCTGCTCATGTTTGTGCTTTTACTCTCTAAGCTTTGCTGCCAGGGCAACAGTCACTATAGAAATCAGTCAAATAATAAGCTATTTCAGCAATTCGTCCCCAGGAGCCAGGAAATCCTTTCAGAGGCAGTGGGTGTGTTCCACTTGCAACCCTCAGCATCCTTCCCAGACAGCCCAGAAAAGTTGAGAGGATCCGACCCTCAGCGAAAAATGAGAGTGTAAATGAGAGGGGTTCATAAGCACAGCTGGAAGGTACAATAATGGTATTCTGGCCCTTGGAAAACAAACTCCGAGGTTCACACTGATCATGTGTGCACACAAATATGCAAGAGAAACCCAGCTGCTGTAAGGATTGAAGATTGAATGCTTTATAACCCAGCCCACCAGTGAATTCCCCAACCCCACTGATGAGCTGGAGTTACACAGAGACCGAGCGCCCCGGATAAAAGCTGGGAGCTCTTGTCCTGTGTTTTCAGAGCACAAAACAAACTGTTCACAGCAGCAGGGCCTGAGTCACTGCTACAGTCACCTCCTCTCCAGGCATTCCATCACGGCCAACAATAACGCTCTGACACCTCAATAACTGGACATCCTGTACTTGACAAGTACCTCTGCACAGCAATTTGCAAGGAAAGGGAGCTGCCTGCCACAAATTATGTGCTGGATAGCCCTAACAAGCTCTCAAGAAGTGCTTCCCTCCCTCCAGGACAGACTTGCCTCCAAACCAGCATCACTCCTTCTGCACCACTAACAAACAAGAAACTGCTGGCAGTGTAAACCAGGGCAGTAAAGCTGGGTTTGTGCTGGAAATGTAAATATATACAGATATAAAATAGCTGTAAGTGTAACACTGAGGCACAGATGGGCTCACAAGTTGCAAAGAGCTCCAAGATAGATTTCCAAGGTCAGCCTCAGATGGAAAACATTGGCCTGTGGACAGAAAGTCAGAGCAAGTGGAGCCACTACTATGAAAAGAGAGGCTGGGATGAAAATGCAAAGTAACGCCCACATCCCCTGAAAAGCTACTTACACAGCTTCAGAGGGAGAAAAAGCCCTGCCTGAATACTACATAAATCCCTGAGCAGCCTGGTTTTCTTTTAAATTACTTGATACCAAGAAGAAAAAGAAACCCTCACCATATATTTTCTATCCTAATTGAATTTTAAAAAAAAAACCCAGAAATTAAAATCTACTCATGGATGTAACAGCTCAGAACACAAGCCCAGAGTTGAGTATGGAGCATTTAAAACCCAAAGTCCTTGCAGCACATTTGGATAACCAAATAGGTCCCACCCCGAAATGGGAACACCACCAGGGTGTATTTGCCTCCATGAGACTCCACCAGAGCTTGGAGCATCCTGGTCTTACTGGAAGGTGTCCAAGGCATAAACTGAAAGGTCTTTAAGGCCCCTTCCAACCCAATGTCCTAGTTTAGGACAAATTTTGGGGAAAAAATCTCCAAAGGAGTCCCCTTAAAGGACAAACAAACCCTCCGCCCCTCCCCCCAGCACTCACCGGGTTCGGGAGGAATTGCCTCAGAGGGAAAAAAAAGTGGAAAAAACTTATTTATTAAGGAATAACAAAAAACACTCCCCAACACAAGAAAAACAGTCCGAGATGACAACAACTGTTTTCACCAATCCGAGAGGGGGTGAGCAGTCTCTGCCGGGGAGGGTGCAAAGCGTCTCTGCAGACTCCGGGCGAGTTCCCGACGTTCCCGAATCAGGGCCCGAAGCCGGTCCGATGTCTTCGCGGGGGGGGGGGGAAGAAGGAAGAAGGGGAAAAAACAAAAGCGGGAAAAAACAAGCAAAAGCAAGCAAAAAGCAAAGCGAGCAAGCGAGCCAAGCAGCCAAAGCCAAGCCTAAGCTAGCAGCAAAAGCCAAGCCTAAGCTAGCAGCCGGGGGAGGGGCAAGGCCATAGACAAAACAAACGGAGCATGGGAACAAGGAGAAAAAAAAAAAACGATTGGGATACACAGTTGAAAATGTCCTGTCACCCCAGGACACCCAAACAACTCCCTAATTCTGTGATTTAGAGCCCTACACCTCAGCTTTCTTGCTCTGCCATCTTCCTGGTGCTTGGCAGTGTGAAGACCAGCAAACACTCAGGAGGAGGCCTCACCTGAGCAGTGGTCTCACCCCAGGAGCAGTTGCTAAGCAGGGCTATTATTTTCCCAGGATGGAAATCCTGCTTCCACTGATGTGGGGATGGAAAGGATGGAGCAGGGAGGAGGGCAGGGCAGGTTTAAGTTGCAATTATTTCAGGCTGGGAAGCTGCCCCAAGTCAGGGAGGCAGAGCCAGGCACCAGGCTCAGAGCCTTTCTGCCCATTCCAGGGGTAACCCAAGCACCCATCCCATTTTGTACTCCATTCCACAATCTCAATGTCTCAATCCTAAAAAATTCAACATCTGCAATGGAAGTGGACCAATATTGGCTTATTTTTGAATAGCTGCAATAGAAGATCCACACTCCCCACACCAAATGCAAAGGAGGGTGTGAAAATATTAACAGAACACCACAGATCTTTAAAAATTAGTTTAGACCGAATATTAGGAAAAAATTCTCCCCTGTGAAGGTGGGCAGGCCCTGGCACAGGGTGCCTAGAGGATCCCTGGAAGTGTCCAAGGCCAGGCTGGACTGGGAGCACCTGGAGAAGCTCCCTGCCCGTGGCAGGAGGTGGAACAAGATGAGCTTTAAGATTCTTTCAACCCAAACCATTCTGATGGTGATTTTATGAATAATCTGCTGAGACAACAGGCTCTTCAATGCTTCAGCAGCTTCCTAGAGCAGAACCGACCCAGCCAGCACCCCCCAAACCAGCCCACACCCCTCAGGCACCACGCCGCGCTCAAACCTTGCCCACGTGGGATCTGGACAGGAGCAGCCCTGAGTGTCTGTGGGCTCTGTGCTCTGGCTGCCATCCCCAGCAGAGCTAAGCACACATCCCTGTGGTGCCTGGGGATCTGGGTCAGCCAGAGATTGGGCAGGGCTGGAAACAGAGCCCGGCGTCCTCGTGCAACCCCGCAGCCGAGCCGGCGCTGGAGAGCGCACAGCGATGCTCGCCGTCCTCCTGAGACCAGCCAAACCCCCCAGACTGATACACAAACAACAAAACACCTTCAAAGGAAAACACATCAAACACTGGAAAGGCAGAAAGAGGAGGGTTTTTTCCCTGCAAGGCAGGGAAAAAGGATGGAAGCAGGAAAATAAGGAGAGCCTAAACGTTTGTGACATGCTCCATATTTTAACTCAGTTAGTGCAGATGTTTTGGGGTTTTTTTTACCTCCAGTGACTACCTAAAAGCCATTTATTATTAGAAAGTCAGATTTGTTGGAAACCTCTGGGAATCTAAGTGGCAGCATGAATTTAAAATTTAAAAAATCATGGGAACAGAAAGGGAAGTTGTGCCCAAGGAAACTGAGAGCAGTCTTGTGACTGATGGTAACGTGGCTCTGAAATACAGACTCCAGCATAATCTGCCAAACCAGCCATGCAGATTAGAAAAAGGAAACCTGGCAGAAATCACAGAGAAAACAGATCCTCACTGAAGACTTAAATCAGTTATTTGACATATTTTTTTAATATTAGGGTTTGTTACTGGCCATGTATAAGATACTAGCCAGACCACAACAGTTGCTCCCTCCCAACTGCCTTTGCCAGAGCTGTAACTAAAGCGAAAGAAAACTTAGTTTACACGCTAGGATTCCCAGCCTAAAATAATATTTCCATATTTCATTAGCAATATAAATATTTTATTTCAAACATCCTGCTTTTGAAGTCCCAACACATCAGACCCACATCAAAAAGACTCCAAGCCTCCAGAGCTGAAATGTGAATTTCTATAGATCTTCATGCACAATGCTGTTCTCTGCATTTCAGCTGTTACTTTTCATAAACCCACCCAAAAGACATACCACCAATATTATTCATTTTCAATGCCATTCCTCTTGGAAAACAAAGCAATCCCTGGGTTTGCCTTTATTAATTTAGTTTCATGTAACACCAAGTGTTCTTTGGTCTGAAAGACAAAACACCACACATATTCAAGGTTTTTTCTGGTATAAATAGTCTGAATTTTTGAACACAGAGTCCTCCTCTTTCCAGCAATACTTGCTCAGAGTTGCACCAAAAATCAAGTAAGTCTCTTCAAGACATTTATCTGCAGGAAGGAGAGGAAGGCTCTTATTGCATAGTTGATCTAGAAAAATCAGAAGCACAGCAAAGGGAAGAAAAAAATCCCAAACCATCTTGACTGCCAACAAGTTATGGGTGTACAGCCTGCATGGTGGGGATGTGTCTGACTAGAGCCAGATCTCCTGACAGTGCAGATGAACTGTCCTGGCATCTTCCTTTTTGTGGTTATGCTACAAGCAGGAAAATCCCTCTTGGTGTATTTGCCAAATCCCAGAACCTTTCTTTACTCTCCATCACAGGAAGCCAAATCCCTCTGTTTGCAGTGGAGATCTGCCACTGCTGGCCTTGGCCCTGACAGCAAACCCAGGGGGGCTGGGGACACAAATCCTCCCCTTCCCAGTCCAGCCATCCAGCACCTCCTTCTTCAACAGCCACAAGGAGGGTGCCAAACTATTCACAACAGCTCTGGCCTCTGCTCCAAGGGTCTCTGGCTTTTGCCTTTTACAGGCAATTTCATCACTGTTGCTCAGTGTTTTGGGCACTGAATGTGACACTTTGATGATTCAACAATTCCAAATTTCAGAATCTGGTCTCCAGAGACCCAAGCCATTCCTTGCCCAGTGCTGCAAAGTAGCTTTATCTGTATGTCAGACTATTCCTACTCGTTCCATCAACTGTTCCTACTCAGCTGCTCCCAATCCATGTCAGATGTGACACTGCTCCCACCAATGATGATCTGTGACACCAGCAAATCCTGCTTAAATCTTGCTGCTGGCGACAAGTGAGCCCAAAGAACAGGAGTACACAAACATCCTCCCTGAAACATGAAGCATTCCTTACAATTTTAACTGATAGGTAATTGAAGATCACAAAACACGCTTCCTTCCACACTGACACCAATGGTGACAGTGTGTACCACCAGGTACACATCAAACAGCTGCCCAGACCACAAGCAGAGTCACTTGAAGTCCTTACAGTGTGTTCAAAGGCTACAAAATATGTTTTACATATTCCTCTCAGCTCAAAAGTTATGATAAATTAGGTTCACAAAGAAGGAGAAATAAGGGAAGATAAAAAACTCAGATCCCACCATCTAACTGTTCTGGAAATTATGAATATTTCAATAACCACCTGAAAGCCTCAGAAGTAAGTTCCTCTTGCAGACATATCCAATTGCTTCTAAATTCATTTACTAGTGGCACACTTGAGGCACAGGGATGTGCCTGTGTCCTGCTGTCCTAACACCTTTATGGAGATGTCCACCTGGCTATAGACAGTCCCAGGGAATATCTCTGGAACAGTGGCTCTCAGCCATCCTTTCTTCTGCAGGCAGTCACTCCACTATCTGGCACACTGAACAGGAAAGACTGGATGGCTGGGTAACAGATCCACAGGCTGAACTGGTAGGATTTGAACACATCAATTAAATCAGTTCCAAAAGTAACCCGTAATTCCAGCCAAACAAGGGAATCTCAGCCAGAGGTACTGGGTAAGTGTGAGCAGCTTCTGTTCCTGCCATGGAAATTAAACTGCATTTACAAACAGAATCCCAGCATGGTTTGGGTTGGAAGGAACCTTAAAGCCCATCCAGTGCTACAGGCAGGGACACCTTCCACTGTCCCAGGCTGCTCCAAGCCCCAAAGTCCAACCTGGCCTTGGGCACTGCCAGGGATCCAGGGGCAGCCACAGCTTCTCTGGGCACCCTGTGCCAGGGCCTGCCCACCCTCCCAGAGAAGAGTTTTTTCCTACTCTCTGTCAGTTTGAAATGAGAACAATATTTCACCTTCTTAACTCCCCCACCTGGGGAACGGTGTCATCCACCACTCACCCACAGCCCATAAAACTGTTGCAAAACAACCCAAAATGGAGTGCAAAGCTCAGCCAGCACTTTGTCCACCCTTCACAGCCAGAAATAACTAAAACCACTTCAATCAGATGCCTTCTGAATGGGTGGGCATGTGATCCCTCTCCTCCTGCCACAGAAGGTTTGGAGGGGTGTCCAGCTGCCAGCACGAGGCACAGCCTCAAGCAAACTTTCCTTACCCAGTTTAAACATTTTCTTTTACTACAGACTGGAAGATGCCCTCCTGCAGATGTGCTTCCTCTTCTTATAAATAACAAATATAGTTCCTGGCTTTCGCATTTATGTATTAACTTTTGTTTTACAAGTTATTATTGATCACAAAAATCCTGATATAGTACTATTTGTAATTACTGCTTTTGATATAGTATAATCTGTCAGTTAATGTGTATGCACCATATACCTTTCATAAATAGTAGTGTAATGTATACTATCTTAGACCACGGCATAATACAGACTATGAATGTTGAAATGATTTTTTCATGTGCATAACTCAGAAAATGGTGTAAAATAATGAAATTATTTCCCACATTCAGGGACTAACTTACCTGAAAGACAAGATAACAAAAAAAAAGAAAAAAATGTATTGACCCTCATCATCAGGGAGTGAAAATACAACAAGATGGAAGCACAAGAAAAAATGAAATATATTGGTTTAATCGACAAGATGGCATGAAGACAAGTCAAAGGTTAAAACCAAACAAAAGAACATGTTAACTCAAAGGAATGTTTGCCTTAAACCCCAATGAATATACATGTACCCCCTATAATGTAACCATTTACAGAGAACATGGTTTATTGAGCACGTCCCAAGTGCAGCTCCCTGCAGGGCACCCACCACCCGCTGCTCCCAACAAACACACCCAAGTGCTTAGATAACCTCAGCTGGTTTAGGCACTCAAAAGCCACGTCCACCCCTGGAAAAACAATTCATAAAAGTCAGCAATCCATCCTGGGAAGGGGACACGGGAATGAACCATTCCATCAACAAAGGGACACCCGTCGCTTTGGGAGATCACTGCAAAGCCAAGCCTGGGTGCCACAGCTGCTGTTACACAAACACTTAACACACATCAAGGACCAGCACCTTACAGAACTGCACGAACCCAGTGGCTCTGTTCTTCTTCCAGAAAGAGGAACCCAAACAAATCAACCTCCGGCCCTTCTGTTGCAAAGCATCACATGACCAACCAGCTCCACAGGCATCTGGCTTAAGGATCTTTAATTATTTGTTGTTGTTAAGCGTGAACAGCTGAGAGAGAGGGAGGGAGGGGAGGACAGATTTCAATCTGCAGTCACGTGCACGCTGTAGCTCTCTGCGAGCAGGTGGGTGAAGCTCAGATTAGCAAGGTATTAAGGAGAGCAACGCAGGGATGCCAATGAGGTGCTGCCTGAAAATAGCCCCACTCTGACCTATCTCCTCTCCCACACGGATCAGGAGATCCACAGCCATGGAACCAGGGCTCTGGGACTGCTGGGGAAGGATGGGACACTGCTAGAGTATTTAAAAAGCTGCTGAGGCTGAAGATAAAAGGGGAATGGCCAAGCAGGTAATAAAGCAGAAGCTATGCAGGAGAGTGTGATGCTCCTTTCCATCTCCCTGCAGCAAAGCCATGCTAGAGCTTGCTGGGAATAAGCCCTTCCCACAGGTAAATACTCAGGAGACACATTCCCTAGGGATGTCCAGCAGGATCCAATATCCTTGCTGCATGTGAGTAAGCAAACAAAAAAGGGGAATGACAATTCTGCTGCTGTTTCTGATGTGGAGGGGCTCCTCTGAGCCAGAGGGGTGAGGCAAGATGTTCTGGTACTGCAGAATTCATCTGGAGGTTTCCACTGGATGCTGGGAAGGGATTGTTCCCTGTGAGGGCGGGGAGGCCCTGGCACGGGGTGCAGCAAGCTGGGATAGTGACAGGTGTGTCCCTTGGAATGAGAGGGTCTTTAAGGCCCCTTCCAAGCAGAACTATGCTGGGATTGTGTGATGTGACAAGGAGCCCTTGAGAGCAGGGCACAGGGAACAGGCCATGCAGGCACCTCGTGACAGGCTCTGTGCTCCCCAGCATTCCCTCCAGGCCTGGGAAATGCACATGGGCAACCACAATATCTTAGGAGTACAAAACAAATCAGGGCCACCTTGCCACAGCTGCTGCTTTACCCACCCAGCCCACAGCCAGACTTGCTCTACAGGACCGTCCTCCAGCTGTGCTCTGACATGCAACTTATAGATAAATCTCCAAGACCTTCTGAACCTAATAAAATATGACATTTCAATAAGAGGTTATTAAAAAAAGTCTTCCTGCAAGCCACACAAGAGCTGTTGAAATGACTACTGGTGGGAAAAATACAAGTGGTAGTGTAGAAACAAGATCAAGTACTACAAGTGCTCACACCAAAAGATATTAAACAGCCACAGAAGATGGAGTCTGGGGGTTGTTCAGGTCTTTTTGTTTTGTTTCTGTGGTTTTTAGAGGTAAGGGTGGGGCTACTAGATATAGCACAGAATATAAATACACATGAGGTTCTCTTTTAGAAGTAAATATATTATCTGTCCTCAGGCATTGCAAAAGCTTTTCACTGGGTCTGAAAATAACCTAAATTCACAAATATTTTATGTGGGTGAGGGGATGGAAGTACAGTGGCAGATATCCTGATGAAATATGCAGCTCACCCCGTGTGGCACCACAACACCACTGACAACAAGGGTCTAATTCTAGGTTTGATTTCACATCAGCAGTGAAACAATATGGGGTCTGGAATTTATCTGATCCCAAGACAAACTTGTGCTGGTCTGGATCAGTCTGAAATTTAAGACATGCCACATATGGCACCATGTAAATTCAGATTTAATGGGGACACAGCTGAGCTCAGCCCAGAAAAGCCAGCAGCTCTTGGACAGCACAAGGAGACCACGTTCCTGTCTGGTTTTGGGATTTCTTGCCCTCCCCAAACACAATCTGCAGGAGACAGGCTGCCAGCAGCAAGGCTGTAGGCTCTCCTTCCTTTCTGGAGGAGCAAGGAGGAAGGATCAATATTCAGAAAGCTCTTGAGAAACCATGGAACAGCCCCTGGGGAATGGAGCAGACACAGTGCCAGCCCAAAATTCAGGAAACCTGGAGATCCTTAGCCCACTAAAAGCCACTTTTTGCCAAGTAACCAATTTCCTTACACTCTCCATTAAATAAAACATGAAGGGCAGGCAGAGACATAAAATATGAATGCACACATGTCCGAAAGCAACAGGCCCTGTTATTGTAGATGCTGCATAAATCATTGAGGACAAGGGGACTTGTGTCCCCTAATGGAGGGCACAGAATCTGGGGTCAGTCAGCAGGCAAGGGAGTTTGATATTAAGAAATGTTGTATCTATATTCGCCTTTGTGATCTGCACTGCCTAAAAATAGCAGAAACCACTTTAGTTCATGTATTATTTAGTCAGGCCAGATGGGTGAAAGGCAGAATCAAGCCTCAAGACAAACATCAGATGATTTTGGTGTGGGCCTCCACCAAACACAGCACTTGGAATGGGATGCCACAGGGCAGAATCCCAGAATGGTCTGGAATTGATAAAACCCATCCTGCCATGGCAGGGACACCTTCCACTGTCCCAGGCTGCTCCAAGCCCCAAAGTCCAACCTGGCCTTGGGACTTCCAGGGATCCAGGGGCAGCCACAGCTGCTCTGGGTACCCTGTGCCAGGGCCTGCCCACCCACAGGGACTCTCATTGGGAATTCAGCCAGAATGACAAAAATAGTCCTTTCTGTCTGATTTCCCTGCCTGGGGCCACAACAGGAGTTATGAACTGCATTGTTGAAACTCACTGCTGTATCTGTTTGCCCGAGCTGTGCCACACAAACACAACAATTTCAAGTCTTTACAATTTCAAGTGTTAGCAGTTACAAGGGTTGCTGTGGCAAATTTCTCTAGGGAAGAGTAATAGCTACCTATGGAAAACCTGCCCCCAGTCAGTGCCATCTCCTTTTTCTTGAGATTTTTTCTTTCAGGCAGTTGACTGACAAATAACACTGCTGTTTACAATGCACAACATCTTGGATTTCTTGTGTTTGTACAATTTGATTCAAAAGGAACAGCAGCTTTCAGACAGCTGGTGGCAGACAACAACCTCCAAGTTCAGTCATGACAACTCTGTAAGTAGCTGGAAACCGCTTTCCACTTCGAAAATGTGACCCAAAGTATTTTTGGACTACCTTTTTTCAAAGTAGACTTGAGGTGATCTTGCAGCCAGATGGATGAGCTCAGGATGAAGCTGTATAAGGGAATTCTCTAGGACAGGACATGCAAAGCTCCAAGCCAGTGGTGCTCAGGTCTTTGAGGGACTTCACACTGCTCTTTCCTACCTTACAGTACGAGTACAAAGCTCAACAGGTCCCCACTGAAGATCCAGAAATTGCCAAGTCTGCCCTAACACTCACTTGTGGATGCCTCCTCCTCTGATTATTCAGAGGTTCAACAGAACTGAAAGTAAACTTCATGCCCAAAGTTATTTCTGAGTATAAAATCACTTCACAGAATCCCAGAACACTTTGGGTTGGGAGGGACCTTAAGGTCCATGCAGTTCCACCCCCTGCCATGGGCAGGGACACCTTCCACTGTCCCAGGCTGCTCCAACCTGGCTTAGGACACTTCAGGGATCCAGGGGCAGCCACAGCTTCTCTTTGTAGCTTCTGCTCACCTGTTTTTAAAGGTACTTTTTAGACAGGACTCCCTCCCTGCTTCAAAGCTCTGCATGGCAGAGCATGGAGGCAAACTGTATTATGCAGGAATCTCACAAGATCAGGGAAATCATGAAGGAAAATCAGGAGCATTTGTCTCAAACTGAGACCTAGACAAGAAGGAGCAGGAGTGTTTGTACTCTTTGGCTTTTTTCTTCTTTGTTTTCCTTTCCATCTCTCCTTTCCTCCATCCTTTGAGGCTCCTCCCAGCCCCACATGTCAGACCCTTCCCAGGCCAATCCAGACACAGTCCAGATGAAAAATCACCAGGATTAGGAGAAAGTGGAGGGGCTGCTAACACCAGGGAAATACCAAACCACCACCAGAAAGAGAAGGCAGAGTACTTTAAATAACTTTGTGGTGTCTCCTCATCCTCCTCCCTGTCCAAAAGGAGAATCAGTGTGAAAGGATCCCAAGAACTGTAAATAAATGATGACCCTGCTCATCAATGAGCTCAGGCTGCAATGAAATGGAAGCCACAGCAGGCTCTGTAATCACTCACAATGAACCCCTCCAACAGGATCACTCCTGCACTGATGGCTCAATTATGCCTGGGCAGAATGTTACACAACATTAAACATTAACAAAAGTCTGAGCCTGGGTCACTTTTCTCCCAGATAAATCCAAATCAGTAACCTAGTGCTTTTAGCCTAAGTAACCCAGAATTAGCAGATCAATTCTTTTCCCAACTTTCCCTTCACGTCTGATAAAAGCCAGGCCACCACACAGAGAGAAAAATGTTTGCAAACAGTCCCTCTGCTAAACAGTTAAACTGTTATCATTTAAAATACATGTGGTTTGTGAGAGAGATGCTGATGTAAATTTAGTAGTTCAGAAATTAACCAAGGGCAAACTGTTTTGGGCTATGAGGGTTCACTCTCAGCTCCTCAGAAGAACTTGTTCCCTCCTCTAAAATCCCGTTCCCAGCAAACAGTTGCACCACTTCTGCTCCTGGAAGCTGCAAGGAGATCCATGAAGGCAAACACAGCAGAAAGTTGCTTTCATTTCTCATTTGGCTTTTGTAATATCATTTTTCATAACTTCACCAAAACTAGAGATCCTCTCACCACCTGAAACATTAGTCCACACTCTCTCTGCAAATGTATTTACACAAACTAAAGTTTCTCAATGTTTGCCCAGTTCAGATCACAGGGTCCCAGGGTGGCTGAGGCTGGAGGGAGCTGAGTGGGCACCTGGTGGCACCTCCCTGCTCCAGCAGGGCCATCCCAGAGCACAGGGCACAGCATTGTGTGCACACAGCTCTGCAAGAGCCCCAGGGAGGAGAGCCCAGAGCCTCTCTGGACAATGTGCTCAGGGCTGGCCCTGCCCAGGGAAGAAGTTGTGCCTCCTGTGCAGGGGAATTGCCGGGCTCAGCCCCTGCCCGTGGCTCTGGTGCCATTGCTGGGCCCCGGAGCAGAGCCTGGGCCCTGCTCTGCCCCTCCCTGCACACAGGGACACCCAGGGCTGAGGGCCCCTCTCAGCTGGGGCTCCTCTCCAGCCTGAACAGCCCCAGCTCCCTCAGCCTTTCCTGGGCACCGAGATGCTCCAGGCCCTTCCTCAGCTGCGCAGCCTCCGCTGGCCCCGCTCCAGGAGCTCCTGGCCCTGCTCTGCTGAGGATCCAGAGCTGGACACGGCACTCCAGAGGTGCCTGCAGGGCTGCCCACAGGGCCACCATCCCTCCCTGACTGCTGACAATGCTCTTCTGCTGCCCCGGGGTCCCATTGGCCTCCTTGGGCCCAGGACACTCTGCTGCCTCAGGGACAGCTCCGTGTCCCCCAGCACCCCCAGGACACTCTGCTGCCCCAGGGACAGCTCCGTGTCCCCCAGCATCCCCAGGACACTCTGCTGCCCCAGGGACAGCTCCGTGTCCTCCAGCTCCTTCCCCACAGAGCTGCTCCAGCAGGGCCCCCCCAGCCTGTGCTCTTGGTGGGGTTGTTCTTTGTTGCTTTAACCTCAGAACAACATCCAAACACACTGAGAGAGCTGAACAATGCCAGGATTTAGGTGGGGTGTGACTGGTTTAGAACAGACAAACCAATGTCCCCAGAGCAAAGCAGGTGGCTGAGATTAAAAGGGGTAATTTCAAAACACCAAAGGACTTAGAAATAATATGGATAAAACCCAGAAAGCTGGGAAGATGAAGAAACTGAAATCAAAGTTACACCAAAACTCACTTGCTGGTGGTCTTCCAACTAAATCCTTCTCATCCTTGATGCTTAATACCCAACAATCCCAAAGCATCAGCTTCTCCAATACAAATAAATTGGAGTCCAATGTGTTCAGCTTGTTGTTTTAAAAAATAAATCAAGTATTACAGCATTCATATTCTTAGCGGTGAAAAACCTGCTTGACTGCAGAAGTGATCTTTTAAGTGTACAAGAAAACAGTGTTATATCTATCACTGAGACCACTGAATTTTTACTCCTAGATATGAAAAGCAGCCCAGTAATTCATGAGAAATCATGCTGAAGTGTTACAAAACTTAACTGAGTAAAGATACCTGCTTGTCTTCAGGATTCTTTTTCAGAGGTTGAAGAGTAACTTCAATTCTTAAATTCGCTTTTAAAAGGTAGAACAATTCCAGGTAAAGGTAAGCTCTGACTTGATAATGAATTCCACCTTGTACTCACAGCTTCACAAAAAGAATAAATGCTGTTTGTCTTCAAAGTATTTTCCCAGGAAACCTGACAGGTTTTCTGAACTAAGTATTAGATAAACATTCTTTAGCTATGATAAATAACTGTAGTCCCTTCACTGCATCCTTTGGAGGGAGTGCTTGGTACAGGATGCATCCTGGGTTTTAGGATCTATCTAGGATGGATATCCAGGATATCTGAAATGCCCCATGATATTTCTTTCTCAGCACTGTACAGGATGGGTCACTGTTTATCAGTGTGTGGCTGGGAGTGCTACAACAACAGGAGCTGAACCAAGGAGCAGCAGGAGAACTCAAACTGTTCTAAAGGCTGACAAAGAGATAAAAAACCTAAAGAAAGCAAATAAAAATAAACCCCCAAAACCACAGACCAAAAATATCAGCAGGAAACAAACTTTTCAGCAAAGAAAATAATGGTTTTCCTAACTTGATTTTAGGAATTCAGTTGTTTTAGGAAAGACGACAGAAAATATATCAAAAGAACCAGTGAAAACCACAAGGAACAGTGATAAACACTGAAGGTTGGTGACAAAACACTGTACAGTGACCACTTCCTAAAAGCAACACTTAAAAGGTCTATGGTTTCCAAAGCACAAGTTATTTACCCTCGCCTTGTCTGTTGACTCCTTCTCTGACACTTCACACACTTATTGCAAAATGAAGTCTCTTCTGAGAGTGTCATATTACACATTCACATTCTGTGAAATCACACCCCCAGTACTTTTTGGGTTTGCTTTTTTTTTTCCCCCAAGAGAACTCTCCTCATAAAACAGCAGAATAAGAACAATTCAAAGAGCAGAGTAAATCTCCTTAAATCTTTGTCCTTAGCTTGGCCAGACTAACCCAGATGAGCTCAGCTGCAGCTGGAAGCTTAAACCCAGCCTTTCCAATGGGAGCTTCCAGTCCGTGCACATCTGGACTCGTGTCACCTGTGCCAGCAGAGCTCAACAAGCTTTTCTCAGAGACATTCCCCTCCTCTCCTGTGCCTGGGTGATTAAAACCTGCTCTTTTCCTGGTCTTCTGCAGGCACGGAGCACGAGCAAGTCCTTCCCCTTTCGGTGGCAGCAGCGAGTTGTGAGAGCAGCCCGGCTGGATGCTTAAACCGTACCTCACATTTCCTAATCCGCCTTTCTATTTTTAACCAGAGTAGTTTCCCCCACCTCCTCTGCCATGCAGACAGCTGCAGAAAGCAGCTGGAGACAACAGAGTGCTTCATCAGGGCAACTTTCCTGGCAAAAAACCATCCTCAGGCCAGAGGCGAGTGCACAAGGGGCAGCAGAGACACTCCCAAGGTGTGCTCCTTCTCCCTGTCCCTTGTGGCCACAACAGCTCTGACTGCACACAGTGTGGCAACCTGGTCACCCAAAGGACCGTGGCTCACCCGAACTGGCTGAGATCCCCATCAGCACCTCTTGTCCCTAAAAACTCAAAGGAGAAAGGCTCAAGCAAGGATCCAGAGCATGGATCTGGGCTCTCCCAGGACAGGGAGGGGGGACCACCCTGCCAGACAGCATCACTACCTCACACAGCACTTGGGAATGCCTGCTGGGGTGTCCCTAGTACAGAGACCTCCTTCCACAAGCTCACACCTCCTGGGGAAAGGTCTGGAGTCACCTTCTCCTCCAGGTTTGAATATCTCCTCCCTCAGGCACTTGGTGTCAGGTATAACACCTGAGACACACAGCAACCCCTGAATTCTCTCCTCACATGGGAAAGCAGCTTTAAAAACCTCAGCTTTAAAAAGCTAATGTGCAGCCAAGGCTGTAAAGTTAACCAAGCAAAAAGGGCACTTTCCTGAGCAGGAGGAGCAGTTTGGAGCTTTCCCAGGCAGCTGGAAAGCCAGGCACACAGAGCACAGGCTGTGCAGGGCACTGAGCCGTGCCCAACAGCACACAGCACTTGGGGCATGGGCTAGCACTGGAGGTGAGGTCCAGGTTTCTGAGCTGTGCCCTCCAAGGCCTTGCTTGGACCCATTTTCTCCCTAGAGATGCCTGAAAATCCTCTGGTAGGACCAAGCAGAGCTTTGGCAGAAGACAGCCAGGCTGAGAGTTTGGCACTTAAAACAGACCCGGCTTAGGGGGGAAAGGCACAACTCCAACACCGACTCAGGGAGCTTAGAGGAGTTTAGCTGGAAGTTTTGAGTCATGCTCTTGGACATGGGCAGCTAGAACAGTGTAAGCCCTTCTTGAGCTCTTTTTCTTTTGTTCAGGCAATGGCTACAAACATCACAAATGAAGCTACTTCTGCTGTTGTCCATGTGCTACAGATTTGCCATGCTTTAAGTTACTCACACAAAACAGACTCGCTGCCAACACGATCAATCAAACTGTAAAGTGAATGCAGACAGGACTGTACAGACTCTAAGTATTAAAGGCTTCAGAGAAACCCATCTCTTACATGCCTACAGAAACAAAAGTCAACCAAAGCAGAAGTCTGGTATGGAATTAAGCACAGCAAGACCCAGAGCAATTCTTCCCAGCTCAAATGGATTTCAGTCACAGGATGCCAGGAAACAAAGCTGCTGAGCAAAATACTCCATCAGCCATAAACCCACGTGAAATTACATTTCATTAATGAATGACACTGTTTACAAGTAAGTAAATGCTGTGTTTCCCTCTGCCTTAGCTGGAGCTGCCCTCTTAGGAAAAACTGTGGGAGAGCATCTCCTCTCCCATCATTAATCCACTGGACTACAACACTTTGGTAACAGGCACAGAAACCAGAGCAGCAGCAAACACCCACGTGTGAAACCAGGATCTGCAAGTAGTTTCACTTCTTACCTTCTGGAAAATGGGAGTTTCAGGAAAGGAAACCTCTTTAGCATCTTTTACAGGCACCAGGCCGTGGGTTAATGATTTACCTGACAGTGCTGTTAAGCAGATTAGATAAGAGTGGTTTTGTTATGGTCTGTTCTCCTGCCTCTGTCTGTAAAACCAAATCAACTGGCCGATGAAGTAGGCAGGGTATTACTTGACAGAGCAGGAAAACATTAATACTCCTCTCAGCTTGCTCGCACCATCCTGCTATAAAAACCCATTTTTTATACAGACACACATGCCCATCTATACACACACAGCCTAAAAACCAACGCCTGGAGTAGCTCTTCTCTGTGTGTACACTCAATTTGTGTGTGCATATACACAAATATATGTATAAAAAGTACACACAGATGAGCCACTGCAGGCAGTTTGGTTTAGTTTCTTCCTCAGAAGTCGAGCAAAAAAACCCCCTTGACTCATCGCTCTAAATCTATTAGAAAGCTTCCAGATTAAAGCATTGAGTTGCAAAGAGGTTTAGGATGAGCAGAAAAGGCGGCTGTGCCAAAAACAGGATCACAGCCCCTGGAAAGGCTCCGTGGTAGATCCATGGTGCAGCTCACGGATCAAGTTCTGTTCCCCCTAGTGCCCTCCGAGAGGATTTCTGTGCTCTCCCTGTGACTCACGGGCTGTTCTCCACACCCAGGGCCACCCTGGGTGGACCCCCACGCTGTGTGGCAGCGGTGACACGGTGACACACACGAAGCAGGCACAGGTACACGGCGCTGCCCAGGCACAGCCGCTCTACGACATCACAGAAAGTCTGAAACACCTTCTTGCTCCTGCTCTTTCATACAAACACTTGCAAACAACTGCTCTGGGCACATCTGGCAGCAGACAAGGGGGAGCTCAGGCGTGGGGGAGAGCTGCCCGAGGTGGCAAAGGGGACAGACAGCAGGTTGTGCCCGGCTTTTAGTTTGCGCAGGCAACGCCGCTGCCACGCTGTGTAACTCTGCTTATCTGCCACAGGTGTGCTGCAAACAAACCTACAAACCCAGAAAGCAGAGGGAGATGCTGCGCTCCAGCAGGAGATGAAGCTGCCTGATGGAAACACAACCATGACACAATCTGGGGGACAAGCCAGGGGGACTCACCGGCAGGTCACTGCTGTCCTACATACTGGCACAGCCTGGCTGGTTTCTAGTAAAAAAAAAAACCCAAGCTGAACTAAAAACTAAGATTAAAATCAAGCAGCAAACGACAACGCAACCGCAACCTTAAGCGCCGCTTTCAAAAAAGTCACGCAAGCAAAACCACAACCAACTCCCCAGAGCTGTGCTGTAGATCTGACCGTACCCAAGCCCCTCCGTCGCTCTCCATATGCACCCCCGGCCGTCCAGCAGCAGCCAAACACGCCTTTACACTCACAGGGGAGGAGAGGGCTACTCACTCCTGGCAATGAGGCGGCGGAGAGCAGCAGAAAACGCGGCTTTCCCTCTCGCGGCTGCAGGCAGACGCCGCTCCCGGCGGCAGGACGGGGACACGGCGGCGGCGCGGCCACTCCCGGGCCGCGGAGCGCGCCCGCGCCTCCTTCGCCAGCCCCGACTTCCTTCGCCTTCAAAGTTGCCTTTCAACTTCCCCCGGGCTGGGCTTCCTCAGCGCTCCTCTCCCAGCTGCTCGCTAGCCCCGCGGGAAGCGCCTGCGGAGGGAAATGGGGAGACGTGAGCGGAGATCCAGAGGGGACGGAGCGACAGCCCTCCCGCCGCTCCTTCCCCGGGCGCGCCACTGCGTCAGCACCGGGAGAGGAGGGGACGGAGCGCCCGCGACAGGAGGAACAGCGAGAGGAGGAGGAGGAGGAGGAGGAGGAGGCCGGGAGTGCCAGCCCGGCCGCGGGTGGTGCAACAGCTCCCGGCAGTGCTGCCCCACCGGCAAACAGCACCTAAAACATGGGGAAATGGGTTCACCACCTAATTCAGCCTGGTGATTCCTACTGTACGCATGGAACGTTTTCATTAAGTGTCACTTTTGAAAGCTGAAAAAGTCACTGCAGGGAGGGAGGATTCCTTTTTCCAATATATATGAGTACCAGATGTTAAGTCCTACCCTACAAAGAAAAAAAAAAAAAAACCTCCACCAAAAAGAACAGTCGTGTTCCACCACACTAACACGAAGCAAAACAACCAATTCTCCAAGCTTTCCATGAATTTTTTGGCTCCAACCCACTGCTGACACCAGCAGCAGAGTCCCTGGCCAGGCAGCATCACCGTCCCCCGAGAGCTGGCATCCAGCCTGTATCCCAAAGGACACAGCAAGGACTGGAAGCACACAGGAGCTCCTGCCCGTGGATCCAGCGGGAAAGGCTGGTGAAAGCATCCCAGGTGAGAGGCAGCAGAGGATGTCTGCTGGCCGCTGCCTTGGGACAGCGGGGAGTTGCTGTAATTCAGTACAAAACCACAACACAAAGCAGGCTGAGTCATGTTGGGAAAACTGATGGGATGAGCAGCGCTGGCAGTGTTTTCAAGCAGAGCACAGACTTTCCTGAATCCGCTGGATCCAACAGAGACACTGTCCAGGAGTGAAGTCAGAGCAGCCTGCTTGCACTCCACAGATTAAATAATGTGGAAATTGAAAAATAGGCAGCGGCAGTAACAAATACCAGCGTCAAATTTTCTGAGCTCCATCCCGAGAGAGGGAGCCTGTTGCCAGGAATACCAAGGAATCTGCAGAGCCACATTGAAGAAGCACAGGGTGGAAAAAGAATTTTCAGAAGCTGCACACAAAAATCCTTCCACATTCATCCTACCATACAGAAAACAAGTATTTTAAAGGAGTAGCTGCTTTGGGGTTTTTTAATAGACCCACGCCCCTGAACATGGCCCAGCAGTGCTTGTTCCTAACGCAAGGAGACAGCCAAGTATCCAGTGGAACAATGTGCTCACCACCAGCTCCTCCACGAAGTTTAGACACCTAAAAATGGCTCATGGTCAAGTCCAACTCAGCCTATTTTATTTAAAATCTGAGGAGACATGGAATGAGGCACCAGTGAGCTCCCTTTTTTTCCAGCAGTCTTTTAGTAACTGGGCTCTGTAACACTCAACAGATGTCATCTGCCCAACCTGGCCCCGCTTATCTAGGAGGGATTCTGGACTGAAAACGGTAATTGCTCATCACCTAAAGATTCCTTAGACATAATTCAATCAGTACCAATCCCGTAAATCCCTCCCACTGAGAAGATATATAAGGAATCTAGAGGCCAAGGACTCCCTGTTATGCTGACCACATTCATGTCTACTCTGGGCCCTCACAGGACATTAGAAGTCACCTGGTGAGGCCAGTGGCCAACTCATTAACTCCCTCCTGACAATAAATGAGTTCATATTGGACAGAACTGCTCTTGTGTTACTCCAGCAGATCTTATCGAGGTGGTATTTTTTTACCCCATGATTCAGGGCTGTGTATGTTCAGTGACCTCAAGGCACATAACAAAGCCAGCCCTGTGTTCCCACGAGTCAGGTGGGGCCAGAATGGAGAAGAGAAGACAGTTGGACGAGTATTACAGGTAATTAAAAGTGTGCTTTGAGAACACCTTTTCAATCATACTGCATTTAAATACTGCATGTGTCCAGACAGATACAACATAACACCCTGTAAAGCCCTAAACAAATAAAAAGAAACACAATGAACTCTTCCACAAGACGTGCAAAGGAAGGGTTTTTTTCTGCTACACAGTCCAGCCAGAACATATTTAGCCTAAGAGCTGAGAGAGGACAGCCTGAGCTGATGACATAATTTTCTTTCTATAGGACTGAATATCCGGGAGTACTGCTCTCACTTCAGTGGCTGTTGCTGTTTCACCTCTACCTTCCCCCGTCCTGCTTCAACAGGAGAGTGACCATCGCCTGAAAAACGCTTGAAGAAGAGAGATGGCCACAGAGATGCTGCTTCTTTCCCACCAAAACATGAGCAATGTGACACAAAAACCAGATCTGAGGCTGACTGCTGGCACTGAGGAGAAAGGGCTGCTACCGAGCTCCAGTGCTGATGTGTCCTGATCATTGCAGCACCACAGGCATTTGGAATGTCCTTCCAAAGGCCTGGGGAAAGGCCTTCCTTGCCTTGACAGCTTAAATCTGCCTAAACATCAAAAACAGACAGATTACGTTCAGCCCCCTTTCCCCCGCCCATCAGAAAAAGTGTATTAGCAGATGAAATCCAGTACTGAGGGTGGGAATGAAAGTCTCGGGCAAGTAAGAAAAAACTGCTTAGAACCCCAGGGTCACTGAGGCTGGACAATCCCTCCCAGCCCATGGAGTCCCAGCTGTGCCCCATGCCCACCTTGTCCCCAGCCCAGAGCACTCAGTGCCACCTCCAGCCCTTCCTGGGACACCTGCAGGGATGGGCACTCCAAAGCTCCCTGGGCAGCCCCTGCCAAGGCCTGAGCACCCTTTCCATGGAGAAATTCCTGCTGCTGTCCAAGCTGAGCCTCCCCTGGCCCAGCTTGAGGCCGTTTCCCCTTGTCCTGTCCCTGTTCCCTGGGAGCAGAGCCTGACCCCCCCTGGCTGTCCCCTCCTGCCAGGGACTTGTGCAGAGCCACAAGGTCCCCCCTGAGCCTCCTTTTCTCCAGGCTCAGCCCCTTCCCAGCTCCCTCAGCCGCTCCTGGGGCTCCAGCCCCTTCCCAGCTCCGGTCCCTTCCCTGGACACGCTCCAGCCCCTCCAGGGCTCTCTGGCCCAGAACTGGACACAGCCCTCGAGGTCCCTCAGCAGGGCCAGCCCAGCACTGTGACTGTGTGATGTGTTCATACAGCTTCACACGAGCAATGTAAATCTATACATCCACCCCAGGTATCCCAAAAAACCTTCAAAGCATTTTCTTTTCTGGCTGTCCATTCAAGTAACTTGTCCTGGTCACTGACACATCAGAAAAGATGTGCTACAGGAGCATTATAAAGCTACTGTGACCTTTGTTAGCATTAAAGCACTTAGACAAGTAATGTGAAACTTTATTATAATATGTGTAATTAAATAATAATTATTATTTCATCTGTGTCACAGCATTAACAGCCATTACAACTTCTTATGGGGAAGGCTGTTAATGGACAGTTGCTTTTGAAACTAAAAACATTTATGTTAATGGGTTCTGAGAGAAACTAAAAAATATGAAACAGCTGAATTTAAAATCTCTTTAGTACTATCAGAATAACTTCCAGAAGTAGCAGGTGAAGTGCTTAGGTGTGTTTGCTAACACAAAGGGAGATTCCAGAGCGCTGATGTTTTCATCAGTTCCAGCAATTAAGTTTCCCGGAGGAATGCTGTGTCATGTAACGTGTGACTCACAGAGCAACGTCCGCAGGAAACCACTCTTCTCCCTCTCTCCCTATAAAAAGCTCAGCCTTGCTTGCAAGTTGAACTGAGTTTCCTGAGCAGAATCCCTCCAATTTCAGCATCATGTGCTCGAGCACGTGTGCAAGAGCGAAGGTGTATTTTAAACCCTGGCAGCAAACCAGAATCCTCTGGAAAATCAGCTGGAAGCTCCTCCTGCTCCTCAGGAGTTCAGCAGGGAGTTAAGAAACACCTCGTGCTGCTGTGTTTGGACACGTGGTTGTCCTTTGCCCTCGCAGCAGTTTTGCAACCTGAGCTGAGCTCTGGCTGGCTGAGCTGATCCCGGGCACCCCCAGTCCACTCCTGCTCCCTACAAATCCCCAGACACGGGGCTGCACCTGCACTCTGAAGGATCACACACATTCCTTGGGCACACACTGTAACTCTAAAAGGGATGGCAGGAGCAGCAGTGGGATCTCAAACCCCTGGAGATCCACCAGGATACAGGACCTCACAGTGAAGCGTCTTCACTCGGTGCCACTCGTCATCCAAGCAGCTCCTGGAGTTCTCTTCTCATCTAAATGGATAAAATCCTCACTCTGCTTATCATGTGTGCTTCCCAGGGCTGCAGGGTGTGCTCAGCCTTCTGTTCTTTTTGGTTCAAAGCCATGGTTGACCTTCAGATCCTTGGAGAAACACATGGTCATTCCCAGGGGTGGCTCTGCAGAGCTGAACACCCAGCACCTCTCCAGGGAAAACCCTTTGGAATGGCAATTCCATACCCAGGTCAAAGAAAGAATTTAATACCATTGAGGTCCCTTTTGAGCCTGGAGGAGTGAAGCTTTCCATAAAAGAGAAAAACAGAAATGAGACTCTCTTTTCAAACCCCCCACTCAACAATAAGGACATTTTTCACAGGGCAGGGTATCATTCCCAAGTGACTGTATCCCACATCCAGCTACAGCATTTCCAGCTTGGGAAGTGCCACTCCTAATTCCCTGATCCACTTATTCTGCCCTCCCAGAAGTCTCATCACCCAGGAGTGTTAAAAACCTCCAGTTAAAAAAGTCACTGCCTCAAAGTTTCAATTTGCTTCTGTCTCTTCCAAACCCAAAATTTCAACCCAAAGGCCTCTGTTACAGATAGTTTCCTCACCAAATAGTGTAATGGGACACATATTGGTGTCCCACTGATTTTTGCATCTAAAGAGTTTGCTGTTTGCCCCACACCTTGGGACAAGGCTGCTGGTTTGTACACCAGCAGTTTGGCACTATCAGGTGCTCTGGCTTCTTTAAGGCCTTAGACACATCAAGCAAAATAAACATTTCAAAACAACAAACCCCAACCAAGCAAAAATAAACCCAGCCACAAGTCCAAAAACAAAGCAAGAGTTAATACAGGATGATGTTTGGTGCTAAAGTTCAACAGCAGGGCTCATGGGTGTGGAGGGGGCTTTTTCCTGTTAAAGATAAATCAACCACTCCACATCCTGAGTGTTTGCTTGCACGCCACAGGCACACGGAGCACAAAGCAGTGAGACATCCACTCCTTGGGGCTCTTTAGCAAGGTGTTTGTTTGGTATCCCAAACACCTGACCTACACCTGCTGCTCCTGCCAGGAGCATCTCCCTCGCAGCCAAGCAGCAGACCCAGAAGGACACACACTGCACTCCAAGAGCCAGAAGATAAAACACCCGTTATCAATTCATCCCAGCCTCAAGTTCCCCTTTTTTCCCTATGAAGCTGGCAGTCAATATCCAAAGGTTAAATGGCCCTGACATCTCCACCTATCCAATACCTTTCTCATTAATAAGCATGATGTGGATTAATACTCAAATATGCACTTCCTCTGCCCCAAGGGCAATGGGAACAACAGATCAGGAGTGATAAGGAGCTGTTTGTGAGGGCTGCAGGGTGTTGTATTCCCAGTATCCTGTGACAGGGCTTTACACACAGGTGAGCCGTGCAATTCCATCATTCCAACTCTCATCCTCCTTCTTGTGACTCCCCTGGCCACAAGTTCACCTGGGTTCAACGGATGACCTTAATTAAGTGCTGGGAAGAACAAATTATGCTCAGGAAGCCAGAGACATTAATCTCAAAGGCTTAAAGGTTTTACAGGGGAAGTGTGTTTATATGTCCCCATATCTCATCCTACAAAAAAGGGAACAGCAATGCCACCACAAGCAAAGACTGCTTTTGGTGTCACTCAGATAAAATCTAACTCTATTTTTACCTCCACCAGTGATCAAAATACAATCAAAATTTGGCCTGCTAGACCTTATTTTTATAACCTTGACCTCCAGTTCAATTTATTCTTAAAATATGTTCAAGCATAAAGGTCTGTGTAAACATGAAAAATAACAGCCTGGTCCTGCTACCAGGACCATTAAAATTCTGCTTTGTTGCATATATATCCTTAAAAAAACACTGTTCAGTGAAATCCCAATTCATATTTCTTATAGGGACACTTTTTTACAATCACCTGGATTATGACTAATTGTAGTGTCTCTCACTACAATTCCAAACAGGAACTTGGACAGGGACCTGAAGGAACTTCATCTTGCTTCCACCAAAACCAAGTCTCAGCAGCTTTGACTGCAAAAGGCATAAAATCATGGAATGGTTTGGGTTAGAAGGAATTTTAAAGCTCATCTCATCCCACCTTCTGCCATGGCAGGGACACCTTCCACTGTCTCAGGCTGCTCCAAGCCCCAAAGTCCAACCTGGCCTTGGGCACTGCCAGGGATCCAGGGGCAGCCACAGCTTCTCTGGGCACCCTGCTCTGTCTGGGCTTCATCACACACTAATTAAATTAAACTTATATTTACAACACACACATATTATGCTGCAGCACACACAGAGCAGCTAAATCAAGCCATGGCCAAATACCTTTCCCCTGGCATTCATCACCTGCATTTTGGCTGGCATTTACTGCGCTGGCACTTGCATTTCTGTTCTTTGACACCACTCACAACACATAGATTATGTTCCTGTTTTCAAACCCCAAAACATCAAAAACCCCTCTCCAAGAGCACAGACAAGGGGACTCACTCTGCTTGATACCAACAGCAGAAGGACCTGGAGCTGCCGGAATGAATCCAGAGGAGGCCTTGGAGCTGCTCCAAGGGCTGGAGCNCCTTGTGTCTCCTGGTTATTCCCAGTGGATTACCCAAGGCTGTAACAGAGCTGATTCCACAGGAGTTAAGTGGGTTAGGTGTGTATCTCAAACTGGGGACACCACCATCCCTTCTATGCTCTCAGTCAAAGAAACCCCTGTTATTTTTTAAGGACCTGTAACTACTCCCAAAGGTTGACCTCACTTGGGTACTATTGTGCTGCACACCCATGATTTCCTAGAGCAAGAATAGCTCAGTTTCTCCCCCATCCACACCAAAGAGCTCCAATCCAGAACATCTCCACAGAACTTCCACTGTCTGTTGTGTTTCCTAAAAATCACTGTCAGAGGTTCTACCACTGCAATTGCAGGTCACAAAAATGCAGTTTGGTTAGGAGTTTAAAATATCTAATAGGGAGTAAAACTGTGAAGGTAAATACTTCAACTTTCTAGAGAGGCAGACTTGCTTTCTTGGCTGTTTATGCTGGACTGTTATATTTGCTCAGAGATTGGCACTTCTGCAAAAAATCAGGGCTCAAACACGCTCAGCTTCATACTGCCCACTTCAAAACCTTCAAGAGTTACTTTCTGTGTCTTCTACAGCTCACAAGCAGCAAAAAGTAACAAATGCAGCTTCAGATGTCAGAAAACCTGGCCTTAACCAAAAGTAAATGCCCTTATTTTGCAAACTACCCTACAAACACAATACAGACCATTCAGTTTACACCTTTATAAAACTAGTATCCAAATTCCTTATTTTAGATTCAGACCAAGCCTAATAATAATAGAAAGGCTTGGGAAGTTCCAGAGCCAGTGCTCTGAAGGGCTTAGAAAGCTACAGATGAGGCAAAATTCAGTTTTATTGCAAGGAAATCACTTCCACAGTGCAATCACAATATTTGGGGAGTGGGGGGAGAAGGAAAAGCCCCTGTGCATCACCTGATGAGGGGACACAGCAATCCCGGAGCTGTGATGCTGTGCATGCAAGCACTAATGAGACAAATCCGGCTGGATTATTAAAGAGCCATTGTCCTGAGCCTGGAGGCTTTCAGCAACTCATTTCACAGCTCCTCTCTAAAAACCACGGCGGAGTTTCACACCTCCGCCCCCCGGAATGAGAAGTTCACGGGTTTTGGGGGTGTATGTCACTACATTAGTCAAACAGAAAAAGGCGTTTACCTTCCCAGGCTTCCTGTCCTTCCCAGGTGATCATTTCCTATGACTCTCCAGGCCTCCCCTCTCCCCAGGAGGAGAAGAAAGGAAAGCTTTCTCCTGCAGGTTTGCTTTCAGTTTGGCTCAGATGGAGAGATTTCTTCTAAAGCAAACACTCCTGCAACGTCACCGCGGATATAAATAGGCAGAGGAGAAGGAGGGAGAAGCACAGCCCTTCTGGAGAGACTGGATACATTAGGAAACACACACGTAGGGGAGAATATCAGACAGAAATAAAGCCTTTATTTTCCTAGAGCTACACGCACAGCCTCGACTCGGACACCACAGCCAGGCTGAATCCAAGAGAAATATTGCATCCATCCAGTGAGAGAGGGAGGTTCTCACACATGCAGGGCTTGTGCCAGGAGCTGTGCTATTCCTGCTGCCCCCCCGGAGCTCACACACACGGCTGCACGTCCAAATAAATGCCAGGAAAGCCACCTGCACCCACACACCGAGGTGGGCAGCAGGCACAGAAGGGCCTGCAGGGCTCCATAGGACATTGTCCAGAGCAGCTGTGGCTGCCCCTGGATCGCTGCAAGTGCCCAAGGCCAGGCTGGAGGGGCTTGGAGCAGCCTGGGACAGTGGGAGGTGCCCCTGCCCATTGGAGGGATCTCATCCTTACAGACTGGCAAGAACTGGTCAGGGATGTGAAGGTCTGGGCACCTCTGGCTGCACTGACCATGGAGTTCAGAGCCCTCCAAGGAAGGAGCTGAGGGAAAAAGCTGCGTCACAGGCCTGAATTTGAGGAGAGAAAAGGGACCCAAAAGAGCTGGATGATAAAAAGCATCACCTCCTCCAGGTTGAAGGACAGACCATCCCAGCAAACAGCTGATCAGTGGGCAGGAGGCCTCCATGGAGGAGCACAGAGCTCCTGATCAGAGCCAGGCGCAAAGAGCAGGGCAGGGGCAGGAGGAGTCCAGCAGGAATCTGGGAACACTGATCCTGCAGGGGCAGGAGGGATCCAGGAGGAATCTGGGAACACTGATCCTGCAGGGGCAGGAGGGATCCAGGAGGAATCTGGGAACACTGATGAGGCAGGGATGAGGCTAAGAGAGCCAAAACACATCTGGAATTTAATCTGGCAAGGGATGTGAAGGGTGCCAGTGAGGCCAACCTTTGGGAACTGCAGGCTCCTGAGGCCAAAGGGGAAATCCAGACAAGGAAAACTTATCCTTAGTGGAACAGGATCAGGTTGGACAGCAGGCTGGACATACTTCATCTCATGGGACCTGATGGAATGGATCCACAAGTGCTGAGGGAGCTGGCTGCTGTCACTGTGAGGCCACACTTGATGAACTTTAGAAATAATTTCCAGTTACCTGAAGCACAAGAGGGTGATCAGGAGTAGTCAGCATGGACATATGAAGGGAAAAAATCCTGCTTCACCAGCCTGACCTCCTCCTAGGATGAAACAATCTCAGTGGATGAAGGGAGTGCAGAGGATGCTGTCTGTCTTGGCTTTGCCAAGACTTTCAACACTGGCTCTTCTCACACCCTCAGATGAGCTGGCAAAGTGTGGAGCAGCCAGGAGAGCAAGGAGGTGGGTGGAAAAGTGGCCAGCTGGCCAGCAGGGAGTGGTCAGTGGCACAAAGTCCAGTTGGAGGACAGACGCTTCCCAAAATTGTTTAACTCTTTTAATGACCTGGAGGATGCACAGAGTGTGCCCTGAGCACTTTGCTGGTGACACAATAACTGAGGTGAGTGGCCAGTACACCAGAGGGTCACACTGCCACTTGGATGAACTCTAAAAGGCAGAGGGCAGGCAGGAGTCTCACAGTGTTCAAACAAAGGAAAGGCAGAATCCTTCCTTCACCTGGAGGAGAATGACCCCAGGAGCCAGCACAGGCTGGGAGCTGACAGACTGGGAACAGCTCTGCCAAGCAGGACCTGTGGGTCTGCATGACAACAAGCTCCCAGGAGCCAGCAGTACACCCTCTCAGCCAAAAAAGCCACCAGCATCCAGGGCTGCATCACAAGAGTGACCCTTCCCCCCTACTCAGCACAGGTGACACCATTGCTGAAGTGCTGGCCCAGTTCTGCACTCCTCAGTGGGAAAGAGACACGGACACACTGGAGAGGGTCTGGCAAATGGCCCTGGACAAGCAGCTCTGGGTGACCCTGCTTGACAAGGTGACCTTCCAGAGGTCCATGCCAAGCTCAGGCAGGCTGTGATCCTGGAAGCCTTCAGCCAGCTCACTCTCACACCCTGGATATCATCTGTGATACCCACAGGAATTCAGGAGCAGCACCTCAGCCCTGGCTAAGGCACAGTGCCACAATGTCACAGCTCAGCAGGAACAAGTGACAGGTGCCCTATCTCACTCCTGAGGTCAAGATTCAGTTCCCAGCCCTGGCTAACTCACCGTGGCCATGGTTTGAGTCCACTTCTGCTTTCTCAATGTGACACAGGGGTCACAGACAGGCAATGTGAACAGACCAGTCAGGAGGTGTTTCATCACTCACATTCCATAAAGATCCCTTACAGTCTCCATCTCCCTCGAGTTTTGCTTCTCTCTTGCCTTTTATTTTTTTTCTAAGACATTACCATTGGGGTGAATGCTTTAAAAAAGCCCTCAGCCCCACAAATGCTTTGTTACACCTCTAAAAACCAGATTATCCTCTATTATAATAAAACAAGAAGAGTCAGACATAGATATCAATTAGGTTTACAAGCCAAAATCTTCATTAACTTAGCAGATAACTACTTCTTGCTGGCGTAAAACAACAGAAATACTGAAGTTTTTTATTTTAAGTCCAAGAGATAAATTAAAGTTGTAATTTCTTTATATCTCCAACATTCCCCATTCCCACAGCTGGAGGTGGTCTGGCAAAAATAGTGGGAGCCATCACCAGCAGAGGGAAGTACAGAATTGATCTTACCTATCAACATTTCATTCTAAAAAGGAGGGACAGGGAAGACTCCATGCAATACCCAGGTTTTTGTCCAAAAGCTCCCAATAAAACACATTTCTCTCTAACTGTCAATGCATTTGCCTTGCCTGCTTCTCAGTTTAGCACACCTCCTCCTCCTTCTCCTCTCTTTGCAAATATACTGGGAGCTGAGCAGGGACAGGGAGAGCCCAGCTGGGCTCTGCTGTGGTGGCACCTGGCACAGCTGGGGCCAGGGCACTCGAGGTTTTTTCACACAGCAAAAAAAAGGGCACCACTGCAGTTTTAAACTGACTCCCTGCAAGCATTGGTTCACAGGGATTTAAGGACATCCACAGTTCTGGCTTCTTGCCATGGTGTTTTCCCACTGTTGGCCTGGTGTCACCAAATCCAGATGCCCCACGTTACAAGGGACTTCTGGGGTCAGCTGGCCCAGTCCCTGCCCCAAGCAGGTGCATTTCTTGGCAGGGCCTATGGCTCTAAGGTATACCAGGGCTTCACCCAGAGCTTGGGAAGGTTTCTATGGACTGTTCCACTTGTGACTACCAAGCTGGATTCTAGTGTAACACAAAAGGTTGGGCAGGGAAGTGTCTGAGAGCAGCCCTGGAGAAGGAGCTGGGGGTGCTGGGGGTGAGAGCTGGGACCCAGAACCCCCCGTGCCCTGGGCTGAGCCCCAGCGTGGGCAGCAGGGGAGGGGGGGATTCTGCCCCTGTGCCCTGAGCTCAGGTGAGAGCCCACCTGCAGAGCTGCCCCAGCCCTGGGCCAGCACAGCAGGGACCTGGAGCTGCTGCAGAGAGCCCAGGGGAGCACCAGGATGAGCAGAGGGATGGAGCAGCTCTGCTGGGAGGAAAGGCTGGGAGGGCTGGGGGTGCTCACCTGGAGAGGAGAAGTTCTGGGGTGACCCAATTCCAGTGCCTGAAGGAACTGATGGGAAAGATGGAGAGGGACTATTTACAAAGGCCTGGAGACACAGGACACAGGGAATGGCTTCCCAGTGCCAGAGGGCAAGGATGGATGGGATATTGGGCAGGAATTGTTCCCTGGCAGGGTGGGCAGGCCCTGGCACAGGGTGCCCAGAGAAGCTGTGGCTGCCCCTGGATCCCTGGCAGTGCCCAAGGCCAGGTTGGACTTTGGGGCTTGGAGCAGCCTGGGACAGTGGAAGGTGTCCGTGACATGGCAGGGGGGGCACTGGATGGGCTTTAAGGTCCCTTTTAACTCTTCTGGGATTCCATAAGTAGGTGCACAAAGAGGCAGCCCCAAAACAACAGACATTCCCTGCAAAGATCTGCACAGGGGCTCAGATTCTCAGCTCACACTTTTGTCTTTATAATTCCTGCAGCTGTGAACATGAAGACTAGACCAGCATCTCCAAACATCAAAGTAGCTCCTCCTGGGGAGGCTGAGGACTTGCCTTGCACTTGTGGCACTCAGGGCACACAACAAATCCCATTTATACAGGACTTTTCTCTTGGGCAGCATGAGCTACTGTTTCATACTGAATTAAACCCCATAAAGCAGAACCAACTAAGCACAGAAAGAACTACTCTGGACTTCCAAGGAGAAAGAGAGGCTGCTAATTACAGCCCAATTCAGCTCCTCACTGCCAGCAAAGCATCACCAGCCCTGTCTCGGTGTTACCCTGCTGGAGGAGAGTGGCTGCTCTACAAGAGTCTCAGCTGGAAGGTACCAGCAGGCTGTACCTGGCACTGAAACCCAGAACAAACCAAACCAACGGGGAATCAGGGATGCTGCATGTCCAGGACAATGCTGGTGCATTGAGATCCACCCCAAGGATCCTGGCATGCTGCTGGCAGAGTAAGGAACAATTGGCCAAAGTTTCAGGGAACCGGAGAAATAAAATCACAGGCACACCCACACGGTGAGAAATAATTACATATGGAAATTGCACAGAGGCAGCCAGCACTCCATCCTGCCCCAAAGAAACAGATCTGGAGCCTGGCTATCACCTGAGGCAGCTACATACCCAAGATGTATTTTTGGAGTGGTCCTGACTCAAAAAATCAGGAACTGAAGCAGGGGGAACATCCCCACACCCACACTGAGGGCATGAATGATGAGCAGCCATAAAACCAGCACAGCACAGCCAGGGTTTTCATTACAGACTCACCCAACAGGAACCCCAACAGAGTTTAGGACCATTCATCTGGTGACAAAAGGAGCAGTGTTCCTGCCTCAAGTGTAACACCAAGTAACAGGACAGTGTGACAGAGATGGACACAGCAGCTCTCCCTCCTGCCTAAGAAAAGCTGTGGGACTTTGTGTGGTCAATATGTTACAAAATTCAGGAAGATTTTGGCACAAAAGACCTCCATTATTCATTAAACACTTGCAATACCAAGATATTCCCACTCTAAGTTACTGCCCTTGCTTAGTTGCTCTTGCTGTTATGAATGTGGCCCTTTGTTTATACAGCAAAAGACTGGTTTTGGTACACTACTAAATAAAGGAAAATTCAAGCTTCCACATCCATCATGCAGCTCTAAAATAAAACAGGAAAAAACTCACTTTGTCTTCAGCATCCCAAAATGGACCAGGCTTTCCAGGGCTTTCAGTGCTAAATGAAAGCTGACCGTAGAAAATTCCCTTGTAAATGTTTATTATTCTAATTTTAACCTCTAGACATTTTTAGGGCCAATTAAAAAAAAAAAAAA
>VWZP01001109.1:571225-610107 GCA_013396995.1 Dicaeum eximium
AAAAACAAGATCAAAACCCAAGAGAGCAAATAATCCACACAGAGATTCTCTCCTGCCTGTGCTGGTTCAAAAATCATTCTGAGATTTGGGGGTAAGGGGGATATTTTTATTTTTAAACCTGTGTTTAATTTCTTGTACTGGAAGCATTAAATCCCACCACGATGTCAGATCAAAACAAGCCTCTTAGAAAGGAAGGGACATGGATTCCTATGGGAAATAACAGTGTCCAATACAAATATCCCACAGAAGCCACTGGGCAGCAAAAATAGTGAAAGGAACTCAACACGGGAATACCTTGTGCCAGTACACTCTGGGTAAGCACTTCCCCAGGCTCTGTTGGATCCTGCAGAGCTTTTTCATCCCTCCAAACTCTCCAGAAGTGCTCAAAACACTTCTCTCTAGCCTTAATTGTATCTTTATGCATCTAAACCAGACACACTGTCATGGTTCCACGATAATTTTCGTGCCCAGACCCACTCCTTTGGCTTCTACCAGGGGAACAGACCACAAAATCCTTGTGGACAAGAGTAAGAGCAGCAGCTCAGGGTAGACTTTGTGCAGCTGGTGTCACCTGCAGAGGCTCATCACAGTGGCACAGGGACAACAGCTAGTCCAAAATCTCCAGGCAGAAGCACAAATGCAGATCTCCAGCACATCAGCTCTGTTCTTCTTTATTCTCCTGCCCACAAAGGTAATCTCTCAGGTGCAACCAGACACCCTGCAGTGTGTTTTGGAGAGTTACTAAGAGGAGAAGAAACAAACAACCAAACAACAACAGCCAAAATTGGCCAGTCCCTGGGGTGAGCAGCTGCCTGCAGGGATAAACTTCACTTGCAGACAGCACCATGCTGGTGCCAAAAGGCTTTCCCCAGTAATTCTGACCTTTATTCCTTGGCCAGCCTCATCTCAAAAAAGCAGTGAGAAGCACTACTCCTGGGTCTCACAATCCTGGCTGTATCACAGCCTTCCATTTTATCATCAATCCAAGTAACAAATCTGTAATTTAGCTGTTTAGCTTCCCTGTCCACCCTACAAGCTCATCACACACTGATGGGACTTCCATAAGCTGAAAAATGCACCTTCCTACACCCTTGGTAGCCAATGGCCCCTCAGTTTGATCTGCTGCTTGTTTTGTTCCACCTGCTATAGGACCTGGCATTTCCTTGCAAATACAAGCTGAACTCTCCTATTCCAAGTCTGTTCCAGGGTGCACACAAAGGCAAAGTGGAGCCTGGGGATGTCCCTGCTCTTGACCTACAGATCAGCAAAGGCACTGCTCTCTGGGGGTGCTGATGCCTTGAGGAGGCTGGCCTAGAGCAGAGGCTGGACAGAGTTACAGAATAAAGCAGGGATTTATTAAAAGCATTTCCTCCATGGATGCACCTTGGGCAGCACAAGAGCCCAGCCAGGGCTGCACCCAAGATGAACCAAAATGGGCACAAAATGGACACCGGGCACGGGCTCTGGCACTTTGATCAGTTCTGCTCCATTTGCATCTTGGAGTTCATTGTCCAATTCCAGCTTTAGCCCATCAAGTCCCATCCTTCTTGTTTTTCTCTCTTCAGTCCACGTTGTTTGTGCTCTTGGGCCTGAGATTTGGATCATTTGTCCTTGGTCCCCAGCTAGAGAAGGAATTGTTTTGTCTCCATACTCTGTGAGGAGAGCTCACCATCCCTTAGTGTGAAGCCCAGACCCACACACTAAAGCAGCACAGAATCTGAAAAACATTAAAGCTAAACCTGAGGCATCAGTATCATCCCTCCTGCCTGTCCAAAGACATCCTCTGGAGACCTCACTTTGTATCTGTGCTGTCCTGAACCCTTGTCCTCCCTCTGTGTCAGAGCTGCAGTTTGATTCCTGAAGTAACAGCTGGGCTTTGTTTGGAGGGTTCTCCCCCTCCCTTTTATTTTTTTAATCCATAAACCTACACATCTATAGCTCCAAAAATAAGAAGTCACGGCAGAAAAAGGCCTCCCAGAAAACACAGCAAAAAAACCTTAAGTACCATCATCAATACAAAAGCACTTTCAAACACAGAAATTCAAAACCTCAACAGCCCCAATCAAGAGCAATAATGCAATCTTTAAATGAGCCCAGGTCGATAGACAGGGCACCAGTGAAGTGACCTGTGTGACAAGTTACATCTGTTTTTTGGGGAGCTCTCAACATTTCTGATTCAGTTCCTCCCTTTAGATTCAGATCCCTGGATTAACTGAGCTGGCCACATATCACAGTTCTCTCCCACCACCAGCTTTTCTGTCCCTGCAACCTCTGCCTCACACAACAGGTCTAAGACTTGTTAGCAGTGTCACAGAAGTACTTTGCATATGGTAACATAGAGGAAACAGCTTCTTGTTAAGCATTCCAAGGGTAAGAATCAGCAGGAAAAGGCCATTGCAGGCAGCTTATGAAACACTGATAACAAGAAGAGCAGGCAACCCTGGAGGTGAAAGGCACCAGTCAGCCAGCCTTTCGTTGGGAAAAAGGAAGAAATCTAACATCAAGACAGCTCAAAGTTTTTAAATCTTACCTAGATGAAGGTAGACATCCAATTATCTCCTTATTAAATATTCCAAACTTACTTACAATGGTTACAATGGTAAATCTCTGGATTCAGGGTAACCATCCTCTGATGTCCACCCAAACTGCAGAATCATGGAATGGTTTGGGTTGGAAGAGACCTTAAACTCCCAAGCCCTTGCATGCAAACAGTCAGTAACTAAATAACAGGCCAAGGACTTTTCCTAAGCAATTTATGCTTAAATCATCACGGATTGTGCAGAAGACACAGGGAAAAAAAATTAAAAGTATGAGTTAATGCAATCTTGCTGCTTCCTGCTGCACACAGGCTTGTTTTTTTTCCTGCAATTACAGAAGAGGGATTTTTTTTCCAGCACCACTTTCAGCTGCCACAAGCAGGCTATTGTTTGGATTTACCCAGGCAGCAGCAGTCCCCATGCAAACCCAGGGCAGCACGATGGACTGCCTGGAACTGAAACAGAACAGAAGGGAATTCAGTCCCGTTAGGATGAGAAGCGAGATTTGTACTAAATACCTGCTTGGAGCAAAGCCAGAGGAAGCACATCAAAGAAGTCCTGGGATACTTCCCAACATCCAGGTGCCCGCAGGGATGCTGTGCATCAGGTGACAGCTCAGCAGCCTGTTCCCAGCACACATCACCCAGCTCGTGCCCCAAATCCAGGCAGCCCCAAACTGCTCAGACTGCATCTCCTGCCTCCTCCCCCGCACACCACGGCATCCTCTCCCATTCAAGAAGTGATTCCCCAGCCCCTGGACACACCAGAATGAATCATCTGGGTGCCCTGGTGCCTTCACTCTGAAAACTCCTGCTTGTCCCTGGCTGAGGGAGTGAAATGCTGTGAGCTCACTTGTAGCTGTGGCAACAGCAAATGCAAATCCTGCCACACTGAAAACTTCACCACCGACTCCTCCACTACACGGGGACTATGTGTGAGCAAAACCATTTTCTTCTTCCTCCCCGAGGATAAATTGGGTTTGTGAAAGCTGTGCCCTAAAGCAAAAATCCAATCAGCAGGGCAGAGTTAAACCAGACATGTTGCTTTAGCTGTGCTTCAGTGCACACAGAAAACAGGCACAGCAGAGTTTGGAAACAGGATGAAAAAACAGGTTTGAGGTCTCTAACTACAAGGGGTGTAAACTCACTGTTTACACCTGATGAGGAGCTACTCCATTTGCAGCCTCGAGTTTCAGGCTGAGCCAGTCATACCATGGCTGGTTTAATACAATGAAGTTACAGTGGATATACAGACACAGATGAGAAAATGGCTTTCAGTTAATTGTTCCCTGGCAGGGTGGGCAGGCCCTGGCACAGGGTGCCCAGAGAAGCTGGGGCTGCCCCTGGATCCCTGGCAGTGCCCAAGGCCAGGCTGGATGAGGCTTGGAGCAGCCTGGGACAGTGGAAGGTGTCCCTGCCATGGCAGGGGTGGCACTGGATGGGCTTTGAGGGCCCTTCTAACACAAGCCATTTTATGATTCTAAAATTAAATTATCCATTTTTCAAAAAATAATCAGAATTCTAAAAGATACCAGCATATCTGAATGCAAAACCATGAGCTTTTCTTGGGGGATAAGTAGGATATTTCTAACAAAAATGCACGCAGTAACTGCATACAGCAACCAGGGGTTAAAAACAACTGGTGGGGGTGGTGGAGAAAAGAAAAAAGAAAGCCTCAACTAAAAAGTTTCCAGCAGCAAAGCCTGTGTGAACTGCAAGACCCGAATTGCAAATTTAGCTTTGGTGAGAATAGTACCTCACTCGCAGGGTATCTTCCTGTGGTTTGCAGAAACTTCTCAGACAAGCTTCAATATCCTGAATGGCAAACAAAGAGTAAACTCCCACCGATGCTCCATGCATGTTGAGAAGTTTGAGTGGGAAACTTGGGAGATTTCTGAGCTTGGTGGGGGCTGGTGCTGGTGCCTTGTGTTTTGTTGTGCTCTTTGTTCCTCCCTTTCAGAGGGCAATTTGGGTTACCGAGTGCAAAGCGTTTTCAGGAGTGAGAACCCTGCAACCTCACCTTCACCTGTGAGTGAGCAGAGCCAATGTAATGCCACAGGCAGGTTACTGTATCTGGGAGCAAAGCAGAGGAGCTAAAAGCGAAGGGAAAGGAGAGTTACCATGGGATACAGGGATGCGTCACTTCTCTTGGCTCTCCCAGCGCCACGTGACACCTCAGCCGCCAGTGAAGAACCCGGCAGATGGGATAGGGGAAAAAAAATGTAAAAGGTCCCTAGATTATAGCAAAGTTTAGGCTTTAAAATCTACTGCTTATGGCTACAGAAATAGAGGCAACAATATTTATCTATAAACCAAACTATCTGTCTATAAATCTATTGCCACCGAGCAGTAAATACACGCTTTCACTTCCAGCAGTCGTCACCATCTCTACACTTTTCTGCTCCCTACAGTAAATTTAGTCCAAGCACATGCAGAAATACTGCCCTTGCCATCGCAGAGAGAACTATCACTTGCCTTTCAGAGGAGGCAAAGCAGGTCAGTGGTTTCTACCTCGCTCATAAATACAGAAGCAGCCACTTGACAGCAACAGACACGAGCAGTCAGAGTTCAAAAGAGATCAGAAGAGGGATAAATCACTTGGAATTTACTCTCCAAGTCATCACAGGGGTCACCGAGCCTATGCCTTGGGCTGGAGCCCACTGAACCAAGAGTTTCTCTCCATTTTCAAGGAATGGCTGTTGAGCATGTGTGTGCAGCATGTCAGTGACCCCACACACGCTCACTCACACTTGGGTTTCTACCCTACTCAGACCAGGATCAATTCTCCTGCTCCACATCTTCCCTCTCTGCACAAAATCCTAGAGTAGCCCAATGTTTGAGGATTTCTCCCCTCCTTTTACAGCAGCCAGTTTCTTTCTAGCAGATCAAAACAGCTCTGATTCAAAGGACATTATTCCAACTCCATCCTCCTCCACCTCCCAAAGCCTCCTAACACCCACACGCTGCTGAACGTCAAAATCTCCAGGGAAATTCAGTCCTTCCATATGGCAGCCAAGCAGCCCCCCTGTGTGTAGTAAAAAGCTCCGTGCTGCGTGAGGAACCTTTACCCTCGTTGGCTGAAGGTGCAGCCCCAGCGTTCCAGCCCTGCCCAAACAGGCTGGCAATCCAGTGTGCAGGGAAATGCTGGGGCCCATCTGCCTCAGGGCACCAGGGTAACCTGAGCGTTACCCCAGCACCAGCTGGCACCCTGCCACCCCAACCCACCTGCTCCCAGCACGCTCCAGACTGCAGAATTTTGGGAAAAGAACACAGCCCAAGCAGCCAAGGCAACTGCTGCTATCATCTGCTCCTAAACACCAGCTTTTTATCACCTGAATCACTTGCTATTCCTCGCCTGTTTCTCATTACCTACCAAAAGTAGGAAATGGTATGGAAGCCAAGAAATCCCACATTACATCTGTTACTCCAGGTTGTAACTCCTGTGTTCCACAGCTACACAACAGCTGGGTGTTATTTCTGACCTGCTTACAAAAGAAAGTTTCAGGTTTCTACAACAAGTTTAACACAGACAGCGATACCTTTCTCAACAAGGGGAATGTAGAACCTGCACGTGGGCAGGAACAACCCTGGGCACCAGCACAGGCTGGGAGGGAGCCACTGGAGCAGCTCTGTGGGGAAGGAGCCGGGGGACACGGAGCTGTCCCTGAGGCAGCAGAGTGTCCTGGGGGTGCTGGGGGACACGGAGCTGTCCCTGAGGCAGCAGAGTGTCCTGGGGGTGCTGGGGGACACGGAGCTGTCCCTGGGGCAGCAGAGTGTCCTGGGGGTGCTGGGGGACACGGAGCTGTCCCTGGGGCAGCAGAGTGTCCTGGGCCCAAGGAGGCCAATGGGATCCCGGGGCAGCAGAAGAGCATTGTCAGCAGTCAGGGAGGGATGGTGGCCCTGTGGGCAGCCCTGCAGGCACCTCTGGAGTGCCGTGTCCAGCTCTGGATCCTCAGCACAGCAGGGCCAGGAGCTCCTGGAGCGGGGCCAGCGGAGGCTGCGCAGCTGAGGAAGGGCCTGGAGCATCTCGGTGCCCAGGAAAGGCTGAGGGAGCTGGGGCTGTTCAGGCTGGAGAGGAGCCCCAGCTGAGAGGGGCCCTCAGCCCTGGGTGTCCCTGTGTGCAGGGAGGGGCAGAGCAGGGCCCAGGCTCTGCTCCGGGGCCCAGCAATGGCACCAGAGCCACGGGCAGGGGCTGAGCCCGGCAATTCCCCTGCACAGGAGGCACAACTTCTTCCCTGGGCAGGGCCAGCCCTGAGCACATTGTCCAGAGAGGCTCTGGGCTCTCCTCCCTGGGGCTCTTGCAGAGCTGTGTGCACACAATGCTGTGCCCTGTGCTCTGGGATGGCCCTGCTGGAGCAGGGAGGTGCCACCAGGTGCCCACTCAGCTCCCTCCAGCCTCAGACACCCTGGAACTCCTCCAAACACTGCTTTAATAACTGTTCCCTGAGCCAGGAGACACTGTCTTTAACAGCTTTTAATAGGATGGGTTTTAGGCAGCCTCCTTTGAACCTCTCACCTTCCAGCAACATCCTGGCCACCAGGAACACTACAGCATAACTGTGCATCAGCAAAAGAAAAGCTTTCCCTTTTACAAGCTCTTTGCTTCCTTGGGTTGTTTTTTTTCTTTTTTTTTTTTTTTTGAGTAAGGAAGGCCTGGTTACAGTCATCTTCTTTGGAAGAAGCAAAGCTCCCAATCTGCATAACATTGCTCTCTTTACTTCTTCCCCTCACAATCATTTCTGCTCCATGCTAAAGAGACAAAGTTTATTTATCTTCTTTTATTCAACAGCTGTTCCATGCCTTTGATCACCTTCATCATCCTTTGCTGAACCTTTTCCTTTTGGAGGTGAAGGATTGAGGACATGGAGAATCACAGAGAAAAAGATAGTTTTTAAAATTATTTTTACAGTAGCTTGTTCTGTTCTCTACTCTTTCACTAATAATATTTATTCATGTACTACTTTGACTTTGCAGTTATTTGCAGTGAAAAAACCTCCTAATTTAGGGAAAAAAAAACTCCCAAGAGCAGAACAAAACACAAAACTAATAACGTTGTTGCATTCTGCCAGTGTTGCAGAAAACAAGCATTAGGCTTCAGAGTCAGGAAAGAGACTGCAAAATGCAGTAACCACTCAGTATCTTGAACCAGATGCTTCCAAAACTTTTCTTAAACCAGACCAGCAGAGCAAGGAATTAACCACCTCCCTGGCTGTGCATGTGCCTTCCTCCACTCACCTGAAGATGGTTTTTGGTAATAAAACATGAAATAAATACATATACACATACCTAGGTCACCTGTATTTATTATTTCCTTATGCAACACCAGCAAAATGACCCCTAAGGAGGTGCACAGAAAATGACCTGGATTTTTATTAGTAACCAATTGCTGCTGTCCAGCCTCACTGACCTTGTAGCACACACCTGATTCCTGCTCAACACACCTGGGTTTCCTCATTTCATGTGCAAACAGTCCCCACAGTTCTGTGTCATTAATATTCACAGTACACCCAGGGGCAGAGCTGTAGCCTCAAACTCCTGCTGGGACACTGAATTTTATTTTTTTTTTTTGCCTGTTTCCAGCATCTCATACTCACAGGATGAAAACACAGGATTGCTTTGAAGTGTCCATTTTCACTCTACCTCAAATTACCACAGAGAAGCAGACCCTGGCTGAGTATCAGAATTCTCCAGATAAAACTAAACAACCAGTGCATTAACATGGAAACATTGGGTGGGTTTTTGTTGTTTTACAGACAAAGAGAGAACGAGCTTCAGATTTAGCATGACTTTTACAAGGATGGTGCCTCTTGCATGAGCAAGAAGCAGAAGGATGCAAAAAAAATTACTGTTTTATTAGGCTCACTTATCTAAGTTTTTAGACTTGCTTTTTGCAAGGCTGTGGTGTAAAAATAAAGCTGCTCCTTGGGGAAATTTGTCAGGTACTCCTACTGCATGGTTTTGGATGCTGGAACAGAAAGGAAGGACTTGTGATGAGAACTGGGCTTTCACTGAAATGACCACCTAGAATACCCCTTGAGAAGAAAGAGGTCCACAAAAAACAGACTCTCTTGGATATTCTGATGCCTGAGGTTTTAGCTTTTATATTGTTCAGATTCTGTGCTGCTTNTGTCCAGCCTCTGCTCTAGGGCAGCCTTCTCAAGCCATCAATTCCACACGGAATTTCAGGAGGAATTTCTCCATGGAAAGGGTGCTCAGGCCTTGGCAGGGGCTGCCCAGGGAGCTTTGGAGTGCCCATCCCTGCAGGTGTCCCAGGAAGGGCTGGAGGTGGCACTCAGTGCTCTGGGCTGGGGACAAGATGGGCATGGGGCACAGCTGGGACTCGGTGATCCCAGAGGTCTTCCCAACCCTAATGGTTTTATGAGTCTATGAATTTCAGATTTCAAAAGAGTTCTCCCTTGTAAAATTCAAACCACGTATCTTTGGACCTCACCTCTCTCCAGACCATTTCTCCACCCCGTTTTCCTGCTCTATGGGGACACCTTCCTGCCCTGCCCATGTCCTCAGGGGTTCTGAGCTCAGAACTCATGTGCTGGCTTTGAGCAGCCCTCACAAAGCACCAACACACCCTTGTGCTGAGTATTATTGGAGTATAAGAAATAGAGAAACAGCAGCTACAAAGGAGCTCCTTGCTTTATCTCCTCTGTAAACAGCTTTTAAACTGCCAGCTACAGCAACGAAGGAGCTGGAAACAGAAGAGGCATCCCTGCAGCTGCTGACAGGTAAGTTTATTTGAGCTTCAGCACAAGCATTTAATGATGAAAGAGCACAACGAGGGTGCTGAAAGACAACTGACAGCTTGAGGAGTACGCACTGGTTTTCGAATTGTTTCTGTGATGTAGGGTAATGCTTGTGATCACAGCATTCACTGGGAATTAGATCATCCATTTAGCAGCAAGTTTGCCTGATCAACTGTCTGGGGACTTCAAACAGATCAGCAAAACTGCAGAGCTGGAGACAGTGTCTTGGTATTCAGCTGCCTTCCATGAGAGGCTTCACAGAGACCACAACACAGGCGGGGAAATCCCACCAAAACATAGAGAGCAAGTTGGGTGCTGCCCCTGAATTTGGGAAGCAGCACTAGGGCAGGGCACTCCTGCTGGCACAGACCACCAGGATCTGGTGGCAGACACAAGGAGCTGCCTCAGCTCATCTGGATCAGCACCAGCACCCACAGAACACCTGGAAGCCACCCCATTAACATATCCTAATAATGACACAGCCCTTGTGCAAAGCCTGTCCCTCACCTTTCTGCTGTTCTGGATGTGCCACACACAGCTCAGGGAGCTCCCCAGGCTGCATCAGCTTTCCAAGAAACTCTTAGCAAAGCTTGGGGAATTCAGTGATGTGTCAGTGTCTGGAGGTGGCTGTGAGGATGCTCCACAATGCAGGGAAGGGCAGTGAGGAACCTGGAGACGGGAGCATGCTCTGGGCAGGGGGATACTGAAACCTGCCTGGATGTAGCTGGGATGCACACATGATTTGAACAGCTGGGACAGTCACACAGCACTCTGGTGATAGAACAGACATCCTGTGCTGGGACTACAAAATCCCTCATTATGTTCATATCAAATATTTCACTCACCCTTTGCTGTGTATTTATCCCTGCACAGCAAAATCTGTGAGATGTAACTTTTTGTCTTCTTAAGTAGTACATGAAAATCTGTCCAAACAGCCGCTGACAGCCTTGCAACTCCTCACTGAGAATGGGGACAGCAGAGGCAGGGCAGCACAGGCCAGGAAAAAAACCTTTTTGTTTTCATGCACCTTGCAAACACAGACAAAAACATTTAAGGAGTGAACTGAAACAAAGCACCTTGTGCAAGAACCCCAATAACTGTTTTATCTGCTCAACATTAAAACTGCAAAAATGTGGAGTCATTTCAACAAGTGTATCTGTCATTAAGATAATGACCAAATGAGTCAGTGCTTATCCAGTAAGAGGCATTTAAAATAATCACAGAATGGTTTGGGTTGGAAGGGACCTTAAAGATCATCTCATCCCCCCCCTGCCATGGTAGGGACACCTTCCACTGTCCCAGGCTGCTCCAAGCCCCAAAGTCCAACCTGGCCTTGGGCACTTCCAGGGATCCAGGGGCAGCCACAGCTTCTCTGGGCACCCTGTGCCAGGGCCTGCCCACCCTGCCAGGGAACAATTCCTGCCCAATATCCCATCCAACCCTGCCCTCTGGCACTGGGAAGCCATTCCCTGTGTCCTGTCACTCCATCCCTTGTCCAGAGTCTCTCTCCATCTTCCTTGTCAGTTCCTTCAGGCACTGGAATTTGGTCACCCCAGAGCTTCTCCTCTCCAGGTGAACACCCCCAGCTCTCCCAGCCTTTCCTCCCAGCAGAGCTGCTCCATCCCTCTGCTCATCCTGGTGCTCCCCTGGGCTCTCTGCAGCAGCTCCAGGTCCCTGCTGTGCTGGCCCAGGGCTGGGGCAGCTCTGCAGGTGGGCTCTCACCTGAGCTCAGGGCACAGGGGCAGAATTCAACACAGAAACAGAGCCTGTTCCATCCATCTATGGACTGAGGCTGGGGAAAACAACGGATTAATAACCCAGCTCTCCCAAAAGGCACAAACCCAGGGGTGCTGCCCTCAGTCTGTGGCTCCCAGGGTGCAGACCAAGAGGTACCTTAAACCTCTCAGCATGGCTTGAATACAGCTCTGCTGATTGCAAAGAAAGCAGAGAGCAAAACAAGATTAGAGCTCAGCAAGACAGCGTGGCCCTCGTGAATCCAAATAAACAAGATATTTTGAACTATTTCCAGCATGACTTCAGCACAAAATAACATTTGCACGTCAGTGTAATAGCTGATGTTTTAACTGCTTGCTAAGGGAGCAGTCACCACCACAGCCCTGGGTTCAGTGGTGGCTGCTCAGCCTTCAAAGGAAGCAGAAAGAGCTGCAAAAGAGCAGGGCTGCACTTGAAAGCCTTTCAGAGAAGCACTAAATATATCTGTGTTCACTCCTGAACCCAAGGAGAGCACGGCCTGCCCCGTCCCCCCATGCTTGGGTGGATGATGAGACACTTGAAAGGAGGTGGGATGGCAGCAGCCATCAAATCCCAGCTGAAACCCCTCAGGTTCGAGAGTCAGGGACAAAAAGGAGCAAAAGCCAAGGGGCACAAGTCCAGAGGATGCAACACAGGAGGGAAAACCCATTTTCCCTTTGAACCTGTGCAAGGACTGATGACACACCCTCACAGGAAATCCTATTACTGGGGGCCCTAAACCATGAATCAACCCCAGAGTCATTCAGAGCCAGCCTCAGGACAAAGGAACAGTCAGATGCTAATTCAGGCCACAAGGCTGGAGAGAGAACGTTCCCTCTTTGGATTAAGGATTAATCATCAGCAGGTAGAGCCTATTTTCATTAGCTGCAGCCATTTCCTGCTAGCACATCCTTTCCATTTTCCAGAAAACATGGGAGCAGCTACATGTCTGAAGGCAAATAAATTAGGAGACAAGAAGGAAATTATCCACAGCATCCAGAACAAGCCAAGCCATTGAATAAGCAGCTAGAAAATCTACCAAAACCCAAACCTACCAAATTGAACTCAGGGCATATAAAATCTCTGCTCCAAAATTCCATTAAACCTTTAGTTTTTCAAGTGCCCAAGATGACATCACCTGGAGAGGCCGTGGATGTCCCATCCCTGGAAGTGCCCAAGGCCAGGTTGGATGGGGCCTGGAACAACTTGGGATGGGGGAAGGTGTCCCTGCCCATGGCAGGGGTGGAATGAGATGGGCTTTAGGGTCCCTTCCAACCCAAACCATTCCATGGTTCTATGTTACTTTCCTTGGAGTCTTCCCTCTTTTCTTAGTGCACTATCACTCCCTTAGCATGGGAGATGGCAGCAGCCTCCAGACTGGATTCAGGCACTCCTGGGGAATGCATGGATTCACCCTTCACTCTTCTTGTTCCTAGAACACAACCTGTGGACTCAGTGTTTGTACCAAAACCACCCAGGCACATCATGCAGCATCCTCAACATCCCCACTTCTCTGGGATAGTTTTGACGAATGCATCTGGAAAAAGTTGGCAGGAATCATCAAACCATTTATGTTGGAAAAGACCTCCAAGACCATTGGGTCCAACCTGCTCAGTCAGCAGCAGCTTCAAGCTCAGGCTTGCAGCAGAACAAACCAAAGGTGCCACTTAAAAAGCCAATGTCACAATGAAAGTGTGGCCTACAGAGGATACAGAAAAACACTAAATGATTCATAAATTCCCCCCAAAGTGATGTTACATGCACAAGACAACACCCAGAAAACGGTCACCACTTCTAACAAACATTATTTGAAATTCACAGGGCGGTGAGTTTTTGCCGTTGATGGATTTTTGAGTTTGTGGGATTTTTTTTTGCTGGTGATGTTTTGTTCATTTTCTCTTTAAACATCTGCTCTAGCCAAGTGTTGTCCACTTAACTGGGAGATCTCACTACTGAGTGCTCTGCATTGGAATTTACTGTTAACCATTCCAAGCCTCTGCTGTATTCACGCACAATTCTATTCCTGAGCAAACACTTAAGCAGGAATATTTTCAGAAGACTGCACATATGCTCTCTTCCCCAAGGAGCTAAATTTGGTAGGTATGAGCACACCTGGCTGTAACAAGCTGAACCAAAAATCACTGAGACACAGAAACTGAGTTCTAGGCATAAACCCCTGCTTTCCACTGCTTTGAATAGTCCCTGTTACACTGTGACTACACAGCAATCAGTGTTTGCTTTGCTCTCTGAGCCCAGGGTTTCTCCTTCATAGCCACTGAAATTCAAGTTTAAAACAGAATTCAGCAAGCAGCTCTGTCAAGCACATTCCGTGCCAAGCTGGAGGATGAGTATATTTATATAACAAAAGGCTTCCTGGATTATTTTAAGGCTCAAGTTCTGCAAAAGGAACAATTGATGAAAGGGATGTTTTTCCTTTGTTTAAAACAATAATACTCGTACCAAGAAGAAAAAAAAAGCCATTGAAGAGACAGCAGTGCCTTGATATTTCACTGTGAGATCCCTGGATCACAGCAGAGTCATCCACATGCTCTTTGACCCCACAAGAAGAGAACCTGTGTTGTCACAGATTGAGATAAATACAGGAAAAAACAGAGGTCACAGACACCAAGCACCTGCAAGTGAATATCTGCACATAAATGACAGGTTATGGCACAGAACCACAGAATTATCTTCGTTTGGACAATCCCTCCCAGCCCATGGAGTCCCAGCTGTGCCCCATGGCCACCTTGTCCCCAGCCCAGAGCACTGAGTGCCACCTCCAGCCCTTCCTGGGACACCTGCAGGGATGGGCACTCCAAAGCTCCCTGGGCAGCCCCTGCCAAGGCCTGAGCACCCTTTCCATGGAGAAATTCCTGCTGCTGTCCAAGCTGAGCCTCCCCTGGCCCAGCTTGAGGCCGTTTCCCCTTGTCCTGTCCCTGTTCCCTGGGAGCAGAGCCCGACCCCCCCTGGCTGTCCCCTCCTGGCAGGGACTTGTGCAGAGCCACAAGGTCCCCCCTGAGCCTCCTTTTCTCCAGGCTCAGCCCTTTCCCAGCTCCCTCAGCCGCTCCTGGTGCTCCAGCCCCTTCCCAGCTCTGTTCCCTTCCCTGGACACGCTCCAGCCCCTCCAGGGCTCTCTGGCCGCATGGCCCAGAACTGGACACAGCCCTCGAGGTCCCTCAGCAGGGCCAGCCCAGGGGACAGCCCTGCCCTGGGCAAAGGGAACAACCCAACACCACAGACCCAACCACACCTGGTTTGAATCTTTTCCCTTTAGCACAGAGCAGAGCAGCCTCCTGCACTGCACCTCTTGATGTTCAACCCCGATTAAAGCTGCATTAAACTTTAAGTAATAGATCCCTGCATTATTCATCACGGCTGTGTACTGCATGCAGAGCAAACAGAAGCTGAATCAATACAGTGACAGGAGCTTCAGGTGTCTGCTCCAAGTGTCTCCTGCTCCCAGTACTGATGTATTTGAAGAAGGGTGGGGAAAGAAGGAATTTTTCACAACTTCTGTAAACAAGCCTTGGTATTACAGTTTGTCCAGAACAAAGGCAGCTTTCAGAGAGCAACAACTGCAAAAAACCTGCTCATAATTCACCTGACCTGTGACACACAAAAAAATAATTTCCCTCAATTTCAGCAGCCTTGGTGTTTAGTCATAGCATTTTTCTCAGGATTTCTGGTGGTATTTCTTACAGATTCTATAGAAAAGCCACTGAACATCTTAATTATCCAGCCTTTGAGATCCAGAGAGATGCAGTATTGGGACAGCCACAGGAGAGGGGCTAAACCCAAATTTTCCAAAGACAAATGTGCTCAGGGCACCCACAGGGGGAATTCAGCTGGATTAGGAAGAATCACAACTGAAAGCTGCTTTTCTGCTCCATCTCCCACCACAGCCTCTCACAATCAGCCAGTTAAGGCTCACTAGTAATCCAGAACATTTTCAGGAAAAAGGCGAAAGGCTTCCCAACTAGGAATGAGAGGCATGACAGACTTGGTTCACTCAAGGTGCTGGACACTGGGGCTGCACACAAACAAACAGCAGCTTTTAGAACACTCTTTCTCAGAATCTTTACACCCAAAACTCCACTTTTATTTTCTAATTCTCACTACACCTCCCCTATAGCTCTTCAATCAGTCATGGAGCTTTCCAGCACGGATCAAACCCAACAAAACCATGACAAATCTTATGAGATGCCTTTCAGCAAATCCTCACACAACTTCAAAGGATTTACTGAAAGACAAAAACACAACTACAAGCAGCAATAAAGGGCATACACCCCATTTATTCTCTCTTTGCAGGTCATTTATCTATGCCAAAGCCAGAGCTGGGAATAGAGCACAGGTATTCCAGCCCCCATTCTGGCTGTCTACACAATATATCACTCCAGTTTCCACAGCCAGAAGGGCAAAGATTTCCTTACAAGCAGGGTCTTGGGAGCATTTATCCACAATCTACATCCTCAACTTCTGCTCTTGTCATCCTTCCCTGGAAGCAGGCAGAAGGAACTGATCTAAGGAATCTTTCAGCTGCCTTTCCCTAAGATTTTACAATTTAATATTGGAGTTAGACAGTTTGTGAAATACCCAAAATGTCCAAAACAAGAACTTGCCCCAATTCAGGTCACAGTAAACAAGGTACTGAATGAATACACCACTCCAAAACACACGTGCTTGAAAATGCAAAATGCAAGATGCACTGACCTACCTGAAATTGCTTTTCTAGCCAGAGCACTCGATGCATCAGGTTAGAAGCTCATTTTTGAGGAGAGTGGAAGCTCAGACCTGCTGCTGGCAGCTTCTCACATAGTCATGAGAGTCGCTGTTAACAAAACACCAGACAAATAAAAATAATGTCATTTAAGAGGCAGAGACAACAGCAAGCCTTCATTAAAGCATGAGGAGGTGTTACAGTGTGAAGATGACCTCAAGGGCTAACAAGAGTTGGGGTATACAGGAAAGGCCATGCTAACACAGAATCATGGAATGGTTTGGGTTGGAAGGGACCTCAAAGCTCATCTCATTCCAACTCCTGCAGGGACACCTTCCACTGTCCCAGGGTGCTCCTAGCCCCGTCCAACCTGGCCTTGGACACTTCCAGGGATGAAGGAGCTGCATTTCAAAAACAGTATTTCCCCCAAGACTCAGAAAGGGAGAATATCCTTGTGTCCAAACAGGCCTAGATGAGGTTTGGAGGTGACCACCACCCCCAGAACAACGTGGGTTTCCCACTGTCAGAAATGGGCTGCTGACCACCCTGCTACATCCAGAGCACCTGTTCTTAACTACAAGAGCAATCCAGAAAAGTCATGGGATACACATTGCCATGTGGAACCCCAACTAAAGAAATGAACCTCAGTGTTTTTCCTGTGAAGGGAGCTGCTGAAGTGACCCTGTCTCTGAAGTCGGCATCACACACGGTGTGATGAGGGGGAGCAAAGCAGGAAGGCTGGAATCCTGTTCTGATAGTCTCCAAGATAACCAGGATCATTGAGGGGAGAGAGAGAGAGAAAGAAGCAAAGAGAAGCAAACCCAAAATGCTCGTGGCCAAAATCCTCAGGTGGCAGCACCTAAGGACCAGGTTTCTCCCCATCCCTGTGCCCACCTCTTGCACAGCCAAAGAGAGCCAGCAGCAGCACACAAATCACCCATCCTGCCCTGGGAAGCAAAGCCACTCTTCATCCCATCCCTCCAGCCTCCAAGGGAGACAAAATCAGAGTGGAGATTCGAATAGAACCAGCCCTGTGCTCCATAGTGCTCTTCCAGCTTTCACTCTCAGATAAAGGAAAACCAGAGGTCTCCCTGCTCCATTCACATTAGTTAGAAAACTGCAATTCATGCATTTCCACTCAAACACAAGTTGGGGGATAAATAAATCCAATTCTGCTTGTTGAAGCAGCAGCAAACCCAAGGAGCTGTCTGCCAGGAAACAAGCAGCTGGAAGCATGGTAATTCTAATTCCTTGAGACTCCTTTTTAGCTACATTTAGGATCGCTTGGAAATTCGCTTTTGAGTTTTTACACCGCCTCACTTTCAGGAGTAATGCAGCTGAGTGCTGCAGGGAGGGGGACACCAGACACCTCCACCTGCAGGCCAGAAGATTCTCCTGTGCCACAAGCTGGAAGTCAAACAGCTTTAGTCCATCTGGACAGAGCCATGGAAAAGGCAGGGAAAGCCTTGCCAGCCTCGTGCCCTGCCTGCTGTAGGATCATGGGAGGTGTCACCCATCCCAGGAAGGCCCAGTTTCCAACAGTAACTGGCCATTATCTCACAAGAGCAGCCCTCCCAAACTTATCACACTCACTTATCTGCAGTTTCCTGAGCCCCCAAGAGCCTGACCCAGGAGGAAGCCAGCCAGGGCAAGCTCCACACCCTGCATGCCCCCTCCTCCAGGCATGATAGTTCCCATGGATCCCAGAGCACAGACTGGTGCTCAGACATAAACACACGTTTTTGATGAGCGAGCTGTGAATCAGCAGCATTTGCTGTGAGCACCACCAGAATCCCAAGATGCTCCCTTGCAGCTGCAGCCTCTCCCTCTCCAGCACAGGGCACACGGAGCCTGCAAGGACACGCTTCCTGCCACATCCAGAATTATTTCTGGGCTGCTGAAAAGACAGGAGGAGCAATTCACAGCGACAGTTTGGGTGCTAGCAGCTATGCTGACAGCAGGACTGTGTGGCAAGGTTTGATTAGAGCTCTGTCCTGTCTGTCCTTGTGTCATCTGCCGAACTCTAACACGAGTCTGAAAACAGCAGCTCTGTCTTGCCCAAACCGATGAGCCTGTGTGCCAAACTCCTCCCTTCCCTGAGGGAGACCCTTCTGCTTGCAGAGCACTGGGGATGAGCTGTTGGTTCAGGGCCCTGTTTCCCTGCTCAGGATCCCTGTGGGAACAGTTCTGCTCCTGGAGTTGCCAAGCGATGATGCCGAGCCGGGGAGGCACGAGACCAGCCCAACGCTATTTCAGCATCTAAGATGCCAATGCTCAGCTCTGGCTGTGCCACCCCTTGCTCCGACAGCCACAGCGTTTCCTTCGTGCAGGAGCACCAGCTGAGAAGAAATTGGGGAGGTTTAGATGCTGGGAGGATAAATGAGTGAAGTTACGGCCAGCCGTGTTCTCCGTGTCACAGCACGGCTCAGAACCACCAGGCAGCAGGACCCAAACACCTCCAGAGCTCTGCTGGCTCATTCCCAGAACATCCCCCATTTTCCAGCACCTGGAACACTGTCCCAGCACAGCCTGCAGCAGGCTCAGAGTGGGAGCTCCATCTCTGATGCATCTCGTCTCTGATGCATCAGCAGAGACCAGCAGAAATCCCAGGGAGAGCACATGATTCCTCTTACTAATATTCAGATGTTTCCCAGGTGAATACTACCATCCTTATTATTATCCATGTGGAATTACAAGCAAACCAGGATTTAGGAGAGTTAAGTAGCCACAGCTGAGTGCTGAGGGCCACTTTTGTAGATTTTACAAGATTTTGGAGTTGAGGATTCTCCTGTGTCTTTTTCTTCCCACTTCCCACATCCACACAAACAGCACCGTGACAAAAGGAGCAAGAGCAGGCTTTTGTCTTACTTTCTTATTCTATTTAACCAGCAAGGATCAGGAATGCCTGTGAAGGCTGGATTAACCAGCTGAAGACTGCTGCTTGCAGAAGGCATCTCCATGCCTAGAGCAGCATCTTCATTCCACACCCTGGCACAGGGTATTTCCATATTTCACTGCTTTTTTTTTGCACCATTTCACCAGTACTGAAGTACTCTTTAAAATACTCTGGAGAAATTCAGCCTAAATAGATCACTCACACAAGTTCACCAACCCAGTTTGCTTGTGGATTGAAGAAATCAAATTAATTGATTTAGAGACAACATAAGGGATTTTGAGAGGACGTTTAGCTGATGTCTAAGATGTCATTTTAATCCTCCTCACAGTTAATTCTTCGAGCATAGGCAGCCAGTAAAATTTGTGGTGCAGCCCTTACACAGAAAAACATCTCCACAGGCATGCTAATCACTGAACTATTTTGCAAATTGTTCCTAATCTACAGTTGCTTGTCTCTGCTCTCTTCCTGCAGAGACAATAAAATCATCCAGTTAATAGCAATGTGAGAGGGAAGGAATGATCCTCATTTGGTTTAAGTAGACAGATCTACACTAGGGAACCACTAAATAGTGCAGTGATGAACTCAGGGAGGCAGCCCAGAAACATCCCTTCCATCTTTTGGGCATGGAAAGCTGGTAGGAAACCTGCCAGCACGATGCAAACTCATTCCCAGTGTCCCAAAAGGTGAAAAAATTATTACCACAACCAACAGCAACATAATTATGTGAATTAGTAGGATTTGGTCATGGATTACTTTTTTTTTTTTTTAGTTCTTGCAGTGTCATGGTGACCTGAATACATCCGAGCTCTGCAGCAGGGGACTCTTTCCCTGTTTCCAAAATAATCATTCCTGTTTCCAGACCTCCTCCTCCACCTTATTGTTGCTCATCCTTCCAAAAAACACCTTCCAGGGCACATTGCTCTCCATAAACCTGGCCCCAGTGCTGCTATCTCTTCTCACCCCTGAGGGAGCCAAGTACACCAGAGACACATGGAAGCCTTGGCCTTACACACTGATATTTTCAACTGTCCCCAAAGGGTGTGATGCTCAGAATCCCCCAGATTCACCCAAAAACTTTGAAGAGAAAAAGATTGGTTAATTCTAAGAAAGCAAGTTATGACTAGATCAGAAAACATTAATAACATGAAACACACTGCAACTACTCACAGTTGAGGCCTTGTCAGGGTGTTCACAGCCAGATCCATCAAGATAAAAATCCAGGGTCTGATCATTTAGACATGTTAGGGATAAGGAATTCAGGGAATGACCAGAATTATGGACTGCAATGACATCAGAGAAGTTTCCTGTCGTCCATCACCACCAGGAACCACTTCATATTGCTTATTATACTGCTTAATTTTAGCAATCAAACTGGTGTTTGGCATCTCATGAACCATTTCCCAGTGACTGGTACTATTCTGGTTTTGCAGGAGGATGGATGAAAGCTGAGGACTCCATGACTGGCTTGGTCTACATGCTCCTGCTAAAGATATGGAAACAAAAATGGTTCACCCTGACCTGTAGATAATGTCAGGATTCCCACTGTACTTAAATCCATGACTTCACAGCCAACAGCCTCCCTTGTCAAGCTATCCACTGATTCAGAAACAAGCCACAGCAGTTTAAACTTGGATCTTCCCATTTTGCAAGTGCTTTGAAACAACAGGACCTCAGGGTGGGCACATCTGTCATGGTTTGAGGCTTACCTGGAAATGGTCAGATTTTATGGGCGGCTCAGTGAGATCCCAAGTGAAGAAATTCAGGAAGAAGAAAGAGGAGCTTCCTCTTTTCCAGGCAGGGAGCACAGAGGTGAGAGCTCTTGCCCGGGCCTGGGTGGGGCTGGAAACAAAAAACCCCTACACTCACAGGCTTTGTGGCCCCTTCCCAACCTTAAAACAACCGTGGAAGGGGAGAAAAACCTCCAAACAAGTTCCCCGGGCGGGTTGCTTATGAAAACATTAAAAAACATTAACTTTTCCATAACATAAACAAAAAAAACTCCTCTCCCTAAAAGAAAATTTTTAAAAAACTATTTCAAAAATAATAAACTAATTAAAATTGTTAAGTGTTATTTCTTTACATTAACAAATAAAAAAGAAATGTTTGTAAAAAGAAAAAAAAGTCTAAAAAGCTTTAATTTTTTTCTTTTCTTTTCTTTCTTTTAATTACTATTAATAAACTATCTTTCTCTTAAAATTTTAAACCTACTTTACTTTTCTCCTAATTAATCCTATTTTACAACAAAAAAAATGCTTTAGTAATTAACCAACACAAAAAAACCCACCACATTTTAGTAATACATTTAACCAAAAAAAATTCAATTTAATTAAAATTTTAAAAAATTCAAAATTAACAAACTAAACCACTACAACATCCCACCTTTTACCAGGTAACACCTGAGACTCAGCCATTGCAAAGACAGAGATCGCAATAACTGCTTCAGAAAAAAAGGTCCTCAAGGATCAGAGAGTTGAGAAACCAGAAGATTTCTAAGTTTTTAACATCAGAACAATTCCTACGAGGATGACACTTCACCAAGTGGAACATGACTCCTGCAGAGCAGTGGTGTGATGGCCTGGGAAGGAGGGGAGAGACCAGGATGGTTGCTGGTGCTTCCCTGCAGATCCCAAAGGGAGGATGGGCAGAGCGGAGATACAGAGTCATTTCCAGCCTGCAGAAACTACAGGAAAGGAGCAGGGCACCAGCCCAGACCTGCTGGCTGTTCTTCCAGCCCCAGCAGGGTTAAGAGCATTAGTCCAGACTCAGGGGGAACACGATCCTGAGCTGGTGACTGAATGTCTCCTTTGTCGGCCGCTCTGCGTCACCGCAGGCACGGAGCTCGCTCCAAGGACACGTGGAGCACGGCCAATTCCACAAGGATGCTGAGGTTCTCCTGGGCAGGGAGGCCAGGGGATACCTCTCAGGACAGCTAAAAACAACCTGCTCCATGAAGAACCCTGAGAGCTCCAGTGAAGTGGGAAAAAACACAGCTAAACACATCCTGCTTGAGTGGCAAATACCGCACAATGTGCCCAAGCAGTTTTCCCCAAGTTACTGCAGCAGTTAAAAGATCTCCTGGGTATAAAACATGTGCTGCTGGCACTTAAATTTATAAAGAAGGCTTCTTTGAGCTCTTAAAATATCATTCCATCCATATGTGGGTCTCATCTGAAGGGAAGATTTGCAGGATAACTGTACTGATATCAGACCAGCAGCACATGGGCAGCTATCCCATGTTAACCTTTGCAATTCACCTTCCTGCCCAGGAAATCTCCATCAATGAAAAACTGAAAAATCTGAAAAGGGAAAGTTTGGCCCCTATAGCACCTCTGGTAAGGAGTCAGCACACCCAAGACCAGGGAGGACCTTTTGCAGATTCCCTTTGGAGCTGCCAACACTCAAAGAAAAGTCAGGGTTTTACCTCCACTATCATAACCCTCAAAGCCAGTCACCCCAAGCTTTATGGTTTTTATTTCCTTTATAGCCTCATGCAACAGAAAAACCACGAATAAGCAAAAACACAGAGAAGAAGCAGAACAACCACTACCCAAACCCTAACCCTCAAAGCTGCTCAGCTGTAGCAATTAAAGTTTAAGAGCAGCTAAACTGCCCCACACCAGACAAGGCTCAGCCTGAGGCTTTGGTTCCTTTCAGTTCCAGGAGCTTCCTGAGCATGGATTTAGCAACCCTTTGGGAAATCTCTCATCCCAATAGCTGCTCAGCTTCCCCCCACTCCCTCCAACTTGATCCCACTGAAACTCTTTATATCCACAACACTCTCTGGCAAGGAGTCAGGACAGGTCCCTACTGAGAGGAGTCTACGTGCCACTGCCCACTCCTTGGGATTCCAGTTCCTGCCACATCCCACCTTTCCCACTCACAGGGGGTGCAAAGAAATCCTTGTTTCTGGCTCCCAGGCCACACAGCTATGTTTACACTACTGCCTAGCAAGCTGGGAGGGTTTGCTCTCTCCCAGACACCAGGTTGGGAAAAGCTCTTCCCCTCTGCAATAACATGTAGGAGAGACTTTGGAACTTCTTTACTGTAAAACAGCAAATACCAGAAATGTGCTTCTCCTCTGGAAGCAAAGCAGAGTTTAATCTCAGTAGGTTCCTCCATGATCCCTAAGATGCCACACTATGATTTTCCAGCACATTTCTAGCTGCTCCTGTTTACTTACCCAGCAATATCCAGTGGAAATTTGGGGGAGAAAAACCGACTGCAGATTGTTCCAGAAACAAAAAATAATCTGGTTATGGACGCCAGTAATTTTTCATACAATAAATGGCTTGGAATGTGATATGCCAATCAAAATTAACCTTTAGATACTACACTCCATCCCACTCCTGGCCATCAACTCTGTTAGAGGTCCTTGTTCCCACTGCACTTCTCCCGATGGCTGCATTCCACTCCGGGGGTAAACGTTGCCTGTAAGCATTTTAAACAGTATGTGAAATGCTTTGTTTATCCAAAAATATTTTAGCTCTGAGAAACATTAAAGCAAGATGTAGATTTCGGCATTTGCACAGCAAAGAACTGCAACTCCTACAGATATTGCCAGAAACTTTTCTCCTTAAGGCTTTCCAGCTCTGAAAGACTATTTTGCTAAAGCAAAGCTACAAACAAAAAGTGTAATCTCTTAGTAATGGGCTGCAAAGGATTGATACAGCAAGGTTGAGGATGAAACAAGGCTGTCGTTTGTCTTGCTCACTTTCTTCAGAGCAGATAATTGATGAAGCAATAGGAAAAACCTGAGGGTGCAGCAGGGAAACCCAAAACTTATGGGGTCTTCCCCAGTAAGCAGCTCCAGAAAACCACTATGAAAATAAAGGGAATTTCCCTGCAGCCTGGCCCACAACTTCCCTTACAGGAGTGAAATCCAGCCAGCCTGCAGATCACCTGCTGTCCTCCAGTCTTAAAACAGTCATACCCACCTTAAACTACAACTTTTCCCCAAGCAAGGCTGTTGTCAAAGACAAGAGGACTCAACCACAGTGGTCACCAGAGGCAAAAGCACCACAGCCAAACAACCATCACAATTCAGCTCATCCCAGGAGACAGGAATATCAAGAATGTTATTGCCCAAAAGCAGCGAAGCTTTCCAGCTCAAAGCTCTTCTCATTTAAAGGCTGCTGTAGACACAATCCCTGTTTATGAAGGAAATAAAATGGGCTGCACCCTGTTGCCAAGGCCAGGCTACTGAGCCTGGGGAATTCTTTTGGAGAGGGCAGGGGACAGTTATCTCCCACTCCACTGGTTCTGGAGCAGTTATCAATTAGAGCATTTTCCTGTGCTGTCTCCTTATCTATCTCTACATCCCAGAGCTCCAGCTCCATGTTTTTCTTGGGATATGGTTTTGTTGTTTTCCCCCTGCCAGGGAATTCCCAACCACCAGCTGATTCTGCCCCAGTTCCTTACATCCATAAACTGCCTAATTAATCAATGGACTTAGCTCTTTCTACTGCCAAAGTAGAATTAACCAAGTATTAACAGGAAAAAAACCCACACAGACCTTTACTTACTCCTACTGTCTTCCAAGCTGGAATTTGCCTGGTGTGACTTTAAACTAGACTTTATTTCCCTTTCTTTTCTTACACCTGGGAGAAAAGTAGTTACACCAGTCATGCTAAGTGCCAAAATTAGTTGGTTTGCCTAAATGCAACACATCAACCCAGCTGCAGCACTTGCTGAGGTACAGACTACAAAATCAGCAAGTCACACAAGAGCCTCAAGGCTTAGTTTAAGGGAAATTTTAAAAGGAGGGGAAAGAACTGTCCTGCACCTGTAGAGCACTGGAGGGGCAGAAAGGCAGGCTTGTCATACACCAAAATGTTCACACAGCACTGCCAGGTTTCACAAGGCCTCATCACCTTTAAAAAGGAGATTCCTCTCCCTCTTTGTCCACACACAGACTTTCCAAAGCTGTGGGGAGAGGATGCCTAACCCTGAAACACATGAAAGTCGTCGTGCAAGAGGCACCAGAGCTGGGGCCAGCTGCCAGCTGAAACAGAGAATTCAGTCCTTGCTGCCAAAGCACAAAGAGCAACAGGAAAAGCTGTCCTGTACAGATGAATTTAATGTCAACACCGAAGTTGACAAAGAGGTTGGAATACAAAAGTGACCTTCAGGCCGCACTGTCCTCTCCATTTCTTCTCCAAACACCAGTGAAATGTCACAACTGTCCCAGTTAGTCCAATGAAGCCATCAGTCTACAACAGGCAGAGCAGTGCCTTTTCAGAGGTTTCAACTGGTGACAGAGCAGTTTATGGCCATCTCACCTGAGACCTTTCCAAGCCACTGCAAAGCATGGCAGCACAGCAAATAAATCTGTTCCTTTCCCTTTCAGAGATTTACAAGGGTTATCCTCACCTCAGGGAAACTGTAACAACTTTCCTGCCTTCTCCAAATCTTGTTTTTTATTTAATTTGGGGTCTGGATTAACAGCAGGCCAGAGAGCAGAGGAGCATTAGCTCAGTCCCAGCTGGGTGATGACAGCCTGCCCTGCTCAGCCCCAGCTGGAGTTCCCTGACCAGCAGAAAGTCTCTCAGCACAGGACACACACACAGCAGTAAAACCTGAAATCAGTGGTGCTGTCTCATTTCCCACTCCTCTACACAACACAGTTTATTTTTAGGTCATAACTCCTGATGCAGGACAGAAGGAAAGGATGGGTACAGGCACAACAGCTGCAAGCAAACTTGGGAACACCAAGAATGAGACTTCCACTCTTCCATTCTCTTCCAAGAATGAGAATTTCCACTTGATGTTTTGTTAAAACAACTACACCTTCACCTCACACTGAGTGTTTCTGGAGCCAAGATTTGTACTGTCACATGGATGTCACCTTCTCATGTGGCTTCCCAGCAGGCACAAGCTGCTTACACAGCCTGTCACCATCCTAAAACCTGTGCCAGGGGAGGGTCAGGGACATCAGGAGGAATTTCTTCCTGGAAAGGGTGGGCAGGGGCTGCCCAGGGAGGTCACTTAGTGCTCTGGGCTGGTGATAAGGTGAGGATCAGGCACAGCTTGGACTCCATGGGCTGGGAGGTGTTTTCCAACCTAAATGCATCTGGGAGCTTTATGAACACAGTAAATGCTACTTTTTTGTCTCTTGCTTCACAGGGAAAGAACAGGCTTGAACAAGCTGGGTCAGGTATGGGGGAGGAATATTGAGCAGGTGACTCCTGAGTGGTGGCTGAGCAAGGAAATCTCTGGTATGAGAACCCAGAAGTCAGTGAAACTCCTTTCCAAGTCACTTGAACCAAAGGCAGTAACCAAACCCAGTACATCACAGGACACCACACCACATCAGAGCAAGAGCTCCACCGTGAGATTTGGGCAGCAAGTCCTGCACAAAGCAGGAAAGTAAAGCTAAGGAAAAATCAGCAAACTGGCCATTTCCAAGCACACCTCCTCCTGAAGCAGCTCCTCTTGCTGAAGAGCCCATTTTCAACTCAGACAGCAAGCAGGGAAGGGATGCACACCTAGAAGTGCCTGCAGCTCTGCTGCAGCTCCTTCCTCCCCTCTCTCACAGCGAGGCTTTTTATTTCCTAAACGTTATCAAGCACATCTCACAAACCTCTCATAGCCACTTAGAGGCAGGGGTTAAGTGCAGTGAAGTGAGGCAGCATTTCTCCTGTTACACTAGAGCTGTGTTGCTTTTTCCCACTCTGGGGAGCAGGAGGGAGCTGGAAGGCAGCATGTGCAGGTCCTGCACTGACACCAACCCACACTGGCCCTGGGGAGCACTCAACTCCAGGGTGGCTCGGCTGGGGTGCAGCCTGCTCTCAAATTCCACAAACAGAGCCTGTTCCCTGGGTGTCCAGAGGCAGGGGATCTGCTCTCCATGTGCTGGGAGTGTTTTATTCCCTGGTGGCTGTGGAACACAGCAGGTGAGCAGCAAAACTCCTGCCAGGACGGACCACAGAACGCAAACTCCCGGCAAGGCTTTGCGCTCAGCTGCCCCACACATCAAATTCAGCAGGAACATTCCTCTCCTGACACTGACTTGAGTCTCCTGGGAAAAGAGAATCTTCTAGCCACTGCAAAGAAAGAACAAATGAGCCACCTGCACACCAATGCACTGAGGGCAAGGAATTCAAGCTGGGTTTGCTCTTGACTCGTTTGCTGCACGTAAAGTTCCAAGATGACACCTGTGACAGTCAGGAGTGTGTTTAATTAGTCTAGAAAGCAGCTACAAGAGTAGCAATTGCTCTTTGTAACCATCCACACATCCCCACCCTGATGCAAAAGACCTCTAAACCTCAGGAACAGATTTTAAACAGGCTTAACACCAACATTAACAAGTGGCAGATGACTACTAGAGTTGAGAGGTCATCCCTGAGGGAGAGCAGCAGAATGTGTCCATAAATAAACTAACTCAACAAAACAAGTACAGCTGAGCCCTAAGGAAACTACATAAATTAAATAAATTCAAACTTCCAGCTACAGAAGTTACATACACTTTCAGAGGTTCCCACAGTTCGCAGCAGAAATTTGTTTCACGTGCCCTAAGTTTTTCTACCCTCTGTGTTGGCCTCAAAGCCACCAACCTGGAGAAGGAATTTAGCTTGGAAAAGATATTTTCTGGACAACAAACCCCTCCTAGGCTACAGTAATTGCTTTTTAATCTTGCTTCTTCCAGGCATTGCTGCAACAATCCCCCTGTGCAGGTAAACAAATGGTAAGGGATGATCATTTCCCAGGCTTTGATGGCTATGCAGGTAGAAATTCCATATAAAAAAAAGCTGTCCTTTCAGAGTTGGCTTTGGAGAATGCTCTGTTAGCTAAGGCTCTGCCTTCTTCATGGAAAAAGCCCTTTGGGCCAGGTTAACCTGGCCATGCACTCTGGCACCAGGCAAAGTCCTGCTGCCTGTTCTGCAGCGGGCACTTGGCCAGGATACCACAGCTTTCCCGGAATTCCAGAGTTTTCCTGGAATTCCATGGCTTCCCACCCCCAGCAGCAACAGCTCAGTCCCAAGAACTGCAATTAGGGAACACTCACACTGATTCTGACCCCTTCACTGCCCCTCAGCATCCCCCCATTCCCACCACCCCACCCCAACGCTTTCACACTTGGTTTTGCAGTGGTTTTGGTATTTCAGCAGGAGCTGCCTTCCCCTTTTCCTCCTGAAAGTCTCTGTGGTAAACTTTGACACCCAGTTACCAAACTGTGGCTTTTGAAAGAAACCAAAATACTGGATTGGAACGGGGGGAGGGAATTCCCTGCTGTGGTCTGCTCCTGTTAAAAATACTGAGCTGGGAGTCTGAAGGCAGCACCTGCACAGATGTGAAGGATTAATAATCTCTTCCAAACAAGTCTGTGAACAAGGAAAATATAACTGGCTTTTGCACTACTTCCCTTTTTGAGAGGCCATTTCCTGCAAAGCATCCTTTACTCAAGTTTTCCATGAGCTCTGTAAACTCAAACAGCCCCTTCCAGCTTCAACAGTTCATCAGATGATTTATGAAAGGTGCAAAAACATTACATTGGCAGGAAAGAGAAAAACTGAGCTCCACAAGTGTATCTGCAAATATGACCTGAACAAAGCAGCATATTTTCACTAGAAATTAACAGAAAATAGGGTGTAAAACTGAGCTAAATCTTCTGTAAAATGGGAAAGTGCTGCTGGGGCTGCAGACAAATCCTGTGCTTAGAAGCAAGGAGTCACTATCAGTAGAAAAGACCTTCCCTGGAATGCATAGACACCTTGTTCAAAGGGGGTAACAGGAACGTAACACCAAGAGGAGCACTGCACAAAACCTCCAAAGTCATGACAATAAACAAACCCATTTGAAAATGGTTGTTTGTCCCCATTTCTGTGGAACAGCCAAAAGCAGGGATTGATTGTCTGCTTTCAGTTCCCAACATAAGCAAGAAATTTAAGCTCCCTCATCCTTAGAAATATCAGCAGTACAAGATATTCCATTTCTCAGCAAAAGAAACTTTTCTGTTCAGATTTGACGAGCCAGTTGGCCTCAGATCTGGCAAAAATGTGGTTTCTGGATCCACCTCCCCAAAACTGGACACACCTCAGGATCAGGAATCTGTTCCATCCCTCTAAGAGCCATCTGCGATGTCTTGGGGCTCTGGCCAAGCAATTAATTCCTCCTAATTCTTGGAATGGGACCACCCCCAGCTGGAATTGCAGCCAGCTCTCCCTCCCTGCCCTGCCCTGCCCTTGGGAGGATGCTGACCCCTGACTCCGGCTTCAGGCACTTCTGCTGGGAACAGCAAACCTTGGAAATGAGATCCTGGCTGTACTTCAGGATGTGAACACGCAGGGGGATGTCCTGCAGGGCAAGGAGGTCACACGGACCTGGCACAGTGACACCTGTGACCCGGGCGGGAGCAGCACTGGGATGGCTCCAGCTCTGTCCTGGCACATCACAGCCAGCTTGGGGAGAAGCCAGACATGTCCCCTGACCATGAGCAGGATGAGGATCCTCCCTCCTCTCCCCTGAGGGTCTGCTCAGGACTTTGGTTCTTAAACAAAGGGGAAGGAAGTGTGGCAAAGCATCCTCCCAATCCCCACAACCCCACACTTGGAGGGGTGTCCCAGTCCCCACAATCCTAAACTTTGAGGGGTGTCCCAATCTCCACAATCCCACACCTGGAGGAGTGTCCCAGCCCCCACAATCCTAAACTTTGAGGGGTGTCCCAATCTCCACAATCCCACACCTGGAGGAGTGTCCCAGCCCCCACAATCCTAAACTTTGAGGGGTGTTCCTGTCCCCACAACTCACACTTGGAGGGCTCCAATCCCCACAACCCCACACCTGGAGGGGTGTCCCAGTCCCCACAATCCTAAACTTTGAGGGGTGTCCCTGTTCCCCACAACCCACACCTGGAGGGGTGTCCCAGTTCCCCTGAAGTGTCCCAATCCCCATAATCCCACACTTGGAAGGATGTCCCAATCTCCACAACCCTGCATTTTGAGGGGTGTCCCAATGCCCACAGTCCTGCACTTGGAGGGATGTCCCTGTCCCCCACAACCCCACACTTTGCTCAACAGCCTGACAGGGGAAAGGATGAAAAACAATCTGGATGACACAACCCAGCTGCAAAAAGGGGAGCTGAAGTCCCAAAAGCAGGAGAAGGTTCTGCCCTCATCAGATACAGACACGGATCTTCCTACATAGGATTTAAGATGGATTGACACACATTGCAAAAGCAGTCTAATTAATGAAAAAAAATAATTTCTCCATAAATTGTAATGCAAAAAAACATTTCTACACAGTCCCTACATTTCTGATGCTGACCTTCCTTCTTAAGCACATTAAAAATCCACTTTATGCTTCAATGACTGAATCACCAGTTGTTACAAACTATCTACATCACTTTCATCCCTTCCCTGAAGTTTCTAGGAAATTCACTGCATCTGCACATGACAGGAGAATCAAAGTTTGACAACACTTGCCAGAACAATATTTCTGCATTTTGAGCACAGGGAACAGCACACACAAACAAGGTGGCTGACCTGGCAAAGGCAGCTGGTGCTGAAATGCCAAATTCCCCTCCCTTCTCACCTTACCAAAAACCCCAAATGAAGCAAAACCAAAGCAAGGCAGGACAGGGCCTGTGGAGATGGGAATGGACAGGGGAAGGTGGCAGTGGACCCAAGGAGGTGGCAGTGGACACAGAGGAACAGCAGGCAGACCAGTCCAGGAAAGCCACAAGAACTGCTCCCAGAGATGATTTCCAAGTGTCTGATTTTTATCTGCATTTCTGAGCCTTGCACAAACCCCCCTCCCTGCCATGACAAGAGGCAGCACCAGAGGTGGCAAAGCCAAACTTGGGAATATATTTGCAAAGTCAGGCTGAGAATACTTCTATTAAAGGTTGTGCTTAAAACCGTGTCACTTTGCTGCACATCAATACTTACATGGAGGAATTATTTAAGTACACAGCTCTGTAAGCACCTAAGTAAGTGTCCAGATAAGGAATAGCTCTGCTCCTTCTCCTCTTTCCTCTTGTCTGAGGCACTGCAGGAACGGTGCTGCCCTCACCCTGCCATTGTAAATCATAGCAATAAAAAGCCCAATTAAAACCAGAAAGGTACTTTGCTCAAGACAATCAGGCAGGACAATCTGTCTTCTAAGGGCCTGACTTGAACACTTCATTTTTAAAAAGTACAGCCCAAATAAAATAAGTAGGTTATTAAGCACTCAGCAGTCCCTTCACATAAATGTCCATGGAGTAATTCACTGCTTTTATGAAAAAGGAAATGTTTTTAGAGCAGACCAGGAAAGGAAGCAAACCCTCAGAACCAGAAGATAATGCTGCCTCCAGAGAAGCCACTACAGGAACCATTCCTCTTTTTTTTTTATTTTAATTCTTTGCCCACTTTTAAGGCTATAAAGACAGCAGCATGTTCAGCTCTCCAAATTCTTCACGTCACTTTGCAGTGTCTGTGGAAATAAATGGACTTTTCCTCCCTTCCAGCTGAAGTTTGCGGGTGCAAGAACTCTACACTACCATCCTGCAGCCAAGCATTGCTCCAGCACCCCCAAATCCAGCAATCCCAGGCAAAGAGACTCCCCAGTGCCTGAGTACTTCTTCCCAACAGTGAGCAGCACTAACTGAGCAGTCTGGTGTGCAAATGTTACACTGCAATACACCCCCCGAGCTGCGCTGGGCTCTATCCCAGCTATCCTAATTCAGGACAGCGCTGGGAAGTCTGAGCTTTTCCAGCTGTCTGCACACATCCTGTCACTGCACTGTTCTTCACCACCAGCAAGCCTCCTCCAGTTATTCCCAGAAGCAAGACCCACTTCAGCTCAGACTACTGCAGACCCTCAGCTGCCTCTCGTTCCTAAATAAAAATAAAACTCAACCATTCATCAGTCCTAAACACAAAGTTTGTTGACACAGCTGACAGTCACTGCAGAAGTTACCCCACTTCAGGGGTGCAGAAAATATCATTAATGCTTTGCATGACCCAGACCCAAAAGAAGCCCGTTACTGATATTCCCTGTGCTGCTGCTTATCTCTTGATAAGGCCCCGCCCTGCCAGGCAAACCACAGAGCACGTCCCCAAAACCTCATGAACACCCTTTAACACTGGAAACTGGGAATATGAAGCCAAGGTGAGGGAAGAAAAAACAGCTCTCTGCCCACCATGAACTAAATCAGCCCAGAAAGCTCACTTTGAAGAGATGTACAGCCTGGGGTTTCTCTGGGAAGGAAAGCTGAAGCTGAAAGCAGAGATTCAGTGATAGGGATCAGAGGTTACAGCTCCTCCCCTGGCTGCCAGGGTGGGAAGCCTCTGCCTGCCACAAGCCACCCTGCCACCACAGCCACTCCCTCACAGAGTGACACACCAGGGACAGCCAGGCTGGGGAATTCAACAAGCTCCCCTCCACTGGACACGGAATCGTGGAATGCTTCCATCCTGGGTTGGAAGGGACCTTCAAGCTCATCTCTGCTGAGTTTTGCACCTGCAGTGAGCCCAGAGTCTGGGACCTGCACCTCGCACAGGTTGAGAGCTCCATGTCCCCACAGCTCCCTGTGTCAGGAATGCTGTCCAAACCCCCTCTGCAAGGTGCCAGAGTGTCTCTGCATGAATACAAAGCTCCCACCCCATAATACTCCTGCTGAAAAGTGCAGCAAGACAGAGGCAGGCAAAGCTTTATCCACGTCACAATTTCTGGGAAGCTCAGAGCAGAAGGGCCAAGTGCTCCCCAGGTTATTATGCCATGCCTGGGTTATTATCCAATCTTCAAATAAACACAAGTCATTAATTTATCAGCATGACATCACATCCTGCAGGCTGAATTTCAACACATAGCCCTAACAGTGGAACCACGTGAAGAAATGCAGCATTCCCTAGGATTTCTAGTCTGCTTTCCAACCTTTTACCTTTGAAAGACCTAAATGGATGTCCTGGACGTGGAAACAAGATCCCCAGGGAGTTAACAAACAAAAGACAAAACAATTTATGAAATCAACCAACATTTTGTAGAGTGGACAATTATTTTAAATATTTGCTCATATCCAACTACGAATGGGCAGCATTAAAGCACAATTACAGTGTGAGGGTGATTACAAAGTTAGGAAGTTAAAGGAGATTGTTTGCAGTAAGTACAATATTAGCAAAGGAGAAGTCTAACAGGAAGAATCATAAAAGGATTTTAGACTGGCAGCCACTCAATAAAGTGGGCAAGGAAAGTTCCCTGTAGACAGTTATAAATGATGCTGCTCAATTCACTTGTGCCCTGATGGACCATGCTAAGGAGCAGCAGTCAGAAATTAAGATAGTTAAGGAGTAGTTCATTAAGAACATTAACTCAGCTGGCCAGGCCCAGAGAAGAAAACAGCTAATGGCCTTCAGTGCATCAATCTGGTGCACCTGTGTCCAGTATCAGCTGGCTCTCAGGATCCTCCCTCCCTTCCCTGGGCACTGAATCAAGCTCCCAGGGTATCTCCCCACACCAGGTGGGAACCCCTCTCCCCAAACCAGCCCATCTCCTTCCTTGGACATTTTCAAACCCCAACAGGACCCTGAAAAACTTGACGTTTCTTTGGGGCTAGGCCTGCTCATAGGAAGTAATATAGATTTGCCTGTGATTGTCATCCCTACAAGTGTTCTCCCAGCCACTTATACTCCCTGAGCCCGTGGCTGAACTCTGGCATTCCCTTTCAAAAACATTATAATTCTTGGATGCAAGACACGTGGCTGGATGGGTCTGTGTCTTCTCAGCACAGACACTCATTTTCTTGCAAGCAAAGGAATTCTGAACAAACCATCAGAACTCAAATAATCCCCTTCTGATACATGTGCTTAGGGCCCTGTTTTTGTTTTTAAAATGGCCTTTGATAACCCATCTATTTATGTTTTGAAAGGGAGGAAAATTAATTAGGAAATTGCACAGGCACAAATGCAATATCTGACAAAGAGTTTTGTTAATTTGTGGGTAATTGCTCATTACTGCAAAACAAGGTTTTTGCAGTGTTTCATAGAGAGTAGATAAGAACCCCCAGCCCATTCCTGAGTATTGCTTTTGGCAAAGGCGAGCTTCCCCCAGGGTGGAAAGCCTCCATAAAACCACGATCCCATTAAATACGGATCCTGACATCCCCAAAGTACCCGGGGAAAGGGAACAACATGTTCTGTCGAGTCACTTAGCAGGGATCTTCACGTGCTTGCATTCACCCTTGTCTGTCCACTCTTGCCTTGTTCACAGCTCTGCTTTGGACATCACCTCCCCCCCAATGCCTCTGCTCAGGACCCCAAACTTCAGCGCTTTGGAACGTGGGTGTTCCTCTCCCTTCCTGTAAGTCTGGTTTACTTGCTTATTCCACACAGGCACTCAGCATCCACAGGCCACTGGCACCCCCTGCAAGGGACAAAGCTCACCCACAAGTGCTGGATTTTCCCTCCCAGTTAACCAGTTAAAGCAAGTGGGTTTTGAGCCCTGATGCATCACAGAATCCCAGAATGGTCTGGGTTGGAAGGGACCTTAAAACCCAATTTGTTCCACCCCCTGCCTGGGCAGGGACACCTTCCACTGTCCCAGGCTGCTCCAAGCCCTGCCCAGCCTGGCCTTGGGCACTTCCAGGGATCCAGGGGCAGTTTTTGTGGCTGCCAGCACTGAGGAAGGCCAGCCTGGAGTGCTCTCTTGGAGAAGGCTCAGGGAGCAGCTCACCACTCTCCTGGCCAAGCAGGTACTCCGGCAGCAATCGCTCTCACGGCGCTCTCAAGGTCTTTTTCATCATCCTAACAGCAGAGCCATTTTTAAGCCTTTCAAATAGCTTTAAATTAACTTCCCTGACAAACTTTTCCAGAGCAATCCAATCTGACTACGTTAAACTCCACGCAGGGGCACACAGAAGACAAAGAGCAGACCTGAGAGGGGAGGAGACGCTCGATTTAGATGGAGCTGTTTCATTACTATGTAGATTCAAAGCCATTCCTGCAGTTACTGAAGCACTACCCCAGCCCTCCTAGCAAGCAAAAATCCATTTTGTGTACAAATAGGGCTTTTACAGCTTTGGCACAGGGCTCCACTGCAGTCAAACTTTTCAATGCCTGGTAAGATTTTACTTGAAAGTGGCAGGAGAGTTGATGCCAGGAGCCTGTATGAAATGCCAGCTCAGTGGCAGAAGGTCAAAGCCTGGTATCAGGAGATTTAATGGAAGTGTTTCCAGACAAACTTCTTAAAAGCACTGTGCTATCTAGGGAGGCACAGATTTACACCACTTGGAAAGCCAAAGAACCTATCTTTATGACTGTTTTCCAGTCCAGGGTTATTTCTTTAACACTTTACCTTACAAAAAGCACAGCAGTAGGGTCTCCTTTCCTGTGTCTATCCAATCCTTGGGTATTTGGCTGAAGTTAAGAATAAAGAAGTGTTTAATGCCACAGTTTTTGTTTTACAAAAAACCAAATGAAAACAACAAAACAAAACAAACCCACAGAAAACACCAACCAAACAAAAAACACCCCAAGCAACCCCCAACCCCTCCCAGAACAACAAACCTTCAGGAGCAGAAGTTGCTGATGTCCTGAAAAAAAACCCCAGAAAACAGATACAGACAACTGAGTTTAAAGACCAACAGCCCAAACAATTAACCTTTCTCCAGCAGAAGCTATGGCTAGACAAGGAGAAATTTAAATGGAACTGAAAGGCTCGATAATCTTTACCATTTTTACAGAAATATTTAAAGTGAAGTTAGTGTCAACAACGACCCTGAGCAGACATCAAGCATTAAGACTTTCAACACAGTGGATTTTGCCAGCTGTCACCATGCTGTAATGTACAAAGGGACAGTAAAACCCCATCAAAGCCTGATCTGTCTGCTCAGGGTCTCCCTTCCCATCTACACAAATGCACTGTAGGATTCACTCACAAGAGCAGATTTGCAAGTGCTCCTCCACTCTCCCATTAAAGCATTTCGATTGTTTGACTCTGCCATTTTAACAAATTCAAGTATAAGACTTTAAATTCAATTAGCACAAATCTCAGTGCTCCCAACATTAAATTTGCAAGTGACATTTAGTGGCATTCAACACACACGGAGCTAAGCTGATACACTAATGGACCAGCAAGGGAAATTGTAAAACACTCCCAATTGCAATGCTCTTTTTTAGTAAAGGAAATTAAAGGATGCAGTGGACAGGAGGAGATGGCAGCTATTAAAAACCCTTCTTAAGCCAAGGCTACAAAAGCTCTCCTCTCCAGATCCACCTGTTCAGAAAGTGACAATTTTAAGGCTCTTTCAGTCCTTCAGACAGGATTTACCCTGGTTTTACTCCTGTTTCTTCCTACTTTTTCTGATGAAGCCTCAGACAATGCAGCCCCACTGTGTGTTGTTCCCCAGACACACAGAGCAGGGATAAAATTCCCAAGCCTTGTCCCACACAGCTAATAAGGATGTGACAGTGCCCACAGCACCCCAAAAAGCCAGTCCAGCAAAGCCACCTGAGGAATTCTGCTACCACACCTGTGCCTCACCCTGCTCACTAAGGAAGCTGCCAGTTTTCCCACACTAGAAAAACCCAAAGCTACTGAACTTCAGAGATTCTCTTTTTTTTCCCCCCTTTTTTTTGCTTTAGTTCAATTTAAACAGAAAGAGCTACCTTCAAGAAGTTTCAAAATCAGGGAGACAGAAGGCAGACCAGGCTGGGAAATCAGGGAGAAAAAAAGTGTTAGAGTCATGGCTCTAAGCAGAGGGAGATTTATTTTGTTGTGTGTTTAAATCTAAGCAAACCACCACAGGCAAAACCTATGGAAGATGCTTTCTCAACCAGGATTTATTAGTGGTTTTCTTTGATTAGGGATGTGTAATTGGACAGCAGAGCAGGACTGCAGCAGCACACCAAGGAAACATCAACAGGACATCTGTCCCACTCTAGATTTGCTCCCCTGATTTGGATGAGTCAACTGTAAAGCCCAGCAACAGCAGTAACTGCATTTCTTTAAGAAACACGTTACAGTCTCCAGAATTAAGTTTTTTCTTCTCTTCCCAGCTCTTGATCAAGGTCTATCAGAACAAAGTTCATGGGTTACTTTGAACAATATGGGGGTTTTTCCTCCCCTCAACTACCACACCACATTTGATAAGACCAGAAACAATACAGACAAATATTTTAGAGATGTTTAAATCACAGAATCCCAGACTGGTTTGGGCTGGAAGGCACCTCAAAGACCCTCTCTTTCCACCCCACTGCCATGGGCAGTGACACCATCTATCAAGCCCCACTCCACAGTTACACCTGGCAGCTTATTAGGATGGATGTTCTTCCAATCCATGAAAAGCCAAAGTAACCTAAATCATTTCAAAATAATAAAATATGGCTGGCATGAGATCATCCCAAAAAGCTGGTAGGTTTCACACGTTCCTCAGTCTTCTGCATTTCCCCCAGCATTTTGGGGAAGGAGTGGGACAGGATTTAATTATTAACTTAATGATGTCACACCACACACTTTGGGGATTCAAGCTGTATTAAAAGCTGGAGATTCCATGCAGAACACCAGCCCCCCAGAGGGTTCTCTGTGTGCTAGTGCCCTGGGCCCAAAAAGCCTCCAATGACACCAAAATCCTTTGGAAAGCACTGACAGTACGTGGGAAGCTCAATTCGTGACCATCAGATGCAAGAAACCTCTAAAAAACTCAGGTTTTTGAGCTCACCTCTACTTCAGAGCGTTTTCTCCCCGTACAGCTGGGTTTGATGTGCTGCACTTGAATCATGACTGAAATAGCATTCGGGTGCTCTGCTCCACTTCAGCAAAGAAGAGCCTGGACCTACCTGGCTGGGCAGCCTTAGAAATCCTTCCTGCCCTACCCCAGTCCCTGCAAACCACCCCAGGAAACAGGCACCTCGTGCCACGTCCAACAAAAGCAGCCTTCAGGCCTGTGTGTGACACCCCTTCACTTTTTGGTGATGCTATATGGATTTATTCTCTTACCCAAACAAGCCCGTTCCACAACAAGGGTCTGGATTAGTTCTGAGCAGTTTTTTTTTTTCCACAGGATGTCCTGCTGCCCCAATTAAAAAGCCTTTAATTCTGCAACCATTCCTTACAGCCAGGCTGAAATTGCTTTTAAATCCGAGCAAGTCCCAGGCCATCCATATTTAGTGCACCAATTAACCAACGTTGAGTGATGCAGAGAGGCAGCAACCAGAAGAAGGAAGAACTTTTAAGTCACCATCACCCAAAGTGCACAGGTTCAGTTCAAGGGAACTCAAGAATTATCTAATTAAAAGTAGCACCTATTCAAGCTTGATGAGTGTTGAGAGAAGCAACGAGATCCATGGAAAACAACAAATCACTGCCTTTTAACCATCAACTCTGGGCAGTCAAATAACATCCATAATACCTCCAAGTCCTGAAAATCACCCACCTACTTGGATTTATTAAATTTGTGTCATATTAAAAGCTAATTAACATGAGAGACGCTGTTCCCAGGTTGATAATGTGGAAGGAGAAAGAAGTGTAATAGTTCAGGAATCACCATTTGTTGCACAGATCACACAGTTTAAAGGCATCTGAGCTGAATTTAGTTCTGCTCCACATGCCCAAAAACTCAGGAAAATCACAGCAATCTCTCTGGATTTACAGGGGGTTTATTACCCACACTGTAAAAGCAGCCTTTACCTTTTGTCTGCCACCAACCAGGGGGACTGCCCCCGCTTTCCAAACTCTACACAACTTCACAAAGCTGGAGCAATTTTAACAGCCACAAAACACTACACAAAAAATAAAAAAAAACAGAATGCAACTCCAACACAACATCCACTCCCCCAAAAAAACCATAGCCAAGCCCAAACCCACCAAGATCCACACCACCACTTCCACTGACTTCAGCCAGGTGTTTTGTACCGGTTCTGTGTCTCGCACTGTTTCACAGCTGGGCACGGAGGCCAACAAGAAAGCACTTCCAGCCATGTGGACCTGGGAGAAGGCAATCTGAAGGCATCACTACAAATCCTGCCGTCAGGCCAGGCTGCACCATCAGCCAAAGTGACACGAGGATGTTCATCGACATCCCGGTGCTGCTCTGCTAGGAGAGGCTGCCTGCATCAGCAAGCTTCAGCAGCACCATGTCAATATGGCAGAGCTCCCGGTTTTTTTACAAATAATCATCTTTTTCTCTCCCTTCCCATCCTCTCTCCGTGTACTGATGGTGCCTTGAAGGCACTGAGGCACTCTTTAATGAGGTTTTCACACAAGACAGAATAAATTAGAAACCTTGATCAAAACAGGGCCTCCAGGAGG